>CM062820.1:448810450-449410450 GCA_031772625.1 Pinus tabuliformis | reverse complement strand
GAAAGTGAATGTGTTATTTTTTCGATTTTTACAGTGATTTCAGGTTCGAGCGCTTCGAGGGTTCCCTTCACTGAGGGGGACCTCTTATTAGAAACCACACCCATTTTTTGATTTGGCCTCCCGTTTTGCCAGTTTGCGCCAGTGTGCGTTACCATGGGCCAATGGTCTGTGTGCTCGACCGAGGGTCCTCGTTGCTCTGCTCTGGCCACACCTGCAACTGTTACGAGGATTCCTTCTGATAGCTTTGATTTTTTCTAGGACTTGAAAATTTTAGCATAATTTGAAACAGTCATGAGAACTTAGAGAGTGTTCTAGGATCTAATTCGGATCAATTTACCTATTATATTTTGCTTCATATACAAACACTTATGCTCTTGTCCTTGACAATGCAACTAATAGTTAGCACTTCTTGAATCCCATATCTTTAATCCCAATTTGATTTCATAGGACCTAATCCCATAATAATCATAGTCCCTTTGTAGGACATTGCACTTAAATTGTTAGCTCATCCACAAATTGTTTCTATTCTAAATCACAAATGGTATAATGTTTCTATTCTAAATCACAAATGGTATAATGTAGTTGTTTATGGAAGCATTTTAAAGCAAAGTTGTTTGGAAACATGTTCAAGACATATTGGGTTGTATTGACAATTTTCTATTTGTCTGAACATCTTTCAAATCATTCCCAACTTGTTCTTATGTGTGAATGATCAATATGGAGTGCAAAGGGAACAACCACCCCTACTTAGAACATGTCTATCATTGCAACTTGTACTTGATGTCTATCTCCCATATGTGCTGCTTTTTTTCCTGTTGTATTTAAGTTCTCTCTGTTTCCTTGGGTATCTCAAGCTGGGAGACAAAACTCTAAAATAAAAAGCAATCGTGACTAATACTCGTGACCTCCACTATGCCAAAAACAACAATACAATTTAACATAGTATGGGGATTTGTTTTGGGCATTTCGCAATAGTTTTTATAAAGCTTTATAGTCTATCCACGATATTTTTTAAGTGCATAACATGGGGGAAGAACAATATTTATGTATTGCTATATCTAATGGATAAATCTTCTAAAAAAAACTTGTTTTTGTTTAATTTTAGTAGCATAGAATAGTGGCTGAACAATTATACCTAGCAAGATTCCTTACAGAAATTCAAATGTAAGCTTTATACCCAGGAAGATTCCTGATAAAAATTCAAATGTAAGCTGATGATATAACGGGGAAGTGTTAGGTGCATGGTATATATATTATTTCATTTTACCTACATACTTTGCTTCATATACAAACACTTATGCTCTTGTCCCGGCCAATGCAACTAACAATTGAGAAACACCATGTAACGCCCATGAGTCATTGGTGCAAATTAGCGATTCGGGTGTGCCCACTAGGCGCGTTTAACCGATGAGTTGGTGGGAGTCAGCGAGGGCACACGACAGGCGAGCGATGAGTTGGGCGGATGGAACGACAAGTTGGGGCGTGCCCAAACGGAGCGACGAGCTGACCATACGAGCTGGGGTGCGACACGTGAGTCATTGTGAAAAAATGACTTAGTGTCAAACTTGTGGCGAACTTATATGGGTGGGTGGTCCCGTGTGTGGGCGCCCCACACCAGGGCCGATGGTGAAATATTGGTGAAACGCCATGTGTTGGGTCAGCTTGGCTATATGCCAAAGGCCCCACCATGGATCAACCATTATATATATGGGCGAAGGCTTTGGTGGGAAAAAACACATCGGAGATTTCCATTCATTCTTCGCAAAGGAGGTTCTAAGGTTGAGTCGAGCCTTCCAAGCGAAGGGTGAGGGATGAGCCCGCTGGTCGAGCGGAGGTAACTAGTGCACTGTAGAAAACAGGCATTTGGGTAGCAGGTTGGCCGAAGGGCGAGGCAAACCAAGTGGACGAGCTGCAGGCTGCCATATCACTGAGCAACAGGTTACAATGCGACGGTTGAATGAAACGGTGAGCAAGTTCAGGTGGCGAGCTCGTGGCGCTGCGAGTTGACACAACAAGACATGTGGAGCGCACTTGCGGTCGAACGATGAGTCAAGTAGGTGTGCCTGCCACTGAACGAAGGGACGTGCAGAGGTGCCCATGAGTGAAATGACGGGTACGATGAAATGATCAGGCGCGACAGAGCTAAACGGTGGGCATGGTGAAGTGTTCGGCGAAAAACGGAGTGGTGAACAGTCGTGGTAGGCCTGCACGGTGCAGCGGCCAGGTCAGTGGACCGGCCGAGCTGTACGATGGTCTCCTGGTTGTAACTTGTAAACGCCGGTGGAGCTTTTCTCCCGGCCAAATTGTAAAAACAAAATTATTATATATTCTTACTTGAATATGTTGGATTGAGCCTCTTGTTGTTGAATTTTTTATTAATGTAATTCTACACATTAATGATTTAACATGGAAAATAATATGAATGTTAGGCGTAGTTCGGAAAACGACTTAGCGATGAAAAAGTTTAAGTGTTTAGCCGATGCCACACATTGGGAAACTCGCAAAAAATGGGTTGAGGTCGTGACAGATGGTATCAGAGGAAATTGCAGAGACCAGGTATGTATGCAGTCTGAAGTTTTGAACAAGAAATCTTGGATTCATAGTTTGGGTTTCTTGGACTTGGTGGTTCATGGAAAGACCATCCAAGTGTTGGTGGACACAAGTGCCACACATAACTTCATGATGACACGTTTAGTGAAGGAAGTTGGGTTGTAGATTTTTCCATCAGATGCGGAAGTCAAGGCAGTGAACTCAAGGGCTAAAGTGGCTGGATTGGCACACGAGATAACAATTCGAATCGAAGACTAGCAGGGTTAGTTGGACTTCACGGTTATGGAGATGAACGATTTTGATGTGATATTGGGTCAATATTTCTTGAAGGGCAAAAGAGCAGTTATTGTCCCCTTTTGCGATGAGGTTACGCTGATTGGAGGATCACAAACTTGGACTTTGCCTATTCATAAGCAAAGGAAGGAAGTCAAGGTGCAACATGTTTTTGCACTAAGTTTGGAGAAGGCTATACGAGAGTTAGATGTAGAGACATATGCGACAGTCATCAGAGAGGTTGATAGCGATGATGGAGTGGGGACACCTGTTCCAACTGAAATTTCCGAGGTGCTAGCCAAGTATGCAGATTTGATGCCTGATGAGCTACCAAAGAAACTTCCACCAAGGCGTGCGGTGGACCATAGCATTGAGCTAGAGCTAGGGAAGCAACCTCCGGCTAAAGCTCCTTATTGGTTGTCAGGACTGGAGTTGGAGGAATTGAAACGACAATTAAAGGAGTTAATTGATGCAGGTTTCATAAGGCCTTCAAGGTCCCCCTATGGAGCTCCAATATTGTTCCAGCGAAAGAAAGATACAAATGAGCTATGGATGTGCTGTGATTATCGTGCTCTCAGCAAGAAAACGATAAAGAACAAGTATCCTTTACCATTGGCTACAAATTGCTTTGATAAACTTGCGAAAGCCAGAGTGTTTTCCAAGCTTGATTTGAGGCATGGGTACTATCAGGTGCAGATAGTGGAAGGAGATGAGAGGAAGACTGCGATTGTGACAAGGTATGGAAGCTTTGAATTCCTTGTCATGCCATTCGGGTTGTGCAATGCTCCTGCTACGTTTTTCACTTTGATGAATGATGTACTACGTCCATACTTGGATTCGTTCATAGTAGTGTACTTGGATGACATCGTGGTGTACAGTGATAACATGGAGGATCATAAGAAACACTTGGCTTTGGTGTTTGAGGCACTAAAGAAGAGTCAATTGTACTTGAAGAAGTTGAAGTGTGTGTTTGCCCAGACCGAGATTTCGTTCCTTGGACACATTGTGGGTTAGGGGTACATACGAATGGAGCTGAATAGGGTGAAGGTGATAGAGGATTTGGTTGAACTAAAGAATTTCCATGATATGAGGGTGTTTTTGGGTATGACCAACTACCAACGGAAGTTTGTAGAGGGGTACTCCAAGGTGACATCGGCACTGACAGACCTTCTAAAGAAGGACAAGCGATGGGGATAGACAGAGAAATGTCAGATGGCATTTAATGATTTGAAGAAGAGGATCGTTTCAACACCGATACTGAAGTTACTAGACTTCGAGCGACCGTTTGAGGTACATAGATGCTTCTGATTTTGCGAAAGGAGGAGTCCTTATGCAGGATGGGCATCCGGTGGCGTACGAGAGTCAGAAGTTCTAGGATAGAGAATGAAGGTATCCGATTCATGAGAAGGAGATGACTGTGATAATCCACTGTTTGTAGGTATGGACACATTACTTGATTGGGAAGCGTTTTGTTGTCAAGATTGAAAACGTTGCAGAAAGTTATTTTGCATCACAACCAAAGCTGTCAGTGAAGCAAACTCGTTGGCAGGACTTCTTGGCAGAGTTCGACATGACTATTGAGTACAGGTCAGGTAGACTCAATGCAGTTGCAGATGCCCTTAGTAGGAAGGGACAACTAGCAGCATTGGAGGGGGAAGAAGACCGGGCAACATGAAGTAGGAGTCGAGTACAGATGATAGAAGAGATGTAGAATAAGCTCAAGGAGAGCATTGAGACTGATGCTCAGGCGCAGAATATTGTGAAGCAGATAAAGGAGGGAAAGACACGAAAGTTTTTTCTCCGAGATGGAATCTTATTCTTTGGGAACCAACTCTATGTTCCAAAGTCATCTGGACTCAGGAAGCACCTTTTGAAGGAATGCCACGATTCTCCATGGGATAGCCACCCAGGGCTGTGTCGTTCTTTAGCATTATTGGAGAGAGGATTCTTTTGGGAGAAGATGAGGGAGGATGTAGAGGAGTATGTGCACAGATGCATTATTTGTCAGCAGAACAAATCAGACACCTGATGAGCTCCGGATTGGGTAACTTATTGGGCTCATTTTGCCTAATTATCCTTGTTCAATCCTCCATTTTTCATAGATTATGCATGTTTTTCTAGTATGTTTATGTTATTTGAACGAATAAGGGTGGTCACTCTACCAAGGAGGCTAATACGTGGTCATTTCAGGTTTTTTGGACAAATTTGGAGCAAAACCAAGCAATTGTGGCCCAGGTGACAGCCAAGCTTGAGGTGAGGATTCGTAGGGAGGTTGTCTGTGGCATGAAATGGCCCTTCCTCGAAATCTCCACCCTCAACTCCGAGCTCAACAGGCCACCAAAACGAGTTCTAAAGGCAGCCAAGCAGCTTTGGGAAGAGTGACTGTCTACTAACAGTTGGAACAACCAAGTCCCTTGGATCTAGGAGGGATATTAGCCCCCTCGTATTGTATAAATAAGAAGGCCTCAGCCTTCGTAGTTTACTTTGGGAACTGTTGGTATTTGCACTATAGTGCTGTCCAGCTCATTGTTCTTAGCTACTATTGTACAACTTTCTTGTGATGATTATTTTTTAGCAATGAGAAGCAGCTTTACTTGGCATCAGATCTGAGTTCTTTATAGGAGCCTGCAGCTCTTGGGGTTGGGCCCAACTCGAGTGCTAAGGCCTCCTTTATGTATTGTTATTTGTTCTTTATGCATTTGCAAAATTATTTCTGTTAAGTAGATTAAATCTTGCTGATTAACTAGGTCACTGTTAATGGTTAGAAAGACTTTTGATGCTCAGATTTAGTTGATAGGTTGTTAACAGGGAAAAGCCTCAAAAAAGGGCCATCAAACATCTCTGGTTTCACCTCTCCCTCAGTGGGATCAGGATAACCTTGCTGCCCACAAAAACACTGATTTTGCTTTGCCATGCAATCACTAGTGTTTGATTTTCATGTGTAGAAGTTGGTTACAAGTTCATACTTTTGCTTTCTTAGTTGCATGAGTTAGAATACATGGTTTCATTGCAGTTCAACTTCTGTTCATTCTTTTTACTGACAGCTAGATTAGATTAGGTCAACGTAACTAGGTATTTGATTTTACAAGTCTTCGTTGGTTCAGTTGGAAAAACGACTTGCAGAGCATCTGTACCACTTCTCTACCTGCCCATACTTCATCAAACCCATCTGCTTCATCCCTCAGCCCAACTTCTAGCCTTAAGTTTGCCATTTGCTCACATAACCTTAGTTTTTGTGCATCATTGCTTCAGTCCTCCTTGAACAAATCCAGCCATCTACATCTGTCCTCAACTCCTTCCACCAAGTCCTGGACCACCTCCAACCCTTATCCTACCTCCATACCACTCCTTCATCTTTCTCCATCCATCCATCCTCCAAAATCCCATTTCTAAACATCTTGTAGAAAGTTACAGAACATCTTGTAGAAAATCACAGACATCCTGTAGAAGCTCACGAATGAGGTTTCTTGATAGCCAAACTCTGTGAGACTCTCTGGAAGGGTGTTAGGGACCCCTTAGGCCCTCTTTGAACCTTCCCGACCTCATCCAAGCATTTCCTCTCGCCAATCCACCTCTGCACAATTAAACAGTCAAATCGCATGCATGATAATTCTGGCAACTTATCCAAAAACATAAAAAGATGTCTTTTTTTTTTTCCAGATATTATTGTAGAAGTAGCTTAGATACATGTATTTACCTTCCTAGAAGTCAATGGCATTTCTTTTAGTAGCTTGCATCCTCTTTCTTGCATCGGTAGGGATAGCTGGTAAAATTAGGGTTTGCTAGGGTTTACGTTTCCTTTTAGCTTTCCAGTTTCTTTCTGCAAGTAGATCAGCCTTCTTTGAGTTAGCTTTCTTCCATCAGTTAAAAATCTTCTTCTCAGAGCTCATAGAAGTTGGCTTAAGCCCCTAGTGGACTCATGCCAGCTGACCAAGTGATAGCTGCGGCAAGAGCTAGTACTTGTGCATATAGCACCGTCGCGTCCAAGTTTGTTACGAACTACCGGGTTGATAAAAGTAAAGAAGGGAGTCCCAAGAGTTGCAACATTATTGCTGCAATACTGGAGCTCACCAACACCCAAAGACAGGGAGGGTTGTTGTAGCCTTTACCAATTCCAGAAAGACCATGGATGAGTGTCTCGATGGACTTCATCACTCAATTACCACAAGTGCAGGGGTACAATGGGATTATGGTCATGGTTGGTTGTTTTTCCAAGTATGTTGTCTTCATTCCAATGAAGATACCTTGTGTAGCTGAGAATACTGTAGAGTTGTTCTTCAAGAACATAGTGAAGTATTGGGGGATGCCATTGAGCATTGTGTCGGATCGAGATCTGCAATTTACAGACAGATTTTGGATCACATTGTTCAAGTTAGTCAGGATAGAGTTGTTGATGAGTTCGAGCTACCATTCGCGAACAGATGGGTAGACTAAGCGAATCAATGCATTTCTGGAGGACTACTTGAGACATTATGTGATGGTTGATCAGAAGAATTGGCCTAAACTCTTGGATGTAGCTCAGTTCAGCTACAACATGAAGAAGAGTTCTGCGATAGGGTATACTCCATTTGAGTTGGTGAATGGACAATTGCTAGTTGCTCCTCACACCGTTTTGATGAGGGGTGTTTTGAGGAGTCCTCACGTGAAGAAGTTCATGAAGGCTTGGGATGAGACTTTGCAGTTAGCATAGTTGTGCTTGCACGAGGCTACAAGGAGGATGAAGAAATGGGCAGATAAGGACAGGTGGGATGCACACTTCAATGTAGGAGATATGGTTTTTCTTAGAATTACTGGAGATCAGTTTCAGCCACCTAGGGCGACTACAAGATCTTTGACAAGGAAGTATGAGGGGCCATTTTGGGTGAAGAAGTGAGTGGGGGAAGTTGCCTATGAGTTGGAGCTTCCACGCCACATGCATGTGAAACATCCTATTTTCCATATCAGTCAGTTGAAGAAGTGTTGACTTGATGCAGAACATCCAGATAGGGTGGAGCCACCGAGGGGACCAACCATGATTTTTGACAGACCAAATCTTGTTTTGGAGAATATTTTGGATCTTCGAACGACAAGACTTGGGAGCAACATGAGATGAGAATTTCTCATTAGATGGAAGGATGCACCGGAGGAGGATAGTTGGGAAACGGAGGACTCACTATGGAGATGGAAGAAAAAGATTGCGAAGTACGATAGGAAGCTACGGAGGATATTTGGATTGCCGAGGACGACAATGAATTTAGGTGGGGGAGAATGTAATGCCCATGAGTCATTGGTGTGAATTGGCGAGTCGGGCGCGCCCACCAGGTGCGTTTAACCGACAAGTTGGCGGGAGTCGGCGAGGGCACATGACAGGCGAGCGATGAGTTGGGCAGATGGAACGACGAGTTGGGGCATGCCTGAATGGAGCGACGAGCTAACCATATGAGTTGGGGTGCGACACGCGAGTCATTGTGAAAAAATGACTAAGTGTCAAACTCGTGGCGAACTTATATGGGTGGGCGGTCCCGTGGGCGGGTGCCCCACACCATGGCCAATGGTGAAATATTGGTGAAACGCCATGTGTTGGGTCGTCTTGGCTATATGTCGAAGCCCCCACCATGGATCAACCATCGTATATATGGACGAAGGATTTGGTGGGAAAAAACACATCGAAGATCATCCATTCATTCTACGCAAAGGAGGTTCTATGGTTGGGTCGAGCCTTCCAAGTGAAGGGTGAGGGATGAGCCTGCTGGTCGAGTGGAGGTAACCAGTGCACTGCGAAAAACAGGCGTTCAGGTAGCAAGTTGGCCGAAGGGTGAGGCGAACCAAGCAGACGAGTTGCAGGCTGACATACCACTAGGCAACGGGTTACAGTGCGACAGTTGAATGGAACGATGAGCGAGTTCAGGTGGCGAGCTCATGGCGCTGCGGGTTGACATGGCAAGAGGTGTGGAGCGCACCTGCAGTCAAACGACAAGTCGGGTAGGTGTGCCCACCACTGAATGAAAGGACATGCAGAGGCACCCGTGAGTGAAATGATGGGTGCTGTGAAACGATCAAGCGCGGTAGAGTTGAACAGTGGGCACGGTGAAGTGTTCGGCGAATAGTAGAATGGTGAATGGTCGTGGGCATGCTTGCACGGTGTAGCAACCATGTCAGTGGATCGGGCGAGCTGCACGGTGGTCTCCCAATTGTAACTTGTAAAAATGCTGGTGGAGCTTTGCTCTCGGCCAAATTGTAAAAACATAATTATTATGTATTCTTACTTGCATATGTTGGATTGTGTCTCTTGCTGTTGAATGTTTTATTAATGTAATTCCACACATTAATGATTTAACATGGAAAATAATATGAATGTTAGGCGTAGTTCGGAAAACAACTTAATGATGAAAAAGTTTAAGTGTTTAGCCGATATTGCACGTTGGCAACTCGCGAAAAATGGGTTGAGGGCGCGACACACCAAGTCCTTTGGCCCAACTTGATGTCATAGCACATTATCCATAATAATCATAGTCTCTTTGTAGTACATTGCACTTAAATTATTAATTCATCCACAAACTTTATAAGTTCCAAATCCTGGGTAGTATACTGTGGTTGTTTCTTGAACCATTTAAGAGCAAAGTAATTTGGAAACCTGTTCAGACATCTTGGGTTGCACTTACAGTTTTCTGTTTGTCTGAACACATTTCAAATCATTCCCAACTTTTTCTTATGTCTATGATCAATAGGGAATGCAGAGAGGACACCTGCCCCTGGTTAGAACATATCTATAGTTTCTGTATTCAAGCTTTTGTGATCCATAATGAATTAAACAAAGTCTATAGTTGTAACTTGCACCTGATGCCTGGACCCATATGTGTTTTTTCTTGTTATATTTAAGTTTAAGCTCTCCCTTTCTCTAAGTGTCTCAAGCTTGAAAATAAAACTCTTAAATAAAAATATCTTGTTTTCATGTTTTCAATTACATTTAGCAATAGAGAATAAAATTCTTGGCAGAAAAACAAATGTAAACTGATGGTGAAAAAATGGGGCAAATGTAAGATCTATAATATCTATATTATTTGATTACACCCATACATTGCTTCTTTATAGGTTTCATAGGATATAATCCCTCAATATTAGATAATCATAGTCCATTTGTCTTGTCTAAAAATCAATAGTGCATCTTGCTTTACAGACCAGATAATGCAGTGTTTTTGTTCATTGTTTCTTGAAGAGACGATCTTGGGTTGCATCAGAATCAAAGTTTTTTGTATTTCTAAACATATTTCAAATGATTCACAAATTTTCCTTGTGTATGAATGAACAACAGGGAGTACAATGAGGACAAAAACACTTCGCCAGAACATCTTCCACTCAGAAATACATATGTAAGTTGGTGACATAATGGGTGAAATGTAAGTAGTAAAATATCTATATTATTTCATTATATATCCAAACCCGATTCATGTCCTCGATTTCATAGGACATAATTACATCACTACTCATTTATACCACATTGCAATTGGATGATTAGCTTCTCTATAACTTCAAATTGTTATGATTCAGTCTAGAGATTGTCCTCTATAGATTTCAAGAAGAGATTCAGTTCATATATATCAGACTTGTTACTTTCAAGTAACCAAAAATTCCTGCTCCAAAAACACTCACTATGGCCTTACCTATACAACATCTAATATCGTCATTAGGTTTTATTCCACGTATTTTATTAAAATATTAGGTAGGTATGAGATATTAGACTTGCTTTTCACACAACAAAAAATTCTGCTCCAAAACTTGCAGAGTTGGTCGGACTATCCTAACGAAAAATTAAAAGACCAAAGTCAATTAAAGCCTTAGATAAGGATCAGAGAAAATTAAAACCTTAGGTGAGTACACATTATATAGTTTGAATCGTTCTGAGTGACTCCTTGGGGGGCATGGTTCCTGGTTGGTTAGAAGTTAATTTCCCTGACGGAATTTTCGCACTATCGAGATTGAAGCTTCTAGCTTAAGTTACTCACTGCATTGAATGTAAACCAAAGATTGAGACTCCTAGTCCAAATCACATAGTTCCATGATATGTTTTTTTGTCTTGATAATGAATCTGTCATGAGCTTTGCTATCTTCATGTGCCTGGGATATAAAATAGACTCTTCACTTCTTAGTCTACATGGACACCCTAGTCATGTTTCCTCAGACCACTAGTTCCTCGAAACATCTCCTCATTTTATCTCGATGCCTTTTATTCACCTTCACAAGCAGAAAGGTTGATACTATCACCTATTTGCAGTTCTTCCTTAGAAAGAACACAGAGAGAAAAGATAATACATATGACATGTTATCCTGTTGTTTTATAGTTTCCATGTTACCTCCATTTTTTTAATATTCCATATAATTTTTCACATATTTGTAATCTTTAGTAAAATTTTACTGCAAGATGTAACCTCCTCAACTTTGCACAATCCTTTTAAAGTCGTGAGTTTATATCGATAAATTGAGTGAAATGCATTACATTACTAATCAATATCAACTTCTCACAATGCAACACTGAATCATTTCAATTATTCCATTGATAATTAGATTTTGACATGATTGAAAGCAATTTTCTTTTTGGTTTGTTTTGAAAATGTTGCTTATAAAAAATTAATGGAATGCCAAGGAGTTTAAAACATTGTGCATGACATATAAATTCTGCAGTAGGCAGAGAACAATTTTTGTATTGAAGGGCAAGATTTGTACTATGTAAGTAATATTAATAATTTTTTGTTAGTAGAAATGATCTGTAAAATGTTTTGGGAATCTGATATATTTTTTTTAAATCTATATGATGAGAGTTAACTTTTCTTTACATTTTTGAAGTTATTAATTTAGTGTTTATTGCGTAAATATAAATATGAAAATAATAGAAAACAAATAGAACAATCACTTACAAAACCACAATAACATAAGATATAACCTCGAAAAATTTTCGAGAGAAAACCTAATTGTTAATGTGAAACTACTCCACTCTCTCTTTCTATAAATGGAAATGGTGCAAATACAAAGAAGCAAAGAAGTGAGACCTATGGCCCATAGGCTACAGAACACAAACCCTCTCGATTGTGCCCTCACTCTATCCAGTCTTAGCTACTTTGCTCAATTATGGAATACAATATACTAGAATAGAATCGAATCCCCTTTCCTCCTAGTGACCCGGTCCCAGTTTGTTATGAAACTAGCTCACAAAAAGATAGAAAAGATAGATCAATGCCTTAGAAATAAGCCTCTTCGAGGGGGAAACCTCCTTTACATTACACAAATGAACAATTCTTAGATGATACAAATGAAAAGACTTCCTTTCTATATATAGGAGTCTAAGGGGTCATAATATAATCAGAGCCGACATAACAATAATAATGTAAGGGCACAATAATAAAAATAGTGGGCTTCTATGGGGCAAAATAATAACAATACGGGGACTACATGTGCACAGAAATATAATAAGGGGGTTGTACTAATAACAATAAGGGGTTACACTAGTAGTATAGGGACCGAACATGCCCCTATCCTTCAAAAAGTGTTGTCCTCAACGCTTGAGTAGTTCTTGATGTTTTTTGTATAAAATTCTTGTCCTCCCATGTGGAATCGATTTCATAGCTGTCAGGTTCTTGTTTCTGTGACTGCTCCAGGCTCCAATATGATTTTTCCTTCCTCGTCATGTTCTGGCAATATTGTTTGAACTGGGATCTTCTGCAACTTTTGAATGAGTGGCCACAATTCTTCATCCTTCTTCCATTCATACCTTGTTTCATTTATCCAATCCGGTTGGATAATAGAAATGGCGCACAACAATGCTTCTACATCCTCATCCTTTCTTGAGAATGCATCTGCCACAAAATTTTGCTTCCATTTTTTGTAGATGATTTCAAAGTCATAAACCAACATATTTGTGACCCATTTTTGTTGCTCTTCAGAGGATAATTTTTGTTCTAAAAAGTATTTAATACTATCATGATCCATTTTTACCTTGAAGTGTCTTCCCATTAGGTAAGGTCGCCATTTCTTAAGTGCGTGTAGTATTGCCAACATTTCCTTTTCATAAATAGCTTTCTTGAGGGACATTTGTTTGTATGTATGTAACCATAAAAATACTCAATCGCCTACATCAAAACTTCTTTCATTGTGATGTTGATTTGCTTGTTGTTTCATTTGATTTTGCACCAAAGTGGCATTATCCTTTAAAAGTTGGAGAACTTGTTGTTGATGCTCGATGTGATCTTTCACTGCTTGAATCTTTTTCTTCTTGATATGTCCTTATATATGTAGAGTTTAAGGAGTGGTAATTTCTTCCAGTGCATTACAAGATATGGTCGGATTCATTTCTTGATTCTCTATGTGATCTTTCACTTCTTGAACATTTTTCTTCCTGATATGTCCTTTTATCTTGATAGTTTGAGGAGTGGTAATTACGGACATTGCATTACAAGATATGGTTGCATTCATTTCTTCTTTCTTGATGTGGTCTTTCACTTCTTGAACCTTTTTCTTCTTGATATGTCCTTCTATCTTACGAGTTTGAGGAGTAGTAATTATTTCCAATGCTTTACAAGATGTAGTCGGATTCATTTCTTCTTTCTTCGGGGTTGGTTCCTGGTGTATATACTCTTTTTTTGACATTTCTTGATCCTTTTCTTCCTCCTCTCCACAATCAATGTAAAATAATTTCTTCTCAGCACACTTATGACCTTTAATGTATTTTTTATCACATTTGTAACAAAGCCCTTTTTCTCCTTTTTCTTCCAATTGTTGTTGTGTAACCCTTGTAGGTTGTGGAAGGTTAAGAGAAACAAAACTTCCATCTTTATAGTTGTGAGGGGTAGACTTCCTTGTTGCCATAATTTTTATTTCTACTTTGTAACAAAGCCCTTTTTCTCTTTTTTCTTCCAATTGTTGTGGTGTTGCTTTTTGTATCCTCATAATGTGTTATAATTTCCTCCGTGAAAATTGACCACGTAACAAGTGGTTTATGAGAAAAAGTCCCTTTATACCATAAAAATTGATCCTGTTTCAAATATGAAGATGCAACACATACCTTTTGTAACAGTGGTACACCATGTAGATAAAAATATTTCTCCATATGTAGTATCCAATTTACCAGATCCTTGGCATCAAACTACTCTCTCGATTTTTCTTGATTTTAGGAGGTCGATCTTGAAATGCATGTAACTCTGTAATTTCAATTCTCCAAGTTTTGAAATTTCTTCCTGCGGTAGCTCTCTAAGTTCTCTTTCTAACCTTGCAAGTCTGATCAGAATTTGATTATCCAAGAAAGCGTTATGCCAAATCTCCCACGGTGACCTGATTATAGACTATTTCAGTAGAGCAAAATTGTATGACTGCCACGTCTTACTGTTTCGACCTTAGTATCTAAAACTAGTATACAGAAAACTACAAGAAGTCCTCTTGCTGCAACTTCTTACGAAATTTCAATCTGATGCTCAGAGAGAAAGTTATGATCATTTTCCGAATGTCACCTATTTAAGATGTAATTTGGGAGTTTGCAAAAAAACTAAATTCCTCAGATCATATATCCGAAAATATAGCGAGCCAAGATCTGAAATTCAGACACGAGGTTCAGACCGCTTTCTTCTCAAATGGGTTTGTTTTTTAGCTTCTGAAACTTCATAGCGAAAGAGTTATAAAGAAAATCTCACGATGACCTGTTTTAGATGAAATTCTTGAGCTTGCAAAAACCTTAACTTCCTCAGATCATATCTCTGAAAATATAGCGCAAAAAGATCTGAAATTCAGACGCGAGGTTCAGTCCGATTTCTTCTAAAATGGGTTTTTTTTGTAGCTTCCAAAACTTCGTAGCGAAAAATTTATAGTGAAATTCAACGATGACTTGTTTGGGGCAGTAAAACCCTAGAATCCATAGCTCTGATACTAAATGTTATGGAACCAGCTCACAAAAAGATAAAAAAGATAGATCAACGCCTTAGAAAAAAACCTCTTCAAGGGGGAAACCTCCTTTACATTACACAAATGAATAATTCTTAGATGATACAAACGAAAAGACTTCCTTTCTATATATAGGAGTCTAAGGGGTCATAATATAATCAGAGCCAACATAACAATAATAATGTAAAGGCACAATAATAACAATAGTGGGCTTCTATGGGGTACAATAATAAAAATATGGGGACTACATGGGCACAACAATATAATAAGGGGGTTGTACTAATAACAATAATGGGTTACACTAGTAGTATAGGGACCTAACACGGTTATAACACAACTCGATAGCCAACTACTAGTTAAATTTGAACCATTCAACCCTCAATATGAGTTACAACTTGACACTTCTACTCCAATGAATTATGTAATAAAATGCACTAGAATAGAATAGAATCCCTTTTTCTCCTAGTGACCAAGTTATAATACCTATTAGCTAACTAGGTATCAGATTTGACCCATTCAACCTTCAATATGAGTTCCAACTTGACTCTTCTAGAGTCTTCTTCATTATGGTCATGTGGCTAGCTCGTTTTTCATAAATGATGAGATTAACATGACAACTTTTCAAATCATGACAAATAAAAACATAATAGCAAGATAGGGGTGATCTTTCATAACAAATTTAATCACAGATCAGACTTCAAATAGCATTTATATATTTGTCACTAAAACATGATTGCATAAATCAAATTTGAAAAACATATCTAACATAAAGAGATTGCTCTTTCACTCCATATTTACTCAATGTGTCTATCCATCGAACCAGATTACTCTTTCATTCCATATTTAATCAATATGTCTATCCATTGAACTAGATCAAACTAGAGAAATCACAAATATGGATGCTACCAATGGAACCAACGAAACTCAGATCGAAGTAGAGAAATTACAATTATGATTTCTCTCAATCGAACCGACGATACTTAAAATGAAACTTGGCACTAATTCGACATTTCAGATCGGAGTCGAAAACGAGGAATATGAAAGAGTTAACCGGATTTTACTGGCCCTGGTGAAAAAAACTGGCTTTAATTCGATATCGCAAAATCAAAGATGAGGGATTGTTCTGCAATTGATCGGAGATGAGGTTTAGAGAGCCTCACCTCCAAAAACTTGACTTAGAAATAAATGAATCACACATAATCACATAATAAGATACAAGACTGTAATATTCACTTTTATTATAATCATGAAGCTATGATAATTAAAGCTTGATAATCTTTTAAAGAAATTACAAATACATATTTAGAACATGACAGGAGGGAGCTATGATAATTGAGGCTTGATAGTCTTTTAAAAAAATTACAAATACATATTTAGAACATAACACGAGATAATTGAGACAGTCTTTTAAAGAAATTACAAATACATATTTAAAACATGACATGAGGATTTTTTATGAGTCAATAAAAAAATTAAATACTTAAAAAAACAAAAATAAACATTGAGACGATCGGCTCATTCTACAACCTGCTGCAAGAGGGTTTTTATGAGTCGAATAAAAAAATTAAATACTCCACCAAAAAAACATTAACATTAAGACAATCGGCTCATTCTACAACCTGCTGCAAAACCGGATAAAGACTTGGAAAATAAAACCAACTTCCCCTGCCATATTCAGCCACCTTTTCAACCAAAACAAAAACAAAAACATTGAGACAATCGGCTCATTCTACAACCTGCTGCAAAACCGGCTAAAGACTTGGAAAATAAAACCAACTTCCCCTGCCATATTCAGCCACCTTTTCAACCACACGTTTCACTAGCGCAGCTTCATATCTGCACTGCACACCATGAACAATTCAAAACAGAAGCAGAAACATATAGATAGATAAGAGCAGATAAGAGTGAGTTACCCACCCATTAGTTTCTTCTTGGAGTGGCCAGCCGGAGAAACGACAGAGTTGGAAGAGAGCAGCCTTCCATTCGCAAATTTCTTGTGCGCTGTATCTCCCGCTGCTCTCATGCTCTCGGAATGCTTCAGCATATGGGCCATCCAATTGCGCGGGCCGCCGAACTTGCTGTGGAGTGACGTAAAACAGAGGAATGGCTATGGTCGAACCTTTACCAGTCGTCAGCAGTACTTGGCGTGCAATAAAAGAGGCTTCTCTGAGGCACCAGACAGATTCTGCGTAATTAGTGGAGAATATGGGAATCAGGATCCGACTCACCTGAATTGCGTCCTTTAGGATTGGAGAGATTTCGTCCCCTTTTTCAGATGGTCGCTGTCGAAGAAGACACGAAAACCTGTTTCGAAGAGGCTTGGTAGAGATGATCTACAAACCCTTTTCTGACTCCAGAAGTGTGGGTCGTCACAATTTCATCCTTCTAAAAAAATAATTGGTTGGATGGTCCAAATCGGATAAATCTGGAATATTCTTTTGAAGGCTCCACAATACAATCTTACAGATTAAATAAAAAGTTTGGCAAAAAGTTCCAAGTCAGTTGAAAAATTCAGGTAGTTGAGTTAGTTACGAAATTTGGAAAATGCCTGTGTTTTTAGGAGTCATATCGGGAAGGCTTATTATAATAAGGATATTTTTTCCGAAGGGTGTTATAAAAAAAAAGGAGTTATTTATAAAGTGTGCTGGAACTTTTTAAAACGAGTTTTCATATAAAGGAGTATTTTATAGATGTTTTTTTTAAAAGCTAATAAAAGGTTTATTATAAAGTGGTTTGGCTGGTTTGAAAAAGTTTTTATAAAAACATAAATGAGTTTCATTGGTATCGGAAGAGTAACTTTTTTAAAAGATGGTTTTACTTAGTTTTTCGTCGCAGTTTTTATTATTTATAGGGAAGAATTATGATCAGCGGACTATTAAGATGGAGATCACGTTGAAGGTTTATGATATTTAGGAATATGTCACAGATATATTGATATATTTCCAAAACCTAAAGATGAAACCATTAAACGAGCTCTTAGTAATGCAGAGGGAGAACAATGGAATAAAGACAAAAAGAAGAATGCACAAGCATTGCAACTTATCCAACAGAGAGTGGATTGAGTAGTGTTCGAGAAAATTATGATCACGTCTTCCACAAAGACAACATTTGAGACTTTGGCGACAAACTATAAAGGTATGGCTAAAGTCAATATTGTTAAGTTGCATGATACTAGAAGAGATTTTGAAAGTTTGCAGATGAAGGAAATAGAGGACATTGATTCATTCATGAATCAGTTCTTGATTGTCATAAATCAATTAAAAATTTATGGTGATGACATAAAATATCAAAAGGTGGTTGAGAAGGTCCTCAGATCTTCATTTACCAAATTTGACATTGTAGTAGTAGCCATAGAAGAAGCCAAGGATTTGGAAACATTGTCAATTGATAAGTTGATGAGATCACTTCTATCCCATGAAGCAAGGAAAGATAGAAATAAGGATTCCAGCTTGGAAACTTCTTTTAAAAGCCATGTTTCTATTTTAAGAGACAAAGGTGGATCGAGAGGCAGAGGGCAAGGCGGAAGACATGGTGTTCAAAGAGATGGTAGAGAAGAGCGAAGACATGAAAGTGGAAGCAACAGTAAAAGCTTTCAACAATAATCAAAGAGTTGACAAATCAAAGGCGAGATGTTATTATTGTAATAAATTTGGTCACTATACCCGTGATTGCAGGAAAAAGATAGCTAATCAAGGATATTAGAGAGCTAATGTCACAACAAAGAATACTGACTCCGTATTTGTAGCTTGCCATACCATGTGTGAACCTTCTAATAGTGTGTGACTATTAGACAATGGTTGCAATAACCACATGACAGGAAACAAGAATTTGGATACAAATTTGGATCAATCTGTGAAGACAAAGGTAAAGTTAGGCACTGACAATACTATGGATGTAGATGGAAAAGGAGTGGTCAACATTTTGACCAAGCAGGGGGCGTCGAAGACAATCTTAGAGGTATATTATGTCCTTGGTCTCAAACATAGTTTGATAAGTGTTAGTTAATTGATGCAAAAGGGATATAGAGTTTTTTTTTAAGGATAATAGTGTGCTATATATGACAAGCCTCCAAGCAAGCAGTTGATAGCAAAGGTGCATATGACGGGGAACATACTCGTTCCTCTAATCATGAATGACAATGATTATGTTAGTTCTTTTACAGTTGCATGTTCTAATGATTTGTGGTTTTGAACACTTGCACTTCTCTGGTTTAAGATTGTTGCAGCACAAACAGATGGTCAAAAGATTACCTCCCATCAAAGAACCTGCTAGTACTTTTGAGTATTGCTTTGGGAAAGCAACATTGTGAAAGTTTTCGAAAAGGAGTTGCATACAGAGCAAAGAAGCCACTAGAGCTAGTTCATACAGACTTGTGTAGACCTATGAGGTCACAATCGATTAGTGGAAGTTGCTACTTCCTCATTTTCATTGATGATTATAACAGAAAGACTTGGGTTTACTTTGAGAAGCAAAAGTCTAAAACTTTTGAAAAGTTCAAAGAATTCAAAGCCTTAGTAGAGAACTACAGTGATCGACAGATCAAGGTAATGAGGTCATATCATGGCAGAGAATATGATTCGAAGGCATTCAATGATTACTGCAAACAACATGGAATCATAAGGCCATTTACAACTAGTTACACACCGCAACATAATGGTGTAGCAGAGAGAAAGAACAAGACAATTATGAACATGGCAAGGAGCAAGTCGAAAGGAAGAAACTTGTCTAATGAGTATTGAGCAAAAGAAGTTGCATGTGTTGTTTATGTGATAAACATATCTCCTACAAAGAGTGTGATGAACAAAGTATTAGAAGAAGCATGGTCATGTATGTCTTGCAGCGTATGTCATCTTAGAGTGTTTGGATGTGTAGCTTACACACATCTGCCAAAGGAGTTAATAGGTAAGTTGGATGATACAAGTGAAAAATGCATATTCACTGGTTATAATGGGCAGTCAAAAGCTTACAAATTGTATAACCCTGTAACCAAGAAGACCATAATCAACAAAGATGTTGTGTTCAAAGAACAAGAGTCATGGAATCAGAGTATAGACAAAATAATTGATGCACAAGTACCATTGATGGAAGATGATGATGCAACAAAAGAGGAGCAACAAGAATCACAAGACAAGACACCAAACAAAGTCATGTTAGCAAGGACTTCAAGATATTCTAAAGAACATGGATCTTCAAGAAGATCAACAGATCAAAATTCTCCCATCAATCAATTAAGTGATGATTGAAGCAATGATAAGAGAAAAATGAGAAGTCTAAAAGATATCTATGATGATGTGGATGTTATTTCAAATTCTGCATTGTTTTCATACCAATGATAGCTAGATTGGATACTGTAAGAGTAGTCTTAGCCACAATAATGCAGAACAAGTGTGTTATGAACATAAATTGTATAAAATAAGATAAAAACAAATAAATATAAATAATAAATAATGGAATGATGATTATGTTAAATAATCATTAATTTAAGTGAAAAGGCATATCTAAAAGACATGCCCAGTCATGAAAGGACAATTGCTTAGGTATATATGCAGGTCCTCATTGTAACATTCTACATCACTTGTACCATATATATATATATATATATATATATATATATATATATATGTATATATATATATATATATATATATATATATATAATTACAAATACCTTTATGTATTTTTAAATTAAAGTCAACAAGTTATAAGTTTTGTTGCTTCAGTGGTATGAGAGCTATGCCGCACAATATAACCATGCGAGTCTTTGAACATTGTTCGCCGCACAATATGCCATTACATTTACGTCCTGAATTCATGGAGCAGTTTAGTAAAAGTCAATAAGCATTTCAACGTTTAGAAAAATCATGTGCAGAAGCTACAACATTTTTTAAGAAAAGTTACGTAGAAATCGATAATAAGGAAGATGATAGCGATGGTGAAACAAAACAAAGTGAAGCATTAGATGATTATAATGTTGAAGATGAAGATGTCACAAAAAATGATCTAGATGATGATTCCAATGAAGCTGATATAGATCAAGATGAGGATTCAAATGAAGATGGTCTTGATGTGGATGGGAATGATATAGATCAAGATGATGATCCAAATGGAAATAATAAATATGACATTCCAAGATTAGGAGAAATTGTTAAAGAACACGTTGCAGATGCTTAGATGAAGGTTGATATACTAGATCCATTGCAGAGTACAAAAAACGAGAAGCATGTTGAAAATATTTATTTCAAGAACATTGTGTTAGAAGAAAAGCAAGGAATTCTAGATTCCTGATTGGAGGAAGGTAATGAACACGGTGGAGGGAAACATTTCATTGAGGCATCACCTGAGAGTCTTGCACAGACTTGTGATGATAAGCAAGCAAGGAATGGAGCTGCAGTGCAAGCTGCTATTTTGAGTGGAAAGGGCAGTGAAGAAGTGCAAGACCTGTTGCTTCTGGAGGTTACTCCCCTTTCATTAGGGCTTGAAACTTCAGGTGGGATTATGACTATTATCATCTTGAGGAACATTACAATCCTCACCAAGAAGGAGGAATTCTTTTCAACTTACTCAGAAAACCAACATAGTGTGTTGATTCAATTTTATGAGGGTGAGTGAACTTGAATCAGGGACAATAACTTATTGGGTAAATTTCGGCTTTCTCGTATACCATCTGCTCCTAGAGGAGTTCCATATTGATGCCAACGGTATTCTAAATATCTCAGCTGAGGAAAAAACCTCTGGTCAGAAAAATAAAATTTACTCATCATTGCAACATTCTTCTTGGGCGGGAGAAGGGTTAGAACAAAACAACAATTGGCTTGATAGAAAAGAACAAGAGGATGAGAATTAGAGTATGGCCCGATAGTGTCTCCTGAGATTTCAGTACTGTAACCTCAAGAGCTCAATTGCTGAGGGAAGGGAAGAAATATTAAAGGCGTACACAGACAAATTTGAGTACCTTATCCATAAGGTTTAACACTTACATAATTTAGTGCAGAAACCTTATGAGTAAGTTTCAGATGTTGAGGCTCTTTTTGACATCACAAGTGCATTTCTTGCATCTATTAAGAGCACCCAGAGCAGTGATGGTGTATCTCCATTAGATTTTGTCAATGCTCTCCTGAGAAAATACAATGATGAGTCACATCGAAATATATCCTTAGAGAGAGATGATAATCAGACCCAGATCTCTTGGGGAACTTTGGGACTTGAAGCATCTACTATTTTTCGTGATGTTGCAGGCATTTCCACTATGCTTGGAGGAACAAATAGTGAAATAAAGCAAAGAAAGATTTCCATTTCAAGAAAACGAGGGAAACCTACAGAGAGTACTCGCCCTGTAATGGTGGCAGATTCTGGCAATGAGAATGCTTCAGAAACAGACAAGAATATAGCAACAATGTTCAACATTTTGAGAAAGCATAAGCATTCTAGGTTGGAGGCTTTGGTTCTAAATAGACAGTCGTTTTCCCAGACAGTGGAAAATATCTTCGCACTGTCATTTTTGGTGAAAGATGGCCATGTTGAGTTAAATTTGGATAACAATAAGAACCATATTGTTGTTCCCAGAAATTCTCCCACAATGAACATAATGGCTTCTCGAGAAGGCTCTTAAATTCAATTCATTTTCTGATTTGATTACAAGGACTGGAAATTAGTGATGAAATCTAGAGAGTGGTTAGGAGCTTGGGGAATGATGGTAGGGGGTTAATCCTCAACTCGAAGACAAAAGAGTGAAAACTAAGGAAGTAGAGGAAATAATACTATAGGTTACTGAACTATAGGTTCGTTTTCCTCCTGAAGCTCCTGAAGAAATGTATGTGGAGTTAGAGAAAAGAATAATAGAATTGGGTGAACAATGTGAATGTTTTCCTGAGAAACTTCCATCATTCACGTGGTTACAGGAGGTCATCGCCCCGTTGTTGCAACTACCCCACATAATGTTTTAGATGGGGAATACCAATAATGATGTTTGCAGAATTTGTCGTGAAAATAATTTGTTTGGCGATGTGGCTTGTGATCTTCGGTGCGGTCATAGGTATCACCATCCATGCATCTTTGAATGGGTGGTAAGACAACCAATTTGTCCACTATGCCGAGTACAAATAAACTAGGCACTAGAATGACGCCAGACCCTACAACCATTAATGTTTCTAGTATTTCCTTGACCATTAATGTTATTAGTGCATCCACCTGTACATGCCATTGCTCGCACTCTGGTACATCCCATTTCTATTTCAGGCAAACATATTAGTGATAGTGTCATCCTTCTCCCAGTCTAATGTGATCGGTCCTTGGTGACTGGTATGTTATCCCACTGTCCGCATACACTTCGACTTATTCGCATACACATCAACTATTGTAGATGGGCCACTATTTCAACAACCAACAAACTAACATTCATTAAAAGATTGTCACTCCCCCTAGCTGTCAAGCATCATGTCCCAATCAATGGTCAAGGGGTGTGATACGTTACGCAAACGTTGGGTCGATATATGGTCATGGTATATAGTCATATCCAAACATAAAGATTTGCATTGATATATAGTTAGACATAGTTACAATATAATCCAAACTATATTTATATTACTATAGTGCTAGTGCTCGATCGTATAGTCACATTATAAATTAAATTATATATATATATATATATATATATATATATATATATATATATATATATATATAGATATATATATATAGAATTACTAAAAAATAAAAACCCTTTAGTTCCAAAAGAATATCACGAGATAGTTATGCATGTTGAGGTACCAGCGACCAATTATAAAAAATGACATGAGCCACGTGAACACAATTATTTGAGGTTATAAAAAATGACGTGAACCAAGTGAAGACAATTATTCAAGGTTATAAAAAATGATGTGAGCCAAGTGAAGACAATTATTCAAGGTTAAAGTGAAGGAAACTGCCAACAATAAGCTTTGAGGACAAAACTTTTGAAGGAAGGGGCAATGTTATGAACATAAATTGTATAAAATAAGATAAAAATAAATAAATATAAATAACAAATAATGATATGATGATTATGTTAAACAATCATTAGGTTAAGTGAAAAGGCATGTTTAAAATACATGCCCAGTCACGAAATGACACCTGCTTAAGTATATATGCAAGTCCTCATTGTAACATTCTACATCACTTGTACATTTTTTATATATAATAAATTATTATTAGAAATACATTTTTGTATTTTTACATTAAAGTCAACAATCTACAGTTTTGTTGCTTCAAAGTGGAAAGTATATCAGATGGATGTGAAATCAACCTTCTTGAATGAAATTATAGAAGAAGAAATTTATGTGCAACAACCTCCAGGATATGAAGTTGAGTGACAAAAATATAAAGTTTATAGGTTGAAGAAAACAATCTATGGACTCAAGCAAACACCTAGAACTTGGTATAACATAATTTACAACTACATGATTAAGAATGAATTTTGCAGAAGTAACATTGAGCCTACCTTGTACACAAAGGTAAATGAGCATGGACAAATTTTGGTTGTTTGTTTATATGTTGATAACATGATTTATACTGGTAATCTTGACTTAGATGAATTTAAAGCAACCATGAAGAAAGAATTTGAGATGACAGATCTTGGTCTCATGAAATATTTTCTTGGTATAGAAGTTGAGCAATCTGAAAAATGAATTTTTATTTGTCAAAATAAATATGCTAGAGATTTGAAGAAAATATTAACGATAGAAAATTGTAAACCTGCCCCTACACTAGTTGCAACATGTACAAATTTAAGTAAGGATGATGAAGAATGAGATGTCAATCCAACTCTATTCAAAAGATTGGTTCACAGCCTCATGTATCTCACATCTACCATGCTAAATATTATGCAAGGCGTGAGTTTGATTTCCATTTTTATGGAGACTCCAAAAGACACACATTGGAGAGCAAACAAAATAATTCTAGGAAACATTGCAAGAACTACATATTGTGGCATAGTTTATGCAAGCATAGAGAAGAAGGATTTGATTAGATATATAGATAGTGGTTTTGCAGTCAGTTTGGATGATAGGAAGAACACTTTTGGTTATGTGTTCCGTCTTGGTTCAGGTGTGATTTTACGGGCATCTAAAAAACAACCTATTGTGACATTTTCATCAGCGGAAGCAGATTATGTAGCAACAACATCAACAACATGTCAAACAATGTGGTTAAGAAGAGTATTGGATGGAATTAAGTAGAAACAACAAGGATAAAAAATAATATATTGTAACAACACCTCAGTGATTGCACTATCCAAGAATAGCATGTTTCATCAAAAGAGCAAGCATATTGATACTAGATATCACTTTATTAGAGAACTTGTAAGCAATGGAGAAGTCCACTTGAAGCCTTGTAAATCTAGTGATCAATTAACTGATATATTCACTAAGCCATTAGCAAAATATGTATTTGAGTTTCACAAAGGAAACTTGGGTGTTGTAAGCCTAACTGAGACTTAGACCAACAGGTATGTTTGAGTTGTCATGAGTCATGTCCTAGTTTAGTGGCCGTAATTAAGGGGGAGCGTTAAAAATAGATAATTACTCCCCCATGAGGAGTTGGTAAAAATTAGAGAGTTAGTTAACTAAGTAAAGTTGAGTAAAGTCAAATTAAGTCTTATTTTGGGTAAAGTTGAATTTAGTGTATAGTTGCATGCCAAGTTATTTTATGTGAGTTGCTAGTGTTAAAAGTTTAAAGACCCCTCAACAAGTTAATTGTAATCATCAAGTTTTGTGTGATCAATAGAAGTGCCGCAACTTGTGTTATTGTGTGTGAATTTTGTGTTATTTGTTGTCTTTCCTCATTTTTCTTTCCAACAATCTAGATGTTTATGTTTTATTTTTTCATGCCAATTGCTCAGGTTCGCTGCCCATGTTTATGGAGGTTCGATGTGCATGAGACGATAATCAAAAACTGATTGGCAAAGTTTTAGCTATGTGGTGTTTCCATTTTCATTTGATGCCCCTTTCGTTCAATGTTCAAATTCATTGCCCAGGTTTGGGGAGGTTCGATGTGGTGTGCGCGAGAAACAATGTAAACTTTGAAATGGGAACTGATACGATTACCCGTTTCGTTGAGGTAGCAAAAAGTCAACATATTTTGAAAAGTGGTGATGTAGAATACACTTTTTTTTTTAGCATATTTTTGACACTTTAAATTTTCTTATGTATTAAATATAAATATTTGTTTTTAAATGTTAGTGATTTTAATATTGATTTTGAAACATGTTGATGCAACATCAACCTTTTTTCTAGAGGGCTTATTTTTGACACTTCAAATTTTTTAAAAACTACTAAAATTAAGATTAAAAACATTTAAAAACTCTAAAAAAAAATATACTCAAATTAAAATTAAAAAAAGAAAGAAAAAAAAACCAAAAAACAATTAAAATTAAAAAAAAATATATATATTTTCAAAAAAAAAACCAAAAACATTATATATATATAGGAAGGATTAAAAAAAACATTTAAAATTAAAAAAAACATATATAGTTTTGATTTTTAAAAGAAAAATAAATATTCTATATATATATATATATATTATTAAAAAAAAAGTTTGTGCACTTCGTCGGTCGTGGCCTTTGGCGGCAATAGATCGATTCCAAAAATGGGCTTGCCGCCACGTGGCCGCCCATGGGGCGGGACCATGGGCGACGGAGCTGCACGCCGCCCAGGGCTATGCGCTCATAGGTGGCCGACAAGGCGCACATTTGTTTTTTAATATATATATATATATATATTTTTTTTTCAAATAAAAAATATATAGTTTTATAAAAATTTTAAATGTCTTTTTTTTCAAGTTTTTGGGGTTTAGTGTTTTGTTTCTTTTGGTTGTTTTTTTTTTTTTAATTTGAAAATATATAATTTTTTTAAATTATATTTTTAAATTTGTTTTTATTTTTGTTTTTTTGGTTTTTTATTTTATTTTTATTTTTAAATGTTTTTAATCTTAATTTTAGTAGTTTTTTATTTTTATTTTTGTTAATTTTCTATTTTATTTTCTTAATCTCATTTGTTTTTAATTTTTAATTTTTTTATTTTTTGTTAATGTTTTTAAATATTTATCTATTTTTTAAAATTTTGTTTTTGTTTTTGTTTTTCCAAATTTTTGTATGGTTTACCATAATTTTTATTTTTTTACATTTTTTTTGAAAATATGTTTTTCTTATTATTTATTTGTTTATATTTTTTAGTTTTTAATTTTTATAGGTTTTTATTTTTTTTAGGTTTTGTTATTTGTTATTTGTTATTTTTATTTTTTTCATTGTTTTAATTTTGATAAAATCTTTTAGGTCATTATTTTAAAATGTTGAAAATTTACCTTAACAAAAAAAAGTGTTATTCCAGCATACATTTTTTGTGCAAACAATTGTTTTTAGCACAATTTTTTGCACAAAAAATTGGTTTTCACTGCCATTTTTAAAACATGTTGAAAATTTACTCTAGAAAAAAAAATGTTGTTCAACATTTCTCGGTTTTATCACTGTTTTTGATGTTTTTTTGAAGGTTTTTTTTGGTTAGAATTGACATATTGAGTTTATAGTTTTTGTTTCAAAGTTTACATTGTTAAGACGGAATCAATTAAATATGCATGCTCAGGGCGAGAGGGGAAAGTTGTTTGAGGTTTTATGTTACACCAAAATGGGTGCGATTTAGTAAACTTCTGAAATTAATCTTTCAAAGTTTTTTAAGTGAATCTAACTGTGACAATCTTATATTTAGTTTACATGATCTTTTCTCTAGAGAAGGTTAATGTGAAAAATATATTAACCTGTCTCAAATGCAACGAATTTAACCTGGTCAACACTTTGATACCATATTGAAATTTTCAATTACCATTATCTTGAATAAGCAATTAATATCACATTATCAAGATAATTGTTAATCCACCTAATTAATTCTGGATTCTCAATAAAATAAATATGAAAATTACAACTACTACCATCCTCAATTGCAACCTAGCCGATGAAACATGGTCAAGATTTTGATACCATGTTGAAGTTTTCAATTACAAGAACCCAGAAGTATAAATAAACTTCTAAATCATTAGCATTATCTTGAATGAGCAATTAATTTCACATTGCCAAAGTAATTGTTATTCCACATAATTAATTCTAAAAGAAGTGAGAAAATTACTCCAAACTGCCAAAGTAATTGCTATTCCACATAATTAATTCTAAAAGAAGTCAGAAAATTACTCCAAAAGATAATTTAAGTATTCCATGGATTCTTGCCCAGCAATATCATTGTCATCGTTATTCAATGGATTCTTCCCTAGCAATATCATTCTCATCGTTCAGAGCATAGTTACCAAATTCGGCCGTATTGCCGAAAAAAATTCGTAAATTCGACGGTTCGGTTCGATTCGCGAATTAAAACGGCAATTTGAATTCGGATTCGGTAAAATGCATTTGATATTTCAGTTCACGATATTATATTCTTCGCAGATTTTTAATAATGGTTATAAATTCGAGCATCCCGTTTACTGTAAATGGCATACGATTAACGTTTAACGTTAATAAACGATAATAGTAGATGTAGTTTTAGGCAACCAGAAATTTACAAGAAATGAAATATTTAGAAATTTAATGAAATATTTAGAAATTTATGATAATTATAAAATTGTATAAATTATTTGAGTAAATAGAAAATTTAGTTTTTTTCAAAATGGATTTTTTTATTGAAATTTAGTAATTGATATTTTAAATATATATTTTTAAAAAATATTTAATATATTATTTTATTATCAATCTAAAATGCTTGATAACATAAAATTTAGATGGTTTATTGTAATGTGGAATATTTTGGAAATTCACTCTATATTAATTATCATATAATTTACGGTGTAACAATACAAAAATTCTTAAAACCTATTATCATACTTGCTATTTTAAATGTAAAACTAAAAGTCTAATATATAATTTTATGTGCAAATTCAAATAATTTTAAAACATTTTTTTATCATTTTCAATATTATAAATTATACCTTTGAATGATTTAAAACATTGGAAAAATAATATATTTAAATATATGTAAAAGATATATTGCCGAATTTTAATTTTTGGTAACTATGTTTTAAATCATAGCTACCAAATTTGGTCGTATTGGCCCAAAAAAATTCGAAAATACAATAGTATGATTCGGTTCGGCTACGAATTTGGAAATTGCAATTTGGTACTTATTTTTTTTAAATATATATATATATATATATATATTATATTAAAAAAAAATATAATGAATTGTAAATGGTAGGTTGAAAATATTACAATTAGGATGGAATTAGCGAATAATTTTTTTTATGTTTTAAAAAAATTATAATAAAGTGTAAATTGTAGGTTAAGAATAATATTACAATTATGATGGAATTTGGTAAAGTGTTTTTAATAATATAAAATTTAATATTTAAAAATAGAAATTTCTATATTATTTAATTTTATAAGAAATATTCTTAATATAAAATTTAATATTTAAATAGAAATTTATATATTATTCAAAACATTAAAAGTATAAATTTCCAATTTAAAAAAAAAAATGTAGTTACCATCTAAAATTGTTAATAAAAAGTTTAATACTTAAATAGAAATTTCTACATTACTTAAAACATTAAAAACATAATATTCAATATTAAAAAAATTGCAGTTACGATCTAATATGGCAAGGATTTTTGTTAATAAAAAATTAAATATTTAAAGATTAAAAATAGAATTTGCTATATTAAAAAAAGTATAGTAAATAGTAAATTGCATATTAAAAAAATTACAGTTGTAAAAAACAATAAGTTTTATATTAAAATATTGTAGAAAATAGTAAGTTTATAATAGTTAAAAATAATAATTTCATACAGAATAATAAATTTTTATTTATAAATATTTATAAAATATATAATTTCCATTTTTTTGGATTTGATTGAGTGATTTTTTTAAAACATATTGTAAATATAAATTTTTATTTTTTTTTAAATAATTTAATTTTGGAAGAGCTATATTTCCGAATTTTTTCCGTATTATATTTTTGGTAGTCGAATTTTTTCCGTACCGAATCGAATTCGAATTCGTATTCGAATTCGAATTTGGTAACTATGGTTCAGAGAGCAGGGTCATCAGGGTTGTATTGCGCGAGGGCTGCAACCCCAAAGAATCAAACAGGACTGGCAGTTCGGCTCTGGCCATTAATAATAATGTTCATGCTCCTATCGACACTGCCTTATCTGAGAATCTGGTGAAGCTGCTTGAGTCTAACAACTCAAGTTTTGCTTCACAGCCGAAGCTTAGGATCGAATCCCACACCGTCCTCTGGTACCGCCTATTACGAGCGAGACATTTAATGCCTAGTCCAGAGGGTTGATCACGCCTTAACACCCAGGCACGAATAACAACTAGAGAGCTTTACCATGCATACCAGACAAACGGAAATTTTACAAACTGCTACCAAAATCAACGCTGAGGCGTTGTTTAACTATTTTAGGTTAAACATGGAGTGTTTTTATGAATTGGGCTGTTATGGAGTGTGTTTTGAATGGTGCTGTTATGGAGTTTTTGATTGCATTTTGCAAAAACGAATTTTGGTTCAATTATGGTTTTTAATTATTTAAAATATGTTCAGAAGTGTATAAATAAATTTAATGACAAAAATATAATAAAATATTTAAATTGCAAAATATTCACAATTTAAACTTAAATTTAAAGTTATAATTCCATTTTTTTTAACTAAATTTACCAAAACATAAAACAAATAAATTACGATATTTTTTTTTACACAATTTTTTTTAATCTTTCCACTTACAACTATTTAAATTTCATTGTAAAATATACCCAAAAAAATCTCCCAAACATAAACCAAATAAGTTATGATATTTTTTGTTACACATTTTTTTTAACCTTTCCACTTACAACTATTTAAATGCACATGTGAGTCTTTACTTTATGTGACCTTAGAAACTAATTAGTTTGTTGTGTGCATTTTATGGATAAAAAATTGTTTAGTTTATGTTGGATTTAGTATGCAGTGTGTACAAATATTTAATACTCTTGAGTTAGGAAGCAATGTCCAAATTTATATGTATAGTTAGAAAAATAGTTACATTTATATGTGAGTGTTGATGTGGATATTGTTAGGTCATGTTAAATAGGTTCATTTAATGTGCTTGCAGATAAATATGTATTTAATAATAGTTTTTTCACATGAGATGTAGATATAAAGATGTTAGCTATTAACATTTATATGTGTTAGAGATGTATATAATTAGATGATATTAGTTATTGACATTTATATGTGCTAGAGATGTATATAATTAGATGATGTTGGTAAATTTAAATGTGTATTTTAGATGATGTTTATGTTTCTTGATGGTTATCATCATTATGTTTATTTTTATGAAATAATATTTATTATAAGTTATGTATTGGTAAAGGAATATCAAAATTTTATATATGAAATTACATGCAAAACTACTTACCTTAAAAAAAATGCAAAGAATTTTTTATAAATTACAAAGTTTAGTATGGTTGAAACTATAATTGCAGAAAAATAGTTATGGTTTTTTTAGTGATATTGAACTGTGGTTTGGACAAGATTGGTTTATTTCTTATGCAGTTTTTTTTAAGTAAAGTTTGGTTTCCTTTATATACAAAAATCTCACGATGATCTGTTTTAGAAGAAATTCTCGAGCTTGCAAAAACCATAACTTCCTCAGATCATATCTCCGAATATATAGGGCAAAAAGATCTAAAATTCAGACGCAAGGTTCAGTCTTATTTATTCTAAAATGGGTTTTTTTGTAGCTTCCAAAACTTCGAAGCGAAAAATTTATAGTGAAAATTCGATGATGACTTGTTTGGGGCAGCGAAACCCTAGAATCCATAGCTCTCATACCAAATGTTATGAAACCAGCTCACAAAAAGATAGAAAAAATAGATCAATGCCTTAGAAATAAACCTCTTCAAGGGGGAAACCTCCTTTACATTACACAAATGAACAATTCTTAGATGATACAAACGAAAAGACTTCCTTTCTATATATAGGATTCTAAGGGGTCATAATATAATCAGAGTCGACATAACAATAATAATGTAAGGGCACAATAATAACAATAGTGGGCTTCTATGGGGCATAATAATAACAATATGGGGACTACATGAGCACAAAAATATAATAAGGGGGTTGTACTAATAACAATAATGGGTTACACTAGTAGTATAGGGACCTAACATGGTTATAACACAACTTGATAGCCAACTACTAGTTAAATTTGAACCAATTCAACCCTCAATATGAGTTACAACTTTACACTTCTACTCCAATGAATTATGTAACAAAATGTACTAGAATAGAATAGAATCCCTTTTTCTCCTAGTGACCAAGTTATAATACCTATTAGCTAACTAGGTATCAAATTTGACCCATTCAACCTTCAATATGAGTTCCAACTTGACTCTTCTAGAGTCTTCTTCATTATGGTCATGTGGCTAGCTAGTTTTTCATAAATGATGAGATTAATATGACAACTTTTCAAATCATGACAAACAAAAACATAATAGCAAGACAGGGTTGATCTTTCATAACATATTTAATCATAGATCAGACTTCAAATAGCATTTATATATTTGTGACTAAAACATGATTGCATAAATCAAATTTGAAAAACATATCTAACATAAAGAGATTGCTCTTTCACTCCATATTTACTCAATATGTCTATCCATCGAACCAGATTACTCTTTCATTCCATATTTAATCAATGTCTATCCATTGAACCAGATCAAACTAGAGAAATCACAAATATGGATGCTACCAATGGAACCAACGAAACTCAGATCGAAGTAGAGAAATTACAATTATGATTTCTCTCAATCGAACCGACGATACTTAAAATGAAACTTGGCACTAATTCGACATTTCAGATAGGAGTCGAAAACAAGGAATATGAAAGAGTTAACCAGATTTTACTGGCCTTGGTGAAAAAAACTGGCTTTAATTCGACATCGCAAAATCAAAGATGAGAGATTGTTCTGCAATTAATCGGAGGTGAGGTTTAGAGAGCCTCACCTCCAAAAACTTGACTTAGAAATAAATGTATCACACATAATGACATAATAAGATACAAGACTGTAATATTCACTTTTATTATAATCATGAAGCTATGATAATTAAAGCTGGATAGTCTTTTAAAGAAATTACAAATACATATTTAGAACATGACATGAGCATGACATGAGGGAGCTATGATAATTGAGGCTTGATAGTCTTTTTAAAGAAATTACAAATACATATTTAGAACATGACATGAGGGAGCTATGATAAGAATTTCCCATTTGTCATCCAATGATGACACTTTGCTTTTTTCCTCTAAAAATTGACGAATTAAATGATATTTCCCTTCCAGTGCTTGTCTCTTCTTCTCTCTCGCCTTTCGGCCTGATCTTAGGCCCTAACTCACTCTCCGTGGATGAACCTTGGGGAGGAACCCTTAGGTTTTCGGGGCAAAGGCGCGCCCCCGGCCCCTTGAATGAAATGAATAGATGGAGGGGAACTTCACCGTGTTCAGAGACTATGGCAGGCATTCGCCATATCCATCCCTAGCTAGCTGATCGGGGTGCATAGGCCTACCGACCAAGCGCTCGCTTCAAATACATATTTAGAACATGACATGAGGGAGCTATGATAATTGAGACTTGATAGTTTTTTAAAGAAATTATAAATACATATTTAAAACATGGCATGAGGGTTTTTTTTATGACTCAAATAAAAAAAAGTTAAATACTGAAAAAAAAAGAAAAGAGAGCTAAATACATTATTGAGAAAATCGGCTCATTCTACAACCTGCTGCAAAATCGGATAAAGACTTCGAAAATAAAACCAACTTCCCCTGCCATATTCAGCAACCTTTTCAACCACACGTTTCACTAGCGCAGCTTCATATCTGCACTGCACACTATGAACAATTCAAAACAGAAGCAGAAACATATAGATATATAAGAGCAGATAAGAGTGAGTTACCCACCCATTAGTTTCTTCTTGGAGTGACCAGCCGGAGAAACGACAGAGTTGGAAGAGAGCAGCCTTCCATTCGCAAATTTCTTGTGCGCTGTATCTCCCGCTGCTGTCATGCTCTCGGAATGCTTCAGCATATGGGCCATCCAATTGCGCGGGCCGCCGAACTTGCTGCGGAGTGACGTTGTAAAACAGAGGAATGGCGATGGTCCAACCTTTACCAGTCGTCAGCAGTACTTGGCGTGCAATAAAAGAGGCTTCTCTAAGGCACCAGACAGATTCTGCGTAATCAGTGGAGAATATGGGAATCAGGATCCGACTCACCTGAATTGCGTCCGTTAGGGTTGGAGAGATTTCGTCCCCTTTTTCAGATGGTCGCTGTCGAGGAAGACACGAAAACCTGTTTCGAAGAGGCTTGGTAGAGATGATCTACAAACCCTTTTCTCACATCGGGCCCTCTGAAGCTCAAAAACACATCGTATCTGTAGCTGCGTCTCCCCGCCATTGTACTTGCAGGAGGAGCGCGGCAATCCACAAGGAAGCCACTCATTACCAACCCATTTAAATCCGTTAACGGAATATGGGGCATTGATGAACGAACACAACCAGCTGTCTTATCGCGAATATTACGTCCTATGCAAGTTCCTACCTGATCCATGATATTTAGCCGGTGTGATTGGGTTGGGGAATTTCGTTGGGAACACCATGTCTATAGATACGGAGTCGTGTCAGAGGAATTGTTTGGAAGGTTGAAATTGAAAGGAATTTGGTAAATAAATTTTAAATTTTTTAAAAGATAATGCTTGAATGATATTTTTTTTTATGATGGAAAGTAAAAAATTTTAAAAAAATGTTAGAAGCAATGTTTGAATTATATTTTTGATGGTAAAAATAAATTTAATACCATTCAAAAATTTTTAATACATATTTTTACTTACATTCAAAATATGACCAAAATTTCTACATCTTTCACCGAAAAAAATAACAGTTTGCCTACCTCCAAAATAACATAAACTTTTGTCTCGGAGACGCCACAGAGCCATCGGGATTCCGACACTGTAGCTAGAAAGATAACGAGTTTTACACTAGGATTGTCGTTTCCAAGAACGTGTGCACCGTTGGTACAGTAAAACAATGCCCATAATCACTAGAAAGGGATAAGTAAATACGCTTTTTTCTGACTCCAGAAGTGTGGGTCGTCACAATTTCATCCTTCTAAAAAATAATTGGTTGGATGGTCCAAATCGGATAAATCTGGAATATTCTTTTGAAGGCTCCACAACTTACAGATTAAATAAAAAGTTTGGCAAAAAGTTCCATGTCAGTTGAAAAATTCAGGTAGTTGAGTTAGTTACGAAATTTGGAAAATACCTGTGTTTTTAGGAGTCATCTCGGGAAGGCTTATTATAATAAGGATATTTTTTCCGAAGGTGTTTATAAAAAAAAAAAGGAGCTATTTATAAAGTGTGCTGGAACTTTTTAAAACGAGTTTGCATATAAAGGAGTATTTTATAGATGTTTTTTTTTAAAAGCTAATAAAAGGTTTATAATAAAGTGGTTTGGCTGGTTTTAAAAAGTTTTTATAAAAACATAAATGAGTTTCATTGGTATCGGAAGAGTAATTTTATTAAAGGATGGTTTTACTTAGTTTTTCGGCGTAGTTTTTATTATTTATAGGGAAGAATTATGATGAATAGACTATTAAGATGGAGATCACGTTGAAGGCTTATGATGTTTAGGAATATGTCACAAATATATTGATATATTTCCAGAACTTAAAGATGCAACCATTAAACGAGCTCTTAGTAATGCAGAGGGAGAACAATGGAAGAAAGACAAAAAGAAGAATGCACAAGCGTTGCAACTTATCCAACAGGGAGTGGATTGAGCAGTGTTCCAGAAAATTATGATCACGTCTTCAACAAAGACAACATGGGAGACTTTGGCGACAAACTATAAAGGTATGGCTAAAGTCAATATTGTTAAGTTGCATAATACTAGAAGAGATTTTGAAAGTTTGTAGATGAAGGAAATAGAGGACATTGATTCATTCATGAATTAGGTCTTGATTGTCATAAATCAATTAAAAATTTATGGTGATGACATAAAATATCAAAAGGTGGTTGAGAAGGTCCTCAGATCTTCGTTTACCAAATTTGACATTGTAGTAGTAGCCATAGAAGAAGCCAAGGATTTGGAATTGTCAGTTGATAAGTTGATGAGATCACTTCTATCCCATGAAGCAAGGATAGATAGAAATAAGGATTCCAGCTTGGAAACTGCTTTTAAAAGCCATGTTTCTATTTTAAGAGACAGAGGTGGATCGAGAGGCAGAGGGCAAGGTGGAAGACATGGTGCTCAAAGAGATGGTAGAGAAGAGCGGGGACATGAAAGTGGAAGCAACAATAAAAGCTTTCAATAATAATCAAAGAGTTGACAAATCAAAGGCGAGATGTTATTATTGTAATAAATTTGGTCACTATACCCGTGATTGCAGGAAAAAGATAGCTAATCAAGGATATTAGAGAGCTAATGTCACGACAAAGAATACTGACTCCGTGTTTGTAGCTTGCCATACCATGCGTGAACCTTCTAATAGTGTGTGACTATTAGACAATGGTTGCAATAACCACATGACAGGAAACAAGAATTTGGATACAAATTTGGATCAATCTGTGAAGACAAAGGTAAAGTTAGGCACTGACAATACTATGGATGTAGATGGAAAAGGAGTGGTCAACATTCTGACCAAGCAGGGGGAGCCGAAGACGATATCAGAGGTATATTATGTCCCTAGTCTCAAACATAATTTGATAAGTGTTAGTTAATTGATGCAAAAGGGATATAGAGTTTTTTTTTAAGGATAATAGTGTGCTATATATGACAAGCCTCCAAGCAAGCAGTTGATAGCAAAGGTGCATATGACGGGGAACATACTCGTTCCTCTAATCATGAATGACAATGATTATGTTAGTTCTTTTACAGTTGCATGTTCTAATGATTTGTGGTTTGAACACTTGCACTTCTCTAGTTTAAGATTGTTGCAGTAGAAACAGATGGTCAAAAGATTACCTCCCATCAAAGAACCTGCTAGTACTTTTGAGTATTGATTTGGGAAAGCAACATCATGAAAGTTTTCCAAAGGGAGTTGCATACAGAGCAAAGAAGCCACTAGAGCTAGTTCATACAGACTTGTGTGGACCTATGAGGTCACAGTCGATTAGTGGAAGTTGCTACTTCCTCATTTTCATTGATGATTATAACAGAAAGACTTGGGTTTACTTTGAGAAGCAAAAGTCTAAAATTTTTGAAAAGTTCAAAGAATTCAAAGCCTTAGTAGAGAACTACAGTGATCGACAGATCAAGGTAATGAGGTCATATTGTGGAGAATATCATTCGAAGGCATTCAATGATTACTGCAAACAACATGGAATCATAAGGCCATTTACAACCAGGTACACACCGCAACATAATGGTGTAGTAGAGAGAAAGAACAAGACAATTATGAACATGGCAAGGAGCAAGTCGAATGGAAGAAACTTGTCTAATGAGTATTGGGCAAAAGCAGTTGCATGTGTTGTTTATGTGATAAACATATCTCCTACAAAGAGTGTGATGAACAAAGTATCAGAAGAAGCACGGTCATGTATGTCTTGTAGGGTATGTCATCTTAGAGTGTTTGGATTTGTAGCTTACGCACATCTGCCAATGGAGTTAACAGGTAAGTTGGATGATAAAAGTGAAAAATGCATATTCACTGGTTACAGTGGGCAGTCAAAAGCTTACAAATTGTATAACCCTGTAACCAAGAAGACAATAATCAACAAAGATGTTGTGTTCAAAGAACAAGAGTCATGGAATGAGAGTATAGACAAACTAATTGATGCAAAAGTACCATTTATGGAAGAAGATGATGCAACAAAAGAGGAGCAACAAGAATCATAAGACAAGACACCAAACAAAGTCATGCCAGCAAGGACTTCAAGATATTCTAAACAACATGGATCTTCAAGAAGATCAACAGATCGAAATTCTCCCATCAATCAATTAAGTGATGACTAAAGCAATGATAAGAGAAAAATGAGAAGTCTAAAAGATATTTATGATGATGTGGATGTTATTTCAACTTCTACATTGTTTTCATACCAACTTTCTTCGTTTGAAGAAGCAATCAAAGGTGAAAATTGGGTGCAAGCCATGGATGAAGAAATTGAAGCTATTGAAAAAAATGACACATGGGATTTGGTTGATTTTCTAAAGGATAAAAACATCATTGGTGTAAAATGGGTGTACAAGTCAAAGTTGAACGAGAAAGGTCAAATTGATAGATTTAAAGCAATACTTGTAGCAAAAGGGTTCTCGCAGAAATTGAGAATATATTTTGGAGAAATGTTTGCTCCGATAGCTAGATTGGATACTGTAAGAGTAGTCTTAGCCACAATAATGTAGAACAAGTGTGTTACGAACATAAATTGTATAAAATAAGATAAAAATAATACATATAAATAATAAATAATGGAATGATGATTATGTTAAATAATCATTAATTTAAGTGAAAAGGCATATCTAAAAGACATGCCCAGTCACGAAAGGACACTTGCTTAGGTATATATGGAGGTCCTCATTGTAACATCCTACATCTTGTACACTTTATATATATAATAAATTAATATTAAAAATACCTTTATATATTTTTAAATTAAAGCCAATAAGTTATAAGTTTTGTTGCTTCAGTGGTATCAGAGCTATGCTGCACAATATAACCATGTGAGTCTTTGAACATTGTTTGCCCCACAATATGCCATTACATTTACGTCCTAAATTCATGGAGCAGTTTAGTAAAATTCAAGAAGCATTTCAACGTTTTGAAAAATCATGTGCAGAAGCTACAACATGTTTTAAGAAAATTTATGTAGAAATCGATAATAAGGAAGATGATAGCGATGGTGAAACAAAACAAAGTGAAGCATTAGATGATTATAATGTTAAAGATGAAGATGTCACAAAAAATGATCTAGATGATGATTTCGATGAAGCTGATATAGATCAAGATGAGGATTCAAATGAAGATGGTCTTGATGTGGATGGGAATGATATAGATCAAGATGATGATCCAAATGGAAATGATAAATATGACATTTCAATATTAGGAGAAATTGTTAAAGAATATGTTGCAGATGCTTAGATGAAGGTTGATATACTAGATCCATTGCAGAGTACAAAAAACGAGAAGCATGCTGAAAATATTTATTTCAAGAAAATTGTGTTAGAAGAAAAGCAAGGAATTCTAGATTCCTCATTGGAGGAAGGTAGTGAACATGGTGGAGGGAAACATTTCATTGAGGCATCACCTGAGAGTCTTGCACAGACTTGTGATGATAAGAAAGCAAGGAATGGAGCTGTAGTGAAAGCTACTATTTTGAGTGGCAAGGGCAGTGAAGAAGTGGAAGACCTGTTGCTTCTGGAGGTTACTCCCCTTTCATTAGGGCTTGAAACTGCAGGTGGGATTATGACTATTATCATCTTAAGGAGCACTACCATCCTCACCAAGGAGGAATTCTTTTCAACTTACTCAGAAAACCAACATAGTGTGTTGATTCAATTTTATGAGGGTGAGTGAACTTGAATCAGGGACAATAACTTATTGGGTAAATTTGGGATTTCTCGTATACCCTTTGCTCCTAGGGGAGTTCCATATTGATGCCAATGATATTCTAAATATCTCAGCTGAGGACAAAACCTCTGGTCAGAAAAACAAAAATTACTCATCATTGCAACATTCTTCTTGGGCGGGAGAAGGGTCAGAACAAAACAACAATGGGCTTGATAGAAAAGAACAAGAAGATGAGAATCAGAGTATGGCCCAATGGTGTCTTCTGAGATTTCAATACCGTAACCTCAAGAGCTCAATTGCTGAGGGAAGGGAAGAAATATTAAAGGCGTACACAGACAAATTTGAGTATATTATCCATAAGGTTTAACACTTACATAATTTAGTGCAGAAACCTCATGAGTAAGTTGCAGATGCTGAGGTTCTTTTTGACATCACAAGTGCATTTATTACATCTATTAAGAGCAACCAGAGCAGTGATGGTGTATCTCCATTAGATTTTGTCAATTCTCTCTTGAGAAAATACAATGATGAGTCACATCAAAATCTATCCTTAGAAGGAGATGATAACCAGACTTAGATCTCTTGGGGAGCTTTGAGACTTGAAACATCTACTATTTTTCGAGATGTTGCAGCCATTTCCACTGTGCTTGAAGGAACAAATAGTGGAATAAAGCAAAGAAAGATTTCCATTTCAAGAAAACAAGGGAAACCTACAAAGAGTACTCACCCTGTAATGGTGGCAGATTCTAGCAATGAAAATGCTTCATAAATAGACAAGAATATAACAACAATGTTCAACATTTTGGGAAAGCATAAGCATGCTAGGTTGGAGGCTTTGGTTCTAAATAGACGGTCATTTTCCCAGACAGTGGAAAATATCTTCGCAGTGTCATTTTTGGTGAAAGATGGCTGCGTTGAGATAAATTTGGATAACAATAAGAACCATATTGTTGTTCCCAGAAATGCTCCCACGGTGAACATAATGGCTTCTCAAGAAGGCTCTTTAAGTCAATTCATTTTCCTATTTGATTACAAGGACTGGAAGTTGGTGATGAAATCTAGAGAGTGGTTAGGAGCATGGGGAATGATGGTAGGGGGTTAATCCTCAACTCGAAGATAGAAGAGTGAAAATTGAGGAAGTAGAGGAAATAATACTATAGGTTACTGGACTATGGGTTCGTTTTCCTCCTGAAGCTCCTGAAGAAATGTATGTGGAGTTAGAGCAAAGAATAATAGAATTAGGCAAACGATGTGATTTTTTTCTTGAGTAACTTCCATCATTCACGTGGTTACAGGAGGTCGTCGTCCCGTTGTTACAGCTACCCCACATAACGTTTCAGAGGGGGAATACCAATAATGATGTTTGCAGAATTTGTCGTGAAAATAATCTGTTTGGCGATGTGGCACGTGATCTTCGGTGCGGTCATAGGTATCACCATCCATGCATCTTTGAATGGGTGATAAGACAACCAATTTGTCCATTATGTTGAGTACAAATAAACTAGGCACTAGAACGATGCTGGACCCTACAACCATTAATGTTTCTAGTATTTCCCTGACCATTAATGTTACTAGTGCATCCACCTCTACATGCCATTGCTCGCACTCTGGTACATCCCATTTCTATTTTAGGCGAACATATTAGTGATAGTTTCATCCTTCTCCCAATCCAATGTGATCGGTCCTTGGTGACTAGATACACAACGTATGTTGTCCAACTGTCCGCATACACTTTGACTTATTCGCATACACATCAATTGTTGTAGATGGGCCACTATTTTGACAACCAACAAACCAAAATTCTTTAAAAGATTGTCACTCCCCCTAGTTGTCAAGCATCATGTCCCAATCAACGGTCAAGGGGTGTGACATGTTACGCAAAAGTTGGGTCGATATATGGTCATGGTATATAGTCAGATCCAAACATAAAGATTTGAGTTGATATATAGTCGACATAGTTACAATATAATCCAAACTATATTTATATTACTATAGTGCTAGTGCTCGATCGCATAGTCACATTATAAATTAAATTAACAAAATTAAATTAATTAAATTATATATATATATATATATATATATATATATATATATATATATATATATATATATATATATATAGATATATAGAATTACTAAAAAATAAAAACCCTTTAGTTCCAAAAGAATATCACGAGATAGTTATGCATGTTGAGGTACCAGTGACCAATTATAAAAAATGACATGAGCCAAGTGAAGACAATTATTCGAGGTTATCAAAAATGACGTGAGCCAAGTGAAGACAATTATTCAAGGTTATCAAAAATGATGTGAGCCAAGTGAAGACAATTATTCAAGCTTATCAAAAATGATGTGAGCCAAGTGAAGACAATTATTCAAGGTTAAAGTGAAGGAAACTGCCAACAATAAGCTTTGAGGACAAAACTTTTGAAGGAAGGGGCAATGTTATGAACATAAATTGTATAAAATAAGATAAAAACAAATAAATATAAATAATAAATAATGATATGATGAATATGTTAAACAATCATTAGGTTAAGTGAAAATGCATGTTTAAAAGACATGCCCAGTCACGAAATGACACCTGCTTAAGTATATATGCAGGTCCTCATTGTAACATTCTACATCACTTGTACATTTTTTATATATAATAAATTATTATTACAAATGCATTTTTGTATTTTTACATTAAAGTCAACAATCTATAGTTTTGTTGCTTCAAAGTGGAAAGTATATTAGATGGATGTGAAATCAACCTTCTTGAATGAAATTATAGAAGAAGAAATTTATGTGCAACAACCTCTAGGATATGAAGTTGAACGAAAAAGATATAAAGTTTATAGGTTGAAGAAAACAATCTATGGACTCAAGCAAACATCTAGAACTTGGTATAACATAATTGACAACTACATGATTAAGAATGAATTTTGCAGAAGTAACATTGAGCCTACCTTGTACACAAAGGTAAATGAGCATGGACAAATTTTGGTTGTTTGTTTATATGTTGATAACATGATTTATACTGGTGATCTTGAATTACATGAATTTAAGGCAACCATGAAGAAATAATTTGAGATGACAGATCTTGGTCTCATGAAATATTTTCTTGGCATAGAAGTTGAGCAATCTGAAAAATGAATTTTTATTTGTCAAAATAAATATGCTAGAGATTTGATGAAAATATTAACGATAGAAAATTGTAAACCTGCCCCTACACCAGTTGCAACATGTACAAATTTAAGTAAGGATGATGAAGAATAAGATGTCAATCCAACTCTATTCAAAATATTGGTTAGTAGCCTCATGTATCTCACATCTACCATACTAAATATTATGCAAGGTGTGAGTTTGATTTCCATTTTTATGGAGACTCAAAAAGACACACATTGGAGAGCAAACAACATAATTCTAAGAAACATTGCAAGAACTATAGATTGTGGCATAGTTTATGCAAACACAGAGAAGAAGGATTTGATTAGATATATAGATAGTGATTTTGCAATCAGTTTGGATGATAGGAAGAATACTTTTGGTTATGTGTTCCATCTTGGTTCAGGTGTGATTTTACGGGCATCTAAAAAACAACCTATTGTGACATTTTCATCAGCAGAAGCAGAATATGTAGCAACAACATCAACAACATGTCAAACAATGTGGTTAAGAAGAGTATTGGATGGAATTAAGCAGAAACGACAAGGATAAAAAATAATATATTGTAACAACACCTCAGTGATTGCACTATCCAAGAATAACATGTTTCATCAAAAGAGCAAGTATATTGATACTAGATATCACTTTATTAGAGAACTTGTAAGCAATGGAGAAGTCCACTTGAAGCCTTGTAAATCTAGTGATCAATTGACTGATATATTCACTAAGCCATTAGCGAAATATGTATTTGAGTTTCACAAAGGAAACTTGGGTGTTGTAAGCCTAACTGAGACTTAGACCAACATGTATGTTTGAGTTGTCATGAGTCATGTCCTAGTTTAGCGGTTGTAATTAAGGGGAAGTGTTAAAAATAGATAATTACTCTCCCATGAGGAGTTGGTTAAAATTAGAGAGTTAGTTAACTAAATAAAGTAGAGTAAAGTCAAATTAAGTCTTATTTTTGGTAAAGTTGAATTTAGTGTATGGTTGCATGCCAAGTTATTTTATGTGAGTTGCTAGTCTTAAAAGTTTAAAGACCCCTCAACAAGTTAATTGTAATCATCAAGTTTTGTGTGATCAATAGAAGTGCCGCAACTTGTGTTATTGTGTGTGAATTTTGTGTCTTTCCTCATTTTTCTTTCCAACAAGCTAGATGTTTATGTTTTCTTTTTTCATGCCAATTGCTCAGGTTCGCTGCCCATGTTTATGGAGGTTCGATGTGCGTGAGACGATAATCAGAAACTGATTGGCAAAGTTTTGGCCATGTGTTGTTTCCATTTTCATTTGATGCCCCTTTCGTTTAATGCTCAAATTCGTTGCCTAGGTTTGGGGAGGTTTCGATGTCGTGTGCGCGAGAAACAATGTAAACTTTGAAATGGGAACTGGTACGATTACCCGTTTCGTTGAGGTAGCAAAAAAGTCAACCGATTTTGAAAAGTGGTGATGTAAAATACACTTTTTTTTTGAGCATATTTTTGACACTTCAAATTTTCTTATGTATCAAATAAAAATATTTGTTTTTAAATGTTAGTGATTTTAATGTTGATTTTGAAACATGTTGATGCAACATCAACCTTTTTTCTAGAGGGCTTATTTTTGACACTTCAAATTTTTTAATGTATTTAGTGTGGACATTTTTTTTTAAATGTTACATTTTTTGACATTTTAAAATTTTTTATGTTCAAATTTTTTTGAAATCACAAATTTTCTGGTTGTCTTATTTCTTTTAAATGTTAATTAATTAAAAAAATATAAAAATATATATAAGAAAGACAAAAAAATATAAAAATGTATTTTTTTTCGTAAACGATAAAAATTTAGAAAAAAAAAAAAACAAAATTTAAAAAAACTATAAAATTAAGTAAGTAAAAATAGAAAAATTGAAAAAAACTTTAACAAAAAAACTAAAAAAGAAAAATTAAAAACAAACTAGATTAAAAAAAATAGAAAATTAACCCAAAAAAACTAAAAAAAATAATTTAAAAACTATTAAAATTAAAATTAAAAACATTTAAAAAACTCTAAAAAAAATACACTTAAATTAAAAAAAAAAAAACCAAAAAACAATTAAAACTTAAAAAAAATATATATTTTCAAATTAAAAAAAAACCAAAAAACATTTAATATATATATATATATATGAGATTAAAAAAAACATTTAAAGTTTTTATAAAACTATATATTAAAAATAAATTTAAAATTAAAAAGACATATAATTTTGATTTTTAAAAGAAAAATAAATGTTCAATTTTTTAATATATATATATATATATATATATATATATATTAAAAAAACATTTGTGCATTTCGTCGGTGCTGGCCTTGGGCGACAGCAGATCGATTCCCGGAATCGGCTTGCTGCCACGCGGCCGCCCGTGGGGCACGACAATGGGCGACGGAGCTGATCGCTGCCGAGGGTTGTGCCCCCACGGGCGTCCGACAGGGTATAATTTTTTTTTTTTTTAAATAATATATATATATATAATTTTATATGTTTTTTTAAATATAATTAATACATATATATATTAATTGTATATAATTTTAAATGTTTTTTTTATATATATATATATATATATATATATATATATATATATATATATATATATATATATTTATATTTTAATTGTTTTTTTTTCCAAATCGAAAATATATAGTTTTATAAAAATTTTAAATGTTGTTTTTTAAGTTTTCGTGGTGTTTTTTGTTTTTGTTTTTTTTCTTTTAATTTTAAATTTGAAAATATATAATTTTTTTTTTTAAATTATATTTTTTAATTGATGTATATTTTTGATTTTTTAAGTTTTTTTTTTTTAAATGTTGTTAATCTTAATTTTAGTGGTTTTTTATTTTTATTTTTGTTAATTTTCTATTTTATTTTCTTAATCTCATTTGTTTTTAATTTTTAATTTTTTTAAATTTTTTTGTTAGTGTTTTTTTAAAATTTATCTATTTTTTCAAATTTTCCTTTGGTTTTTTTGTTTTTTTTTTTTATGGTTTACCATAATTTTTATTTTTTTTTACATTTTTTTGGAAAATATGTTTTTCTTATTATTTATTTGTTTATATTTTTTTAGTTTTTTAATTCCTATTTTTTATAGGTTATTTATTTTTTTACATTTTTATCATTATTTTTTTTAATATGTATTTTTATTTAGGTTTTGTTATTTTGTTATTTTTATTTTTTTCATTGTTTTAATTTTGATAAAATCTTTTAGGTCATTATTTTAAAATGTTGAATATTTACCTTAGGAAAAAAAAAGTGTTATTTCACCATACATTTTTTGTGCAAAAAATTGTTTTTAGCACAATTTTTGCACAAAAAATTGGTTTTCACTGCCATTTTTAAAACATGTTGAAAATTTACTCTAAAAAAAAGTGTTATTCAACACTTCTAGTTTTTATCACTGTTTTTCATGATTTTTTGAAGTGTTTTTGGTTAAAGTTGCCATTTTGAGTTTAAAGTTTTTGTTTCAAAGTTTACATTGTTGAAACGGAATCTATTAAATATGCATGCTTAGGACGAGAGGGAAAAATTGTTTGAGGTTTTATGTTACACCAAAGTGTGACAATCTTATATTTAGTTTACATGATCTTTTCTCTCGACAAGGTTAGTGTGAAAATTATATTAACCCATCTCAAATGCAACGAATTTAACCTGGTCAACACTTTGATACCATGTTAAAATTTTCAATTACCATTATCTTGAATAAGCAATTAATATCACATTATCAAGATAATTGTTAATCCACATAATTAATTCTGGATTAAGGAATTTAGACTTCTGTGATCCATAACATTGTTTAGTAATCTTCGGCAAAATCACATAATCAATCTTATGTCGACGCGTTTTGAACCAACCAGTGTGGTTCATCGTCAGGACAAGTTGAAGAACTAATCTGGCTTAGCTTGATTAAATAGAGTGTGCAGAGACTGTCACACTCCAAACAATACATAAAAAAAAAATTTATTACTATATTCCCATTACGCATTTACCTTTATGCATGCATTCTACCATACTTTTCTATGTGCGTAAATAAAACATTATCAACGTTAATAAACATTATTAACAGCAGATGCCTAGTTATACAATGGTATAATGCATAGCATTCGACCTGTACCTCAAAAAACATTCACGGTATATGCATTTGGTCGATCCATACAATAGTTACATATATGAAGTTGGTGATACATTACACGGTGGCACTGTCGAATTAATGGTATATTTATGGTAACATATCCCGAGATATCTTAAGTCTGCGATGTTATGTCCGGCTCTGGCGTTGTTCCAAATGGTCTATGCATCGTCGTCCATCTCGAGGGTTCGACGACTAGATGGCACACTGCCATGTGATACCCGGTGCTCCAGACGCTTACAGCCTGGCACCTTGGGCTTGTCAAACTTCGCGCCAAATGCATCCGTAGACTACCGGCTATCGGACGGTAGATACCAGCTCACTGCGGATCGAGGGTTCCTGCGATGCCACGAAACGGTAACATGTTTTGAGTTATATATATGGATAATTCTACCTTCGACTCTCGTTTTGTTTCATTTCATTATCCTTCTGAGTGGTAACAGGACTGCAACCCTGAGCACTGCTCCGCAATTACGCAGGCTCCTCCAAGGATTTCAGGCATGCCGCTTCAGTTACTTGGCTCGGCCTTTCTCCGTCTATGAAGGTATCTACTCTGCAATGTATACGATACCAGGTTGTTACCGGTATTATCTTTTCCCATTTGCTTTAGTTACAGACTTCTGTGATTTACACCAGGGTCTTATCTATTACTGTATTATTGTTTTCCCCAACTGATTTATGATTTGCATCAGGGTTTTATCTAACATTGGGGTTATTGTTTCGCGCAGATGGTTGACTGTCATCCTTTTCCCAAGGACGCGGGATCGCCCTTACCGCTGGTTAACCTATCATCGGGTAAGGGTTCGAGCACTTAAGTTCTTTTACATGTATCTTATCAGAGTTGTGCTGAATATTATTCCCTTGGCAGGGATGTCGGATTTACATTTCCTCTGCTCAAGCTCAGGATTCCTGCCTATGCGGAACTCCTCTGCTATGAGGCATAATGTTCTGGGTTGTTTGTAAACAGGATTCATTAGTCTATTGTACTGTTAATTGACTAAGGCTGGCTTGAACACGGCCGATACTTGCTATTAAGCTGTGACTTCGCCGTAAAGGCTTTTGATTTCTGTTTTGACATTGTATGAAACATGATACAGGCGCACAGTTAATTTCATAGGCTCAGTATTATTCAAACTATTTCTCTCCGGTTGATTGCCTCTCCGGACTGGCTTGTTGTCAATTTTCAATGAGGGAATATATATATACGTTTTGTTTACAGTGAATGGTGTTATGATTTCCTTTCGATGTTAATGATGAATCTGCATCTCATGATATTCCGGCTTTGGTGCCTCGGCCAGCTAAGCATAGCTACGGCTCGGTCGAGGGTGTTCACCAAAGAGGAGCGTTGCTTAGTTAACACGGGCCGAGGATTGCATGTGACCTTAGTCACCATGCCACAGCCTCGATGCTCGCACTTATCACCTCATTTTATTTAACTGTGAATGTATATATCTTTTCGAATGTATATAGCTTTTCTGTTCATGCGATGCAGTTACATGTATATGAAGGTTATACCATAGTCATATTTTGTTAATAATCTCTATTCCTGCGTTTTCGGTTGACCAAAGTTAGGGTACTTCATTACCTGGGTTTAAGGTTTTTTCACCATTGTTTATAACAATACCACAGCTTGTCTTTTATTAGTTTGCTTGGCCGTGGGGCTCTCTTTTCTCATTTATGATTATATTTCAAAATGCAAGGGTTTACCATCTCTTTTGACAGAGAGCACCAGCACATTCTCTTCGTTTCTTCTAAAAGCGAAGCTTACCAGTTCTGTGCTTTCGTTCTTACATGAGTAATAGGGTTTTATCGTCCCGTCTCTTGATACCCGATGCATGCTGTTTTTGTTATTACAATAACCCATTTTTCGTATCTCTATTTTAATGCAAAGGTACCATACAACTCCATACGGTCTTTAATATTCTTTTCTGTGAAATATATATATTCGAATCCGTTTTAAATTCGATTCTGTTTTCTATCTTCCATACAGAATTAAATATTTATTTCATAATACTAAATAAAGAGAACAGTCAAATGACTTTTCCCTTAACTCCATATTCACAGAACAGTATCATACAGGAAACATTTCGGCAAATATATAAGTAGTGAGCCATACCTGCTTGACTGCCAAACCTAGTTGTAATTCTTGTCAATGCACCCGTCCGTAGGAAGAGTTCTTCTTTGACCTTCCACCCCCAAGCACTTGCAGGTCCTACTCGACCGCAATTACACTGGTCACGCTAGTAAACGCTATCTGATCCTAACCAGACATAGCGTACACAGGAAAATTCTTTTCCTCTTATGCCATCTGATCCTAACCAGACATAGCATGAATGTTTCCTTTTCTTTCTGCCATCTGATCCTAACCAGACTTGGCAATTCCCCCTTTTCCTCTGGGGTCTCAACTACCTCAAGGTAGTTAGGGTTCCATTGTAACTGATTCCTCAGTTACTAACCATGATTAATCATAAACTTAGTTCAAATAGTACCAACACAATTGTTTTTAATTAACATAAAATTAATAACAGGGTTATATATATTTTTCAAATAAAGTCTTTGTTCAATAATTACTTTTACTATTTACTAAACATTAACTTTTCACAAGGGATGTTACATCTCCCCCTCCTGAAATTCTACATCGTCCCGATGTTGCTGTTTGTCCAAAAACAGTCTGGGATAAGTATCCCTCATCATTTTTTCATCTTCCCAGGTGGCCTCTTCAGGCCCAAAGTGCTGCCACTGCACTTTAACCTGGCTGATGACCTTTTTCCGCAGCTCGACTCTTCTCCGATCTAATATGTTCACTGGTTCGACCAGGAATTCTCCTTCCGGTTCAACCTGAAACACATAACAATCAAATCACCTCCTTACTAGTATTCTATTTCAGTTTACATTATATAACAGTCATCCCTTACCTGAATGTCCTGCCAACTTATTATATGCCTAGGGTCATACACATATTTCTTTAAAACTGATACATGGAAGACATTATGAACTCGAATATGGCTGGGTAGGGCGAGCTGATAAGCTACCGACCCTACTCGTGCCAGAATTTGGAATGGTCCACAAAAACGCGGTGCCAATTTGGCACAGGCATTCCATTGGAGGGTACTTTTCCTAGCTCGAATTCTGATGTACACATGTTCACCTACTTGGTACTCTTTAAATGTTCTCTTCCGATCTGCAAAATTCTTTTGCCTGTCCTGTGCCATCTTTAGATTAGCTCGAACTTTTTTCACCATAACCTCCATCTCTTCCAACATCTCAGGACCCAGCAAGAATTTGTCCTCCGGTCCACCCCAACTGGAGGGTGTGTGGCATTTCCTGCCGTAGAGTACTTCGAATGGGCTCATCTTCAAGGATGAGTGATAGCCATTGTTATAGGCGAATTCCACTAGGTGTAGATACTCCTCCCATCGTGTAGGTTGCTGCATCACATAAGACCTCAGCATGTCCTCCAATACTTGATTCACTCGCTCAGTCTATCCGTCAGTTTGCAGATGATATGCGGTGCTGAAGCTCAATTGAGTTCCTAGACCTTCAAATAAGGTCCTCCAAAAGGCTGAGGTAAACTTAACATCACGATCAGATATTATTACTTTCGGCAGCCCATGAAGTTTAAATATATTTTGCATAAAAATGTTTGCGATTTGAGTTGCACGATAAGTGGATTGAACCGGTATAAAGTGAGCTGACTTGCTGAGTTTATCCACTACCACCATTATAAAATCATTATTCTTTTTGGATTTCGGCAAACCGGTAATAAAGTCCATGGTTATGGTCTCCCATTTCCATTATGGTATAGGTATTGGCTGTAGTAATACTGCAGGGTGCTGATGTTCAGCCTTCACCTGTTGACACTCCAAACAGCGCGCCAGGTATTCTACAACATCCCTCTTCATGCCTGGCCAGTAATACTCTTTCCTTAGTGAGGTGATTAATTTCTGGTAACCAGGATGTCCTGCATAAGGACTTCTATGATTTTCATCCAGAATCTTTTCTTTAATACTGCTCTGATTGGGTATATAAATCTTCTTCTGATAGCACAAAATGCCGGCTGTATTCAAGGTATAACCTTGTTGTATGGAACGGGTATCTGAATTCTGCACTAAATGCTTCTTTTGCAAATAAATCTGATCTTGCGCCGCAGCCTCCTCAATCTCTTTGTCAAGAGTGGACCATCCTTGACTGATACCAATCTCATAAATGCAATGCACTTTTCGGCTCAGTGCATCAGCTACTCTGTTCTCCTTTCCCTTTAAGTGTTTAATTTCAAAATCGAAATTTCCCAAAAAGTCCACCCATCTTGCTTGTCTTGCGTTTAAAGTAGGTTGACTAAAGTAACTAGTCAAGCTGTGGTGATCCGTCATTAACAAAAATTTCCTCCCTACTAAATAATGGCGCCACATCTTCAAAGCATGGATCACAGCGGTTAATTCCAGATCATAGGCAGAGTATTTCTGCTCATGTTCTTTTAACTTTCTGGATTCATAGGCAATCACTTTACCTTCCTGCATTAGCACTCCACCCACGCCCTCCTTACTGGCATCTGTACAAACTACATACTCCTTTTCGGGATCTGCCACACACAACACATGTGCTGTGGTAAGTAAATGTTTGAGCTGTTCGAAACTCCGTTGACAGTCTGCTGTCCATTTAAACACTTTTCCCTTCTTTTGCAAGGAGGTAATAGGGTAGGCAACTCTAGAAAAACCTTCTACAAACCGCCGGTAATATCCAGCCAGCCCCATGAAAGATCGAATATCTGCCACATCCTTGGGTGTAGGCCATTCCATTATAGTTTTAATCTTTTCGGGGTCTACAACTATACCTTCCTTCATAATAATGTGGCCCAAATATTGGATCTGTTCTTTGTAAAAATCACATTTGCTGAATTTTCCATATAACTGATGCTCCCTTAAAGTCTGTAATACTATCCTTAAATGTTCCTCATGCTCCTTCATATTCCGGGAGTATATAAGTATATCATCAATGAAAATCAATACAAATTTGTCTAGGTATTGATGAAATACACTATTCATGAAACGCATGAATGTCGCAGGTGCATTAGTTAATCCAAAAGGCAGTACCACAAACTCGTAGTGTCCGTAACGAGTACGAAAAGCTGTCTTGGCTATGTCCTCATCTTTGATTCTGATTTGGTGGTAACCCGATCTTAAATCGATCTTTGAGAAGATTGTCACCCCCTTTACCTGATCAAACAGCTCGTCAATGCGGGGTAGTGGATATTTGTTCTTAACTGTCAGTTTATTCAGCTGTCTATAGTCTATGCACATTCGCAGAGTCCCATCTTTTTTCCTCACAAATAGCACAGGGGCTCCCCAAGGAGAGACACTGGGACGGATATACTTCTTTTCCAGCAGCTCTTGCAGTTGCATTTTTAACTCAGTTAACTCCGGCACATTCATCCGATAGGGTGCTCGGGACACTGGGGCTGCTCCGGGTATCAGCTCAATGGTGAAGTCTAAATCCCTTTTAGGCGGCAGCCCTGGAATTTCTTCAGGAAATACATCTGCAAAATCTTGCACTACTGGTATATCTTTAACAGTTGCAACCTTATTCACAGAATCTGCAAACCCCACTTGTACTGCATAAATCTGGCATTTATTCCGGATACACTTAACCAGCTGTGAGGCTGTGATCGGCCGAATCTGCACCGGTTTCTGGATGCCTTGAATCTCTTTTCCCACACCCAGTTCATCTCGGTAAGAGACTGTTTTTGTTTTACAATTAATTACAGACCACCGCCGTTCCAATCTCTTTGTCAAGAGTGGACCATCCTTGACTGATACCAATCTCATAAATGCAATGCACTTTTCGGCTCAGTGCATTAGCTACTCTGTTCTCCTTTCCCTTTAAGTGTTTAATTTCAAAATCGAAATTTCCCAAAAAGTCCACCCATCTTGCTTGTCTTGCGTTTAAAGTAGGTTGACTAAAGTAACTAGTCAAGCTGTGGTGATCCGTCATTAACAAAAATTTCCTCCTTACTAAATAATGGCGCCACATCTTCAAAGCATGGATCACAGCGGTTAATTCCAGATCATAGGCAGAGTATTTCTGCTCATGTTCTTTTAACTTTATGGATTCATAGGCAATCACTTTACCTTCCTGCATTAGCACTCCACCCACGCCCTCCTTACTGGCATCTGTACAAACTACATATTCCTTTTCGGGATCTGCCACACACAACACATGTGCTGTGGTAAGTAAATGTTTGAGCTGTTCGAAACTCCGTTGACAGTCTGCTGTCCATTTAAACACTTTTCCCTTCTTTTGCAAGGAGGTAATAGGGTAGGCAACTCTAGAAAAACCTTCTACAAATCGCCGGTAATATCCAGCCAGCCCCATGAAAGATCGAATATCTGCCACATCCTTGGGTGTAGGCCATTCCATTATAGTTTTAATCTTTTCGGGGTCTACAACTATACCTTCCTTCGTAATAATGTGGCCCAAATATTGGATCTGTTCTTTGTAAAAATCACATTTGCTGAATTTTCCATATAACTGATGCTCCCTTAAAGTCTGTAATACTATCCTTAAATGTTCCTCATGCTCCTTCATATTCCGAGAGTATATAAGTATATCATCAATGAAAATCAATACAAATTTGTCTAGGTATTGATGAAATACACTATTCATGAAACACATGAATGTCGCAGGTGCATTAGTTAATCCAAAAGGCAGTACCACAAACTCGTAGTGTCCGTAACGAGTACGAAAAGCTGTCTTGGCTATGTCCTCATCTTTGATTCTGATTTGGTGGTAACCCGATCTTAAATCGATCTTTGAGAAGATTGTCGCCCCCTTTACCTGATCAAACAGCTCGTCAATGCGGGGTAGTGGATATTTGTTCTTAACTGTCAGTTTATTCAGCTGTTTATAGTCTATGCACATTCGCAGAGTCCCATCTTTTTTCCTCACAAATAGCATAGGGGCTCCCCAAGGAGAGACACTGGGACATATATACTTCTTTTCAAGCAGCTCTTGCAGTTGCATTTTTAACTCAGTTAACTCCGGCACATTCATCCGATAGGGTGCTCGGGACACTGGGGCTGCTCCGGGTATCAGCTCAATGGTGAAGTCTAAATCCCTTTTAGGCGGTAGCCCTGGAATTTCTTCAGGAAATACATCTGCAAAATCTTTCACTACTGGTATATCTTTAACAGTTGCAACCTTATTCACAGAATCTGCAAACCCCACTTGTACTGCATAAATCTGGCATTTATTCCGGATACACTTAACCAGCTGTGAGGCTGTGATCGGTCTAATCTGCACCGGTTTCTGGATGCCTCGAATCTCTTTTCCCACACCCAGTTCATCTCGGTAAGAGACTGTTTTTGTTTTACAATTAATTACAGACCACCGCCGTTCCAACCAATCCATTCCTATCAACACATCATAGGAACCAAGAGGGAGTACATTTAATTCAGTTGTTATTGTTTGGCCAGCTAACCTTAATGGACAGTTGCTGACTTTGGTTAGTACTCGTCTTTTGGCCCCAGTGGCCAGCTGTACTAGCCAAGGGCTTTTAAATTTAGTGGTTTGCAACCCACAGCTTTCCACAACTTTGGGACTTATATAGCTTAAAGTAGCTCCTGGATCTACTAAAATAGAAACAGTTCGATCAAAGATCTTACCTTCAAACTCTATCATTGTTGGCTGCTAATCAGCTTGTCGATCCTCCAGTGCTGCATTTATTCTAGGCATAGATCGAGCCACATCTCCTACTGTTGAAGCTTCATAGATCTGGGACAACTGATCGTTGTCCTTCCGATGAGGGCAGTTTCTAATATAATGGGGTCCGCCACAACCCCAGCACTGAACAGGTGGCCGAGCTGAGCCTTCATTGTCCAATCTAACTTGCTGTTCACTATATTTGGATTCTGTAGGAGGCTTGAATCTGTTCTGATTTTTAGTTGGATTTTTAGTATTGACTCCTTTAGAGAATCCTTTTTGAAAACTGCTGCGTGCTCCCTTACTTCCCATAGGCATTTTACTGCCCCGCTTATCTGTCCAACGCTTCCCAGAATTTTCTCCTTTTGATTTGTTTTGCTGATAACACAGTCTTGCCTTCCGAATTGCTTCATCCATCGTCTTCGGATTATCGAACTCTATCCTTTCTCGCATTGTCAGAGGTAGGCTACTAACAAATCTTTGTACCTTAGCCTTCTCCTCACGAATATAGGGTACGTAACGAAGCAGGGATGTGAATTTAGTTACGAACTCGTCAATGGTCTGCTATCCAAGGCGTAGATCATGAAATTCTCGCGCTTTTTCATCATAAAAGCGTTCTGTCAGATACTTCTCCTTGAAATATCTTTGAAACATTTCCCAAGTCACATCTTGTTCACTCACTCCCCACACCATCTTGACCTCCTCCCACCATAGCGTGGCTTTGGCCTGCAGCTGGAATATAGCCAGCCTTGCCTTAAGATGATGATCATATTCATACACTTGAAAATACTTATTCATATTAATTAGCCATGCCTCTGCAACTTCTTCTGATTCCCCGTCGAAATGAGGTGGTTTAATTTTCCGAAACTCCCCTTGTAGTTCCATCCGGGGTTTTTTTGGGGTTTGATATTCAGAAGCATTGACAGACTTCTCTCCTCGCGTCTCTGCCCTGTCCTCTGCTTCTTCTGGTTCAGTATGATAGCTCTGTTCATCTGTTACTCTTGGCTGTTCAGGTCTCGGATGTGACTGCTGTTGATGTTGCTTATCAGATAAGCTTTTCAGAATCCTCTCCTGTTCAACATTTAATCTTGCATTATCCGCACGCAGCCGGGCCATTTCGTCCTTTAACTCCTGCACTGTCCTCAATAGCGTCGAGTCAGTATTGCGGCCTGCTGCTCCCAATTGTACCCAAAGCTCAGGATTTCCCTGAGGTTGTCCCATGTTATCCGGTGGTTCCAGATTTCCATAAGGAGCACTATTTGCTCTCCTCATTCTGCTACTACCTGCTTAAGAATAACTCATTAAACAGATATAATTTATCTTTAGCGTATTCTGAACTTTTATCATGATACTATTTATATTTATGCTACTGTAATTTTGCAATTTTTTTTTTTTTTTTCCAAAGGTCACAGAGTTGTAAACCTTGGGCTCTGATACCAATTTGTCACACTCCAAACAGTACATAAAAAAAAATTTATTACTATATTCCCATTACGCATTTACCTTTATGCATGCATTCTACCATACTTTTCTATGTGCGTAAATAAAACATTATCAACGTTAATAAACATTATTAACAGCAGATGCCTAGTTATACAATGGTATAATGCATAGCATTCGACCTGTACCTCACAAAACATTCACGGTATATGCATTTGGTCGATCCATACAATAGTTACATATATGAAGTTGGTGATACATTACACGGTGGCACTGTCGAATTAATGGTATATTTATGGTAACATAGCCCGAGATATCTTAAGTCTGCGATGTTATGTCCGGCTCTGGCGTTGTTCCAAATGGTCTATGCATCGTCGTCCATCTGGAGGGTTCGACGACTAGATGGCACACTGCCATGTGATGCCCGGTGCTCCAGACGTTTACAGCCTGGCACCTTGGGCTTGTCAAACTTCGTGCCAAATGCATTCGTAGACTACCGGCTATCGGACGGTAGATACCAGCTCACTATGGATCGAGGGTTCCTGCGATGCCACGAAACGGTAACATGTTTTGAGTTATATATATGGATAATTCTACCTTCGACTCTCGTTTTGTTTCATTTCATTATCCTTCTGAGTGGTAACAGGACTGCAACCTTGAGCACTGCTCCGCAATTACGCAGGCTCCTCCAAGGATTTCAGGCATGCCGCTTCAGTTACTTGGCTCGGCCTTTCTCCGTCTATGAAGGTATCTACTCTGCAATGTATACGATACCAGGTTGTTACCGGTATTATCTTTTCCCATTTGCTTTAGTTACAAACTTCTGTGATTTACACCAGGGTCTTATCTATTACTGTATTATTGTTTTCCCCAACTAATTTATGATTTGCATCAGGGTTTTATCTAATATTGGGGTTTTTGTTTCGCGCAGATGGTTGACTGTCATCCTTTTCCCAAGGACGCAGGATCGCCCTTACCGCTGGTTAACCTATCATCGGGTAAGGGTTCGAGCACTTAAGTTCTTTTACATGTATCTTATCAGAGTTGTGCTGAATATTATTCCCTTGGCAGGGATGTCGGATTTACATTTCCTCTTCTCAAGCTCAGGATTCCTGCCTATGCGGAACTCCTCTGCTATGACGAATAATGTTCTGGGTTGTTTGTAAACATGATTCATTAGTCTATTGTACTGTTAATTGACTAAGGCTGGCTTGAACACGGCCGATACTTGCTATTAAGCTGTGACTTCGCCGTAAAGGCTTTTGATTTCTGTTTTGACATTGTATGAAACATGATACAGGCGCACAGTTAATTTCATAGGCTCAGTATTATTCAAACTATTTCTCTCCGGTTGATTGCCTCTCCGGACTGGCTTGTTGTCAATTTTCAATGAGGGAATATATATATACGTTTTGTTTACAGTGAATGGTGTTATGATTTCCTTTCGATGTTAATGATGAATCTGCATCTCATGATATTCCGGCTTTGGTGCCTCGGCCAGCTAAGCATAGCTACGGCTCGGTCGAGGGTGTTCACCAAAGAGGAGCGTTGCTTAGTTAACACGGGCCGAGGATTGCATGTGACCTTAGTCACCATGCCACAGCCTCGATGCTCGCACTTATCACCTCATTTTATTTAACTGTGAATGTATATAGCTTTTCGAATGTATATAGCTTTTCTGTTCATGCGATGCAGTTACATGTATATGAAGGTTATACCATAGTCATATTTTGTTAATAATCTCTATTCCTACATTTTCGGTTGACCAAAGTTAGGGTACTTCATTACCTGGGTTTAAGGTTTTTTCACCATTGTTTATAACAATACCACAGCTTGTCTTTTATTAGTTTGCTTGGCCGCGGGGCTCTCTTTTCTCATTTATGATTATATTTCAAAATGCAAGGGTTTACCATCTCTTTTGACAGAGAGCACCAGCACATTCTCTTCGTTTCTTCTAAAAGCGAAGCTTACCAGTTCTGTGCTTTCGTTCTTACATGAGTAATAGGGTTTTATCGTCCCGTCTCTTGATACCCGATGCATGCTGTTTCTGTTATTACAATAACCCATTTTTCGTATCTCTGTTTTAATGCAAAGGTACCATACAACTCCATATGGTCTTTAATATTCTTTTCTGTGAAATATATATATTCAAATCTGTTTTAAATTCGATTCTGTTTTCTATCTTCCATACAGAATTAAATATTTATTTCATAATACTAAATAAAGAGAACAGTCAAATGACTTTTCCCTTAACTCCATATTCACAGAACAGTATCATACAGGAAACATTTCGGCAGATATATAAGTAGTGAGCCATACCTGCTTGACTGCCAAACCTATTTGTAATGCTTGTCAATCCACCCGTCCGTAGGAAGAGTTCTTCTTTGACCTTCCACCCCCAAGCACTTGCAGGTCCTACTCGATCGCAATTACACTGGTCACGCCAGTAAACGCTATCTGATCCTAACCAGACATAGCGTACACAGGAAAATTCTTTTCCTCTTATGCCATCTGATCCTAACCAGACATAGCATGAATGTTTTCTTTTCTCTCTGCCATCTGATCCTAACCAGACTTGGCAATTCCCCCTTTTCCTCTGGGGTCTCAACTACCTCAAGGTAGTTAGGGTTCCATTGTAACTGATTCCTCAGTTACTAACCATGATTAATCATTAACTCAGTTCAAATAGTACCAACACAATTGTTTTTCATTAACATAAAATTAATAACAGGGTTATATATATTTTTCAAATAAAGTCTTTGTTCAATAATTACTTTTACTATTTACTAAACATTAAATTTTCACAAGGGATGTTACAGAGACTCCAACGGCTATTTAATTCTGGATTCTCAATAAAATAAATATGAAAATTACAACTACTACCATCCTTAATTGCAACCTAGCCGATGAAACATGGTCAAGTTTTTGAAGTTTTCAATTACAAGAACCCACAAGTATAAATAAACTTCTAAATCATTAGCATTCAAAATAATTGTTATTCCACATAATTAATTCTAAAAGAAGTGAGAAAATTACTCCAAAAGATAATTTAAGTATTCAATGGATTCTTCCCCAGCAATATCATTGTCATCGTTATTCAATGGATTCTTCCCTAGCAATATCATTCTCATCGTTCAGAGAGCAGGGTCATCGGGGTTGTATTGCGCGAGGGCTGGAACCCCAAAGAATCAAATGGGGACTGGCAGTTCGGCTCTGGCCATTAATAATAATGTTCATGCTGCTATCGACACTGCCTTATCTGAGAATCTGGTGAAGCTGCTTGAGTCTAACAACTCAAGTTTCGCTTCATAGCCGAAGCTTAGGATCGAATCCCACGCCATCCTCTGGTACCGCCTATTACGAGCGAGACATTTAATGCGTAGTCCAGAGGGTTGATCACGCCTTAACACCCAGGCACGAATAACAACTAGAGAGCTTTACCATGCATACCAGACAAACGGAAATTTTACAAACTGCTACCAAAATCAACGCTGAGGCGTTGTTTAACTATTTTAGGTTGTGGAGTGTTTTTTTGAATTGGGCTATTATGAAGTGTGATTTAAATGGTGCTGTTATGGAGTTTTTGATTGCATTTTGCAAAAACCAATTTTGGTTCAATTATGGTTTTTTATTATTTAAAACATGTTCAGAAGTGCATAAATAAATTTAATGACAAAAATATAATAAAATATTTAAATTGCAAAATATTCACAATTTAAACTTAAATTTAAAATTATAATTCCATTTTTTTTTTTACTAAATTTAAAACAAATTTCATTGTAAAATATAAAAAAAAATCTCTGAAACATAAAACAAATAAGTTATGATATTTTTTGTTACACAATTTTTTAAATCTTTCCACTTACAACTATTTAAATTTCATTGTAAAATATACCCCAAAAATCTCCAAAACATAAACCAAATAAGTTATGATATTTTTTGTTACACATTTTTTTAACCTTTCCACTTACAACTATTTAAATGCACATGTGAGTCTTTACTTTACGTGACCTTAGAAACTAATTAGTTTGTTGTGTGCATTTTATGGATAAAAAATTGTTTAGTTTATCTTGGATTTAGTATGCAGTGTGTACAAATATTTAATACTTTTGAGTTAGGAAGCAGTATCCAAATTTATATGCATAGTTAGAAAAATAGTTACATTTATATGTTAGTGTTGATGTGTATATTGTTAGGTCATGTTAAATAGGTTCATTTAATGTGCTTGCAGATAAATATGTATTTAATAATAGTTTTTTCACATGAGATGTAGATATGAAGATGTTAGCTATTGACATTTATATGTGCTAGAGATGTATATGATTGGATGATATTAGTTATTGGCATTTATATGTGTTAGAGATGTATATAATTAGATGATATTGGTAAATTTAAATGTGTATTTTAGATGATGTTTATGTTTCTTGATGGTTATCATCATTATGTTTATTTTTATGAAATAATATTTATTATAAGTTATGTATTGGTAAAGGAATATCAAAATTTTATATATGAAATTACATGCAAAACTACTTACAAAAAAATGCAAACAATTTTTATAAATTACAAAGTCTAATATGGTTGAAACTATAATTGCAGAAAAATAGTTATGGTTTTTTTAGTGACATTGAACTGTGGTTTCGACAAGATTGGTTTATTTCTTATGCAGTTTTTTTTAAGTAAAGTTTGGTTTCCTTTATATATATATATAGATATATATATAACTTTTGATTCTCTCTCAATAATAACAAATAACAAAGCACAACAACCTTAAAATGAAAAAAGAATGAAACCACCTTTCCCACATTTTGCTGGAAATGTTAGTGTTTTAAGAACATCCATATAATTCAAAGGTATTGTCTAGATGGTAAAAATTATCGAAATTCAACTATTTTTAAACCAAAAATCTGACAATAAGAATGTTTTAGTCTTGTTTTTGGTAGTAGAAATAGATTCAGCACTGTAAAAAACCACTGTAACACTTAAAATCTTAAAAGTTAACCGCTGTAACCAAAATTTTTAAAAAATTTGACTAAATTTTATTAAAATCCTAATTTTCATGATTTTCCAAAAAAAATTTACACGTCAAACTCAAACGTTGGAGTAAGCTTTATTCAAATGCCTAATGAATTCATTTAAACCGCAGAAAAGAGTGGCTCCAAGTCATGTACTGTAATGCCTTGTCACTCTTATTCATTTGGGCTCTTTTCATAGCACTCCCAGCAGAGAAGGTTGGAATCATTATAGTTGTTCTGTTCATTACTTGGAGTAACGGAACAAATTAGTTGATCGTCAAACAGTCCAACAGTTTCAGCATCCATGGAACGGTCCAACTCTTTCCCGAAAACTGGTCAATCACTTTTGATGTGTAAATCAGGTGGAGTTATATACAACCGATATATCAGTTTCGGTGTGGATAAGTACTATGGACACGGACAATTAAGAAAACGGTCGTCAGGAAAGCTTGATAGGGCCAGTCCATATTTGTTACTATAATGTTTTTTCAAAAAAAAAAATTAAGATAACATTAAAAGTTTAATAATCATCATTTATAGGTTTTGTTTTATTATTTAAGAAAAAATACAATTTTATAATTGACCCCATATATATATATATATATATATATATATTATCTTTTAATAATCAATTAATAAATATTGATATATTAATTAATGAAGTAATTAATAATATTAATTAATTAATTAATTAATTAATTAGTAATTAATGATAAATTATTAATTAATTAATTCTAATGTATTAATTAACATTATTAATTATTAATTTTCGATTTTAGACTTTTGTGATTTATATTGATTTTGATAAATTTTTTTGGATTAATCATATCATGAGTTGTTGGTCGACGTTTCTAACCATGGAATTTCAAATTCTCTCTGCCCGTCAAATGAAAATTTCATGACGTTTTTACATTTTACATGCCCTTCACTTTACGTTTTACGCCAATAAACCACCTTTCATACTAATAAACTAAAATAGTAGCATTGGATCTTCCCGCATTGAACTCTTCTATGTAATAATCAATAAATAATTCTATGTTTGTTCATAAAGCTTCAAAGTAGAATCATATAGTTTTCACATAGATGCTAGTGAGCAGTGTGCAACATCCGCAGTGTGAGCATGGTCATCCAAGCCTCCAATGTGAGTATAATACTAATCATCTTACACTGTATGATGTTGAAAATATAGTGAAATTATGGTAATTTACTAAAAGTAACATCTACTAGCATTTATTTATGCTTAACACAACATTCTTTAAACCAAATTACCAAAGTTGTTCTTATCATTGCAAACTTTCAGACTTCAGATAGATATATTCATCTCTAACAAAAACAAATGGCTGAAATATCCCCAATCTGGAGAATTATATCAACAGGTGATCCCCAATCTGGACAATCTTCAAGCAGCAGAAAAATAGATATATCCATCTCTAACAAAAACAAATGGCTGAAATATCAACAGGTGATCCCCAATCTGGACAATCTTCAAGCAGCAGAAAACTTGAAGGCAAATATGGACAGTGTGGACTTTTAGTTAACCATTCAACTATAATTTTTCACCATTAAAGCAAGAGGATTGAACAATTACAAATCATTCTTGTAAATTTATCTTTGGGTTGACAATTGGATTATCCCAAATGATGCTAGAACATTAATTTAGGATTTTTTTACACAGATCAAGACTAGAGTTCAATTCATAAACGGTTCAATTCATAAATTCTTCTCATGCGTGTACAAACCAGATTGAAGTGATTTTCCTCATAAACTCTGAAATAAGGAAGGGAAAATTATAATCACTAACCTTTTTCATTTTTCTAAAAAGGCTCAGAAAATTCTAATCACAGACCTTTTTCATTCTTCTAAAAAGGCTCAGAAAATTCATTCAAATCACGCACATTTTTCATTCTTCTGTAATATTTTATATAATCACACACATTTTTCATTCTTCTATAATATTTTATGTAGTTTTACCATTAACAACACATCTGAAACAATGTACAAAGGACAAAATGTTCAAACATTTGTCAACCCGGAAACATTATTTTTAACATATTCTGGTCTATACTTATATTATATATGAAAATTTTCAATCTCCCCTCACTAACAGACTCGAATTCTAGTTTTATTACAATTTCCAAATCCAAAAAAATAGGATCAGTTTGACTAAAATTAAAAAGAAATATTTGTTTTTCAATTTTTTAACTTAAGTAAATAAAAATAAAAATACAACTGACACTAGTTAGTTTTCAAACTAGTTTTATTATAATTTCCAGATCCAAAAAAATAAGATGTCTCACTAAAAATAGAAAACAAATATTTGGTTTTCATTTTTTTAACTTAATTAAATAAAAATAAAAATACAACACAACAATTAGTTTTCAATCAATCATGCGGATTTTAGGAGAAGTCATTTATTTTTGTGCACCTCACTACCATACTCAAACAAATCTAGCATTATAGAAGTCAACAAAGAAAATAAAGAAATTTGACGACACCATGCATCATTGTACGTGGGTAAAAATAGTGGAATTGTAGTCTATCATATTTATAGTGAGACTATTTAAACAATGAAAACCATGCAAATGTAGTATAAATAAAACATTTAGTGGAATTTTTCCAAACTATAGTGTATTTCATTGAAATTCAAACTTGTTAGAGAAAATACAAAAAGGTTTTTAATAATAGATCGTAATTATACTTCATTTAAAGTCAATCTTTCTAGAGAAACTACAAAAAACTTTTCAATAGGGATATCTTAACATAACCTAGAATAAATTTCAAAGCTCAAGAATCCTTCTTGACTTTGTATCAGTCCATACCTCATATACTGCATGCCAATCAACATTAGATGATTCAGGTCCATTCAAAGATATTCTCATTAAAGCATCCAGTGTATCCAACCCTAGCCTTGATTTTCTGATGTCCTTGATGATGTTTTGCTTAGAAAATCCCCTTTCACAATCTACTATACTTGTAGGAATAGTGAGCATAGCTTGGCATAATTTCATCATATTAGGATAAGTTTTGTGCCATTGTTTTGTGTTACGAAAGACTTTCCATGCTTCTTTCATAGAAAAACCCTCACAAGCCAGATTTAATGAATCAACAAAAGGTTGCAACTCTCTTTTACAAGCTTTAACATCAAATAAAGTTACAAATCCAACATCACTTGATATGGTATGTTGCAAATGTTGAAAAAGCTTTAAAAGCCAACGTTCTGAATTTTTCTCACGATTACGACACTCTTCTAGATAATAGCAAGGGCTGAACAATTTTTCTGCATTAAAAAGATGAAGGTCTAGAAATATTTCATTTAAAGAGTCTATGAGAGTCTCTATATAACCTTTTGTGATTTGTTGACAACTGTTTTGTGTACCTTCAATACAAGGTTTCATAGATTGTTTCCTTGCTTCATTGCATTCAATATCCATGGTTGAGATAGAGATGTATCGTAATTCATGTCTATCTACCAATGTCCCTTCATCTTTAATATCAATGTATCCATTTTGAGAATCACTTAAAAATTTTGAAAGATAAATTGTGTCTTCTGCAAATGTCTCTTTTCTCAAAAACCATCTAGATAATGTACTTATAGTTACTTCAAGAGCCAACCCAATAGTTGTAATGTCTACATTTTCTTCTTGAAAAGTCATATTCAACTTGTTCAATTCCCCTAGAACATCAACAAGCATATGTAAACAATATTGGATAGAATATATCCGTGCCTTATCATACCATGATGAAGTTTTTTTTCATTTTTCCACAAAGTTAAAATTGCTGGCATAAGCTTCACAAGCCTTATAATAACTTCCCCTCTCAATAACCATCTCACTGAATGTATTTGTAGAACATCAAGAACATCAATTTTCATGACTCTAAGCAAATCATTAAGTTCATTATTTCTTTTTGGGGAGTTTTGAACCCATGAATACACTTTGTTTGCAATTTTTTCAACATATAATAACTTAGGTATTTTCTTAGAAGCATCTGCTGCTGCTAAAGACTCACGATGAGCCACACAATGAACTGTAATAAGGTTTGGATTGTTCTTTTTCAAAAATGAAACAAGACCATTTTCATGTCCAATCATTGCTGAAGCTCCATCTGTAGAAACAACTATCAAATCTTTATATTGAAGGCCTCTAACATTTATTAATTGATTGACACTATCATATATTGTTTTCCCTTTTCCATCCACTACATCATTGAGCTTCATAAACTGTGAGATAGGTGGACCAAGACCCTTTGAGTCTAAATATGTTGCATAAACAACAAGGTGTTGCTCTAAGGTTCGATCAGTGCTTTCATCAACCATTAATGAGAAGAAAGGGCTTTCCATCATATTTTTTATCTGAATCTGTTCAAGATGTTTTGATATGCAATATATAAAATCATTTGCAGACTTACGATTTGTGTATGAAGAGTACTCTTGAGACTTTGGCATATATGGAGTTTTTGCATCCATTAGAAATTTGCAAAGTTTCTCATACTTTGAAAGAGATAAATCTTCTTGACAAATGAAATATGCTACTTTCATTGTAGAAATCACTCTTTCTTTATTGACATCTTCAAGCTATCTAATATGATCTAGAATTGGTTTCATCTTTCTCTCTGAAGAATTTATCCATCTTGCCTGTGCATCTTTATGCACCAATGATTTTTCATGAGTAACAAGAGAATGATGTTGTAATGTTGTGCAACCATTACCTAAACCCCATGGTCCATTCATCTTATACTTCTCACAATAACTACACTTCATAGCTATTTTATCATCAAACCTCACATAATTCAACCGAATAAACTTATCTAACCATTTCATACGAAAGTGTCTTTTTGTTTACACTTTCATTTTTGAATTATTAGCAACTTCTTCTTCAACTTCATTTGTTTCTTCATCTATATCACAATAAGAAGAACTTCCAAAAATTTCATGTAATTGTTGTTCCACATTAGCATTATGGGTTTCTTCACATGTTTCTAAATTGTTTTGAGTCTTAGAAGTTTTCCCTTTTGTCCATCCATACATTTCCCCAATTGTAACTTGTAGTTTTCTCTTTTGAGACATTTGTAGATTTGTAATCACCTATATAAAAAATACATATGAAAATTAAAGTTCATTAAATCATACAAATTGGCCAGGTTAATACTTTCTAATAATGGATATTTATTTATTACCTAAAAAAACATAAACATTGTTAAACCCATTACACAAAAAAATATTTGTTAAAAAAGTACTAAATGTTAAAAAACAAGGTATTAACAATTGCATTTAAAACAAAAGAAATTGTTAAATAAAATTTAACTATTATATATAACTCAATTCAACAACCTCAATGGCCTTCACATGCAAATCCATAATCACATAAAGTTATACCATCACATCTAATTATAAAATAAATTTATATTCATTTCAAACTATTTAAAACCGGACATGAAAATTTGAAATGACACTCTCGCAGTTCTAAATTTTATTAATACAATTTTATGAGTTAATAAATAAAATTAATATTCATGGCGAACGTTTTCAAAATCTTAAAGTCACAGAAACGATAAGCTTTAGGATAGAATTTTTTCAGCTCCCTTATAAGATCACGGTTCTAAATTTTACTAATATAATTTTATGAGTTAATAAATAAATTAATATTCTTGCAGAATGTTTTTAGAATCTTAAAATCACAGAAATGATAAGCTTTCAGATAGGAATTTAAGATTACGTTATAAGATGATGAATGATAATGAATGGTTTCAATTTTGAAGTCACGTCCCTGTAAATATAGAAAGGATAAGCTTTCAGATAGAAATTTCAGATCACATTATAAGATGATGAATGATAATGAATGGTTTCAAATTTCAATTTTGAAGTCACGCCCCTGTAAATTTCAGCCCCTGTAAATTCAAAATCTTCAACTTCCCATTCCACAAAACTACCAAATAACATTAAACCTCTTATCCACTGCAATTTTGAAAATTCAAAATACCAAATAACATAAAACCATAAAACACATAATAGATTAGAATACAAAAAATAAAATACACACTTTTTTTTCTTGAATTTGAGGGTTTATCGCTACCAACCTGAGTTTGAGCTACTCCCCAAGCTGGTTGGAAGAAATCACGCCTTAATTTACTTCAAAATTTCTTTAGGGGCTCCCTAAGCTGGTTGGAAGAAATCATGCCTTAATTTACTTCAAAATTTCGTGAAGGGCTGTATACCATATCAAAATGTACATATAACTTGTAAGTATTTTTTAGGTTTTACAATAACTAACTACATAAGTAAATAAAGCAACCACACCTTAATTTACTTCAAAATTTCCTCAGGGACTGTATACCATATCAAATTTGACATAACTTGTAAGTATTTTTCAGGTTTTACAATAAATAAAGAGTACATACCTCATAGGCTGATGCCACCAGTCTAGCAGTTTTGAACGAGAAAGCATGCCATATTCAGAGGCTAACAAATTCAACATTGCAATAGAGTAAAAACAAATTCAAAAGCAACCACCCCTTAATTTACTTCGAGTAAAAACGAATTCAAAAGCAACCATGCCTTAATTTACTTCAAAATTTTGTGAGGGGTTGTATACCATATCAAATTTTACATAACTTTTAAGTATTTTTCAGGTTTTACAATAAACTAATGACATAAGTAAATAAAGAGTACATACCTCATAGGCTGATACCACCAGTCTAACTGTGTTGAACCAGAAAGCATGCCATATTCAGAGGCTAACAAATTCAACACTGCAGTAGGATAAAAACAAAATTAAAAAAATTCAACACTGCAATAGGATAAAAACAAAATCAAAAGCAACCATGCCTTAATTTACTTCAAAATTTCCCCAGGGCTGTATACCATATCAAATTTTACATAACTTGTAAGTATTTTTTAGGTTTTACAATAAACTAATGGCATAAGTAAATAAAGAGTACATACCTCATAGGCTGATACCACCAGTCTAACAGTTTTTAAGCATGCCATATTCACAGGCTAACAAATTCAACACTCAACACTGCAATAGGGTAAAAACAAATTCAACAGTGAAGTAGGGTAAATTAAAAGATTGTAGGGATGTTATTGCTTTTCCCAATTAGAAAGAAAGAGCAATCACAGAGGAAAATGTAAGACCATAAAACACATAATTCATCAAACCACATATGGTTAGATGTGAAAGGCGAAAGTGGTAACTGGACCATGGTAAATTCTAAAGGCGAAAGTGGTAATTGGACCCTGGTAAATTCTAAACTGGACCCTGGTAAATTCTAAAGGCGAAAGTGGTAAGTGGACTAAGTGGACCCTGGTAAATTCTAAAGGTGAAAGTGGTATTTGGACCCTGGTAAATTCTAAAGGCGAAAGTGGTATTTGGACCTTGGTAAATTCTAAAGTTGTTTCGCAAGAGAGTGAAATCCAATGCTAGTAAATAGGTCATTAAATTATGTCATAAATAATAAATAAATAAATAATTTTGGGGATTAGTAAATTCCGGTATTTGTAAACTCAACCTTAGTTATAATAAATAATTTTGGGGATTAGTAAATTCTGGTACAATAGATTTTTATGGTTTGGATTTTTAATTAAACATCAGAATGACGGGACCCCAATATATTTTAGACGTCAGATTTGATGTGCAAAAATTTTCACCAACCGTAAAATACGTGCTGAAACTTAAAATACGTCTTGTAGGACGTCAATTTCCAGACCTATTTCTAACCATCTAATGTGGTTAATCCTCTTAATCTTCTAATATTAATTATTAATCTATTATTATTAATTATCAAGTAATATTAATTAATTAATATTAATATTAATTATCAAATTATTAATTATTTAATACTGATATATTAATAAACAATACTACTCTAATAATATTTATTAACAATAAATTATTAATTAATCACATAGTCTAACTTATATACGAAATGGGTTCTTTAGGACATTTTTTTCTGCTTAATTTTAACCAAAATCCGACATAGATTTTTATAAACTTGAGTTCAAATTTGAGTGTCCCAAGTGATTTTTCAGGGTGTTGAATCCATTTATGCATTCAAAAATGCATTTTAAACAACAAAAAATCACATTCTTTCTTGAAATTTTTTTACTAGATTTCGGTGAAAAAGTTTATTTCGTCTATAAATTAGACTACACCTTAATGAATAACATATAACATATTAATTAATTCTAATTTTTTATTTTATAATATTTCGTTTTGACATCATTATCTTTATAGGTTTTAAGGTTCTAGGTTTTTTCCTTATGTCGACCTCTTTCTTCCTTTTTATCTATTTATTTATATCTCTTCACTTATCCTTTCTCTCATCAATTTATCCTGATGATGGGTCTTGGTCTAAACTCAAAACACCAATTAAAAATGAATACTGTGGATAAAACTCTAGAAACCTATTCCTCAAATGTAATATAACTTATTTTAATCCTTGGATTTGAATGATCACACGTCAAACGATGGGGGGCAGTTGCCACATGCTAGGCTCACATGAAAATTTAATGGGAAAGGTTAGGTGGTGGCCATTCCATGCATTCACCTTACGCGACATTCATTGCAATTATGCGATGGAGCTTCAGGAAAGGATATAACAATTAAGCCTTGAATGAGATATGAACTCTTCCATTACTGAGGAGTCAGACATTTAGTTTTCCATTCATTCCCTCAAATTTATTTTGCTCTTTGCTATGCAAGCGAATGGTAGCGGGGGCTCACGAGAGGTAGCGAGTTTCCAGTGGTTTCAAGTTAGCGATAATGATTCCATAGGTCTACTTATCATGGCCAAAGAAAGGGGGCGTGTCAAACATGGGGGCAAAGGTCGTGGATGTCAACCTCTCCCTCCGTGGCATGGTTAAGGAGAAGGGCACTTCGTTGAGGACATGCCCATGCATATCCATAATCTCATTATTGCTATGCAAACTTAGGACAAAAGAAACACAAGTAATTACCACTGAGTTGTTTGAAATTCGTTGGGTAGACAACTCTGAGAACAAGAATAAGCAAGTGAAAGAGTTGAAGGTAGAATTGTGGAACTTAATTCCTTCTTGGTTCACACAGGAACGACCCTACGAAATCTATATAGAGCCATGGGAATCTCATTTCCCCATCCTCCCCCTCCTCTGACATCCTCCAATTCATATGCAGGGGTTGAGTTATTGAAATCTTCTCACCAGGGGAAACGACACTTCAATATGGCACACTTAGAACCTCAATCCAAGAAACCAAAGATGGTCAGCAATTTCATCTCTCTTGAATTAGTTGGATAAGTGATAAACTTTGCGAGCCAGGCTAGCGCTAAGGGCCCAACCAAGGGAGAAACCTTTCAAAGGGTGGAGGATTCCTATATTGGTAAAGCAATAATTGAATGAGAGCATCCCTTATGGCTCCCTGAGGGATATAATGATCCCTTCCTTTACCTAGAGATGAAGGAGCAAGTGTGGAAGTAAAATGCTCAATAAGTCAAGGTCCCAAGGGAATGAATGTTACCGACTGTGGAAACATTCATGCTGTCAAGGCTCAAAAAGTCAAGGTCCTAAGGGAACAAGCACATCTCACCTAAACCAAGGTTTCCAAGGACAAGGATCAACCCAAACAAGAATGCTAATTTCCTAGGACAACTATTTTCAGAGTTGCAATTTTGCATGTCTTCTACTTTCTCTTGTTTACTAACTTTCAGTCATGTATTTTTTGTTTTGGTGTCATTTTGTCACCATTGTAATTCAGAACTCTTTGGGAAACCATATGGTTTCCCTCTCACGGGTAGATCGTCTCCTTGATTTTCTCCTCAAAACGCACTTGTCTCTTTGTTTATTTTTTTTGGTTGACAAACTGTTCAGGGATATAAACTATTCTAAATCACCATAATTGTATCTTATGTAATTTTGAAAATATGAAGACTTTTGATTTCTTATATATATATATATATATATATATATATATATAATATTTGTTAATTTTAATAATTTTTATATATCTATTATAATTTAATAAAAAGTAATTAAAAATATGTTAATTTTATAATGATAAAATGGATTTATTACAAATAAATTAAATATATACAACATTTTAAGATAAATAATTAATTTCAAACATTAAATATAATAAAATTATTTATAACAATACAAACATAATAACATTCAATAATAGCAGCCATAACAATTTTTTTTGTTATTTTATATTAAAATTTATTAAATTTTATCATTAAAAATAATAATTTCTAAGTGTGTTGATATCTAATAAGTAATAAAGAAATGAGAATTTTTTTATTTAAATGTTTATTTTTAAAATAGTGGTTTATATTTTTTTGGAATGTAAAGGTATTCGTGTTATATTAACAATGAAATATACATAACATATAATTTGGATATCATGGGTGTATTCCCATCACCCTTTAGAGATCTCGGCCCGTTAGAGGGGAAACCTTAGACATTTTTATAAAAAATTCTCTGCCCTTCAGAGGGGAAACCAAAGATATTAGTATGAAGTAAAAATTTGAGATGGTTACATAGCATAAAAGAAAACACAAAATTTGCAGTTTTAAATTGAATGGTACCAAGCCACCAATTGAGTCCACTTAGAAAGAGTGTCATAGTGCCAAAATAAACTAGACTAGTAAAAACCATAAGAAAAACCATAAGAAGCTTGAGCATCTTAAAAACCTATGGAGGAGTCGACCTACATAAATTGAGTTCACCCAACACTGGAAGACCCGGTGATGACTGCTTATTCAGGCTTCTCCTCAATGATGTAACGTCCTTATGGAATAGGGAGAGGAGGAGAGGTCGTAGGAGTTGTCTCTGTGGAAGTGGTCGATTGTGCAGCAACTTCCAAATTCACCCAAGCAGGAGAGGAACAACCTACAAGAGCCATTAAAATCAGGGTGAAATTGAGCTCAAGGGAGGGGAGGTAGAAGTTGAGGGGGAAGGGAGGAGGGAGAGGAGATTTCAGGAGGGAAATAAATTTCTAGGTCATGGGAGAGAAGTGGAGGCATGTCTATGGAAATATGAGAACTCTGCGATCGAGTAGGTGGCCAATGATTTGTCCCTCCCCCGTTCTTTGAGATGACAAGTGAGAAAATTGTGAAGAGCCGAGAGCATATTCCTCCCACGACTGATCTCCTCTACTTTGAGCTTGAGGACTTGACGGTAGATGTGAGGTTGGATAACGTTCTCAAATAGAGACAATTCTACATTTTCATAAAAATTCATTGGGGGAAACACTCTTCCCTTACCACGACTGATGCATTGACCTCTGCCATGCTCACGACTCATGGCTGAGCTACAAGGGTGAATGGGATGGGAGTATGGCACAAGGGAAGCAGTGGGAGCTGAATTGTGGCAAGTGAAGAAAAGAGATTAGGTTCAGAGCAAAAGAACTGAAGGGAAGTAGCAGATGGAGGCCATGGTGCAAGGTAATGAACTTAGAGGAGAGGGAGGTGAAACATTAAGGTGAGCATGTGAAACCAGACTGAGGAGACACGGGGTGATGGTTTTAAGGTGCATTGAATCCAATTGTGGTACAGAGGGGGAGATGGTCGCCAAGTGGAGGGTGTCATCAATCTATTGTATAGAAAGTGGCAAATACATACCTAGCACTTGGATTCGAGGATTTTTAAAATGATGGTTAGGTTAAGGTAAATAGTTAATTTTTTTTTCCAACATTAATATTTTGTGTTTTATCATTGTTATATATGATTATATGGTCTTACTTGTAACCTGGTCTTTAAGGTTAAGCACGCACAACATGATTGACTATGGTCAATTGTGTTTATCCATAGTCAAGTATGGTTTTCCATAGTTAACCATGGTCAAACAAGACACTATGTAGAACCTAGGTTACAATGGTAAAACATGGTCAAATGTAACCTTCCATTGAAAATTTAAAAATGATGGTAAACCCATGCTCAACATGGCTAACCATTGTTAATATGGTCAAAAATGGTTAACCTTGGTTACTATGGTAAAACATGGTCAACCGTAGCCTTTCAACTGTATAACATTAGGGCTTAATGTATAGGATTTATATTATATAGGTTTTTTAATATTAGGGATTAATAGTAGGGTTTATATATTAGGGTTTATAATATAGGGTAATATTAGGGTTTAATATTAAAGTTTATAATATTGGGTTTATAAAATAGTGTTTTTGATATTAAGGTTTGGTCAAGGATATTTACTAATGTGGTTGACTATGTTCAACTATGTTTGAGAGACAATAGTCTTAAAATTTAGCCAAACTTTATTACCTAGGGTTTATAAATTTGTGTTTATAACATTTGGAATTATAAAATTTGGGCTTATAATATTGGAGTTCACTATGGTTGTCCATGTTCACCCTAGTCAACCATATTCAAACATGTTTAACTATAGTCAAACAATAATTAATCATAGTGAAAACACACTCAACGATGTTTAAGAATAGCCACACATTGTCAACCATAGTCTAACCACGGTCAACCATCATCAACCATGATCACCATGGTTGACTATGATTGACCATAGTTAATTATGGTCACCATGGTCAACCAATGTCAAACATAGTTGATTGTATTCAGAATGGTTGACCTATGTCAATCTAGGTCACCATGGAAATACATGGTCAACTGTAGCCTTCCATTAAACCTTTCAAAACCATGGTTAGCCTATGCTTAATGTGGACAACCATTGTTAATATGGTCAACTTAGGTCGCCATGGTAAAACATGGTCAACTATAGCCTTTCAATTGTATAATATTATGGTTTAATGTATAGAATTTATAATATTACAGTTTAATATTAGGGTTTATATATATTAGGCATTATAATATAGGGTTTATAATATTGAGTTTAATATTAGGGTTTATTCAATGATATTTACTAATGCGATTGACTATGTTCAACTATGTTTGACTATGTTAAACTTCGGTCAAACTTAATCTCCTAGGGTTTATAAAATTTGAGATTATAATATTGGGGTTGACTATGGTTGTTCATGTTCCCCTTTCTAGGCATCGTTATCTCGATTGCTGATTCGCTGAATATTCAGAAATCATATGGAAATGAGCGCGGTCAATTATTTGACCGCACCCATGTTCATGTGGTTGCCGAATATTCGGCGAATCAACAATCGATATAAGCTTAGGGCACCTTTCTGAGGTGAACATGGAAAACCATAGTCAACCATGTTCAACTGTAGTCAAACAATAATTAACCATAGTGAAAACATAGTTAGCGATGTTTAACAATAGCCACAACCATAGTCTAACCATGGTCTACCATCATCAACTATTATCACTATGGTTGAGTATGATTGACCATAGTTAACTATGGTCAGCATGACCAACCATAATTAACTATATTCAAAATGGTTGACCTATGTCAAACCATGGTAACACATGGTCAATTGTAGCTTTAAATTAAATCTTTAAAAATTGTGGTCATCCCATGTTCAACGTGGCCAATCATTGTTAATATGGTCAAATATGGTCAACCTAGGTCACCATGGTAAAACATGGTCAACTGTAGCCTTTCAACTATATGATATTAAGGTTTAATATAATATTATTTAATGTATAAGATTTATAATATTAGGGTTTAATATATATAGTTTATAATATTGTGGTTTATAATATGGGTTTAATATTAGGGTTTATAATATAGGGTTTTAATATTAGGATTTAGTCAATGATATTTACTAATATGGTTGACTATGTTCGATTATGTTTGACTATGCTTGAGAGTCAAAAGTATTAAACTTTGGTCAAACTTAATCACTTAGGGTTTATAACATTTTTTTTATAAGTTTCTGGATTATAATAATGGGGATGACTATGGTTGTCCATATTCACTTTTCTAGGGTGAACATGGACAACTGTAGTCAACCATGCTCAATTGAAGTTAAACAATAATTAGCCATAGTGAAAACATGGTGATCATTAAAGAAATTTTGAGTTCTAAAATGGGTCTCCTAAGGAATATTGTAAAATAATAGTGGAAATAATAGAATAAGATTAGATTACCCCATCAAGTTTTGGAGGGATAAAAAAAAAACCACTTTTTTCAATTCATATTTTCAACTTATTTCCCTGCAATTTTACTCAAATTTCGAGTGGGAGCACTTGTTGGATGTAGAATTTAATTTTTCATCCAAGGAGTACCCATGTTGCATACTTTCGATGGATCCTACTACACGAAAAATGTGAAATACATGAAAAACATGATTGCAATAATGTTTTTTCATGTATTTCATATTTTTCATGTAGTAGGGTCCATCGAAAGTATGCAACATGGGTACTCCTTAGATGAAAAATTAAATTATCCATTCAAAAATACTCTCAGTCAAATTTTTAGTAAAATCGTAGGGAGATAATTTGAAAATACGGGTCGAAAAAATAGTTTATTTATTTATTTTTATTTATTTTTATCTTTGTACCTTTTTACTCCAAAAATGTTGAATCATCCCCCATGGTTGACACCTCATATTGAATCATATTGGTTCTTATAAAGTTGATTTTTGTTGTATATTTTTGTTTTAAGGCCCATTTTTTCCTTGAAAGTTTCTCTAATGGTTTAACAATGGTCACAGATTGTCAACCATAGTCTAACCATGGTCAACCATCATCAAATATGATCTTGATGGTTGACTATGATTGACCATAGTTAAATATGTTGAGAAATGGAAATAAGAAATTCTAGTATAATTTGTCCTTGAATTAAACTGAGAATTAAAATCGAATTCTATTCTGATAACAACTTGTAAATAGTTAATTAAGTTTAATTAACTTAAATAGCTTAGGAATTTTGAGTTTGAAGTCTTTCTGTAGTCATGTATATGGTCTCCCTAAGTTTTAGGGGCCTAGTATGAGTTTAAATTGAATCACTCAAATTACTGAGCTATGTTCATTTAAATTAGATCCAAACTATTTGTGGAACTAATAGAGAGTTAACAGTCAGTTGGTGCACTAGTGCATCCACTAGTGCTACTCCAGTTAATTGAAGATTCCCTCATGAGAACCTCATGCATGTCAATTTTGAGAGACCTAGTTGAAACTAGTGTGCAGGGACAGGTGTATTATAAGTTGTATTATTTATTGGAGTGCAAATATCATGCATGCATCGGAGATTGATCCTATGTTTGGATTGCGCTGTTTTGGAAGCATGAATTACCTTTAAATATAGGTTATTCATTCTTTGAATTACACAAGAGATTAGGGGCTTGTAGAGCTGCAGAATTGGCTAAGTGTTGGTCAAGAGCTTGCTTGTGACCTGAGAGAGTTGAGCATGCTTATGCGGAATTTTTCTAGTGATAACAAGCCTTGTATCTTCACTCATATTTATGATATATGAAATACAGTTAGTGGGGTTTTGAGTAGTGGCTTTCCCCATATACATCTTGTATTATGTGCCATTAATTTATCTTCTTCTTGTTCTTATTGCTTTCATCGATCTATTGGCTTCCGTTGGTTGAAAGTAGTAGATTATTGTCCTGTGCTTTAGTACATTGCATGAGATTGTGAATATACATGATTTTCTACATGGTATTAGAGATGCAAATAGTAAACTAGAGGAGATTTTGAAGTTTTGAATTTTGGGTTACAGGTGAAATTTGAATTTGCAATACATACTTTAGGATCAGTAGATGGAATTCTACAATTTATGGCTCAAGTATGACTTGGAGGGCAGCTCGAACTTTATAGCATGGAGGGAAAAAATGGAGGTTGTGCTAGAGGATAATGGCTTGAAGGAATTCGTTGATGAAGAAAGTCCTAAGCCAACAACATCAGATGCACAAAATTTGGATGAATGGAAGAAGTGTATGGCAAAGTTCGAGACCACTTTGTCTTGAGTCTCCATGGGAAGGAAACTTCATATGCTATGTGAAAAGCCTTGACGAATTTCTATCAGAACAACAGTGACCAAAGGAGTAAGATGCTGACATTTTGACAAAGGAATTGTCAAGATGTAAATTCGAGTTTCAAAGAGACAGGATCAGGGTAGCTGATAATCCGTTTCTTGTTGAGAGGGAGTGTTGAGAAATGTCAACAATAAATTTCAGTTTAATTTATCCTTGAATTAAACTGAGAATTAAAATCGAATTCTATTCTCATAGCAACCTGTAAATAGTTAATTAAGTTTAATTAACTTAATTAGCTTAGGAATTTTGAGTTGGAAGTCAATATGTAGTCATGTATATGTTCTCCCTAAGTTTTAGGTGTCTAATATGAATTTAAATTGAGTCACTCAATTTACTGAGTTATGTTCAGTTAAATTAGTTCTAAACTGTTTGTGGAACGAATAGAAAGTTTACAGTTGGTTGGTGCACTAATGCATCCACTAGTGCTTTTCCAGTTAACTAGAGATTCCCTCATGATAAACTCATGCATGTCGATTATGAGAAAGACCTAGTTGAGACTAGAGTGCAGGGATAATGTACTATCAGTTGTATTATTTACTAGAGTGTAAATATCATGTATTCATCATAGATTGATCCTGTGTTTGGATTGCACAATTTTGGAAGCATGAATTCCCTTTAAATATGGGCTATTCATCCTAGGAATTACACAAGATATTAGGGGCTTGGAGAGCTGCAAAATTGGAAAAGTTTGGCCAAGAGCTTGCTTGTGAGCTGAGATCGTTGAGTATACTTCTACGGAATTGTTCTAGTGAGAACAAGCTTTGTATCTTCACTCATATTTATGATATATGCAATACATATAGCGGGGTTTTGAGCAATCGATTTCCCCATATAAATCTTGTGTTATGTGCCATAGATTTATCTCCTTCTTCTTCTTATTGTTTTCATCGATCTATTGGCTCCCGTTGGTTGAAAGTAGAAGTAGATTCTTGTCCTGTGCTTTAGTACATCGCACGAGCTTGTGAATCTATATGTTTTTCTACAAACTATGGTCATCATGGTTAACCATTGTCAACCATAGTTGACTATATTCAAAATGGTTGACTTACGTTAACCATGGTTGGTCATAATAATACAAATATTAGGTTTATAATATAGGGTTTAATGATAGGGTTTTTAATAATGGGTTTATAATATTGTGTTTACTATTATGGTTTAATATTGTGACATTGGAATGATACATAAATCTATGGAATGATACATAAATGGAATGTCTCATTGTGACAAACATTGTACAATGTGAGAATCATTGTCACAAGGTTACATTACATTGCAATTGATTCAATGTCGCATTGTGACATATCAAAATCAGGGTTTATAATATTGGGTTTAATATTAGAGTTCATAATTTTGGGTTTTATAATGTTAAGGTTTATAATATTTGCTTTAATATTGTGATGTTGGAATGTTACATAAATCTATCAAATGTCGCATTGTGACAAATATTGTCACAATGTGACAATCATTGTCACAATGTTACATTACATTGCAGTTTATTCAACGTTGCGTTGCGACATTAAAAAATTAGGGTTTATAATGTTAAAAAGTGTAGCAAGAAAGACTAAATTTGGCTTATGCCTTATTCAATTTTAGTAATTCGATTTTCCTCATCACTAAGATGAATTGGATTGCAGTTGACCTTTGTGACATGGCCTTGTCTACTAGTTAGCTCGGTAAATTTGGGTTATAGGGTTGGAGTATAGTTGTCCATGTAGTGCTTGCTAAAATTTAGCAATCTAGTTCATTTATTTTCAGTTGAACTCAGTTAACTGAGCTCAAGTCCTCAGTTCAGTCAGTTGAAGGTTAGTTGAGTAGTAGAATTGTTGTTAACTCAGCGATATCTCAGTTAAATTATTAAATCAACTAAAAATATCCCAGACATGCATGGTGTTCGAATTGCCTAGATGGAGTGGAGGAAAAGGCACATTGTTATTTTCAATTGTATACTAGTTGAGTGTACAAGCTTGGCAGTTAAAAAGGTGAATTATTCCTTGGGAATTGCACAAGATTGGATTCAGAAAACAAACCCTCTCTATTGTTCCCTCACTCTATCCACTTTCATCTACTCTGCTCAATAATGGAACACAATATACTAGAATAGAATAGAATCCCCTTTCCTCCTAGTGACCTGGTTATAGCGTAACCCGATAACCAACTAAGAGTTGGATTTGAACCATTCAACCCTCGAAATGAGTTACAACTTGACACTTCTACTCTACTAGTTTATGTAATGTAATGCTATAGAATATAATCGATTCCCTTTTTCTCATAGTGACCTGATTATAATACCTGTTAGCCAACTAGGTATCAAATTTGACCCGTTCAACCCTCAATATGAGTCACAACTTGACATTTCTAGATTCTTCTTCATTATGGTCACACTACTAGTCCCTTTATCATGAGTAGTGGGATTGAGATGGCATTCCTTCAAATCAGGACATAAAAGACCAGTAAGTCAACTTCGAGGTAGCATAAATTTTGGCAAAAAAACATTAGTGATACAAGTTTGCAAGAAATCAAATCAAAATTAGTTTCAAATATTATTTAAATAATTTTGTTTGAAAGATAAAGTTGTATAAATCATATCTGAAAAACATAATAGGAAAACAAGAGTGATCTTCCATAATAGGCATAAAAGCAAGACAAAAGTGATATTTCATAATAGATTTAATCACAAATCGGACTTCAAATAACATTTATATATTTCTCACTAAAATATGATTGTATAAACTAAATTTGAAAAACATGTTTGCAGGAGCAAGAGGAGAATGATCTTTTCTAACAGATACGCCCATCAAAATGCACATAATTTATATATATTTTGTGTAAAAATATCACTGTATCCGAAAAACATGATAAATAATGAGATTTCTCTTTCATTCCAGATTTAATTAATATGTCTATCCATCGAACCAAATCAAACTAGAGAAATCACAAATATAGATGTTGTCAATGGAACCAACGAAATTAGCGATAAAGGTAGAGAAATTACAAATATGATTTCTATCAATGGAACCGAAGAAATTTGGCACTAATTCAACATTTCAGATCGGAGTCGAAAACGAGGAATATGAAAGAGTTAATTGTATTTTACTGGCCATAGTGAAAAAAAATCGACTTTAATTCGATATCTCAGAATCAAAGATGAGTGATAGAAATAATTAACCAGACTTTGTGGCTGGTCTCTATGATAACTCGAATGCAAAATCGTGTGATGGTTGGAAAATGAAACCAACTTCTACAATGTTCAAGCACCTATTCAACCACACGTTTCACTAGCGCAACTTCATATGCATTGCACACAGTTTGAAAATAGGAACAATTCTGTAAGATTTTTGAGATACACAGATCTAGATCTGCAAAACAATAAACAAGCTTGCAAGAGAAGGAAGGAAGAGAGCAAGAATTGAGAAAAGAATGGAAATTTATTCTACAATATTAGTTTTAGAATAAATACATAAAAGCAACTAAGTTAAGCTTAGTTGTACATGCAATAACTAAAGCTAACTAAAGCTAAGTGTGCTTTATCTTATGTTAATGTGTACACGTGCCACATGCAAGAAATAAGTTAACTAGAGCTAATCTAGGTGCATGTACACCAACACAGCTAGTCTAAGTGCATGTACACCAACACCCCCCCTTAAGCATAACTTAGGTGAGTGTGATGTAAAATGAATGAGTCCCGGCAACACGGCCATTTTAGGTACCCATATACAATGCATAAAAAGGAGGAAAGAGGGAAAACCCAGTGGGAAGAAAACCCCCCCTCAAAATATAATGCAAAAGTAGAGAAAAGACAACTGCTAGGCAGTCGTGTCCTTCAGCCTGAGACGATCTCGCAGGAACCGAAACTTCTGCTTAGTGAAAGTCTTGGTGAAGATGTCAACAATCTGCTCGGAACTAGGACAGTACTGAAGATCGATGATCCCATCATGAATGAGTTCTCTAATGAAGTGCATGTGGATCTCGATGTGTTTGGTACGCTGCCGCTGCATTGGATCTCTGCAAAACTTTAGCGTACTTTGATTATCGCACCAGATGACAGTTGGATGATGGACACTAATCCCAAGCTCAGATAGGAAATGTTGTAGCCAAATTGCCTGAATAGTGGCATTGACTACTCCTCTATACTCGGCCTCTGCTGATGATAAAGCAATGGCAGCCTGCTTCTTACTTGACCAACAAATTAGGCCAGATCCCAAACTAAGTACATAACCGGAAGTAGACTTGCGATCAATGGTGTCGCCAGCCCAGTCTGAATCTGTGAACCCGATGAGATTCAAAGAACAATTGGCTGCATAATGAATCCCATAGGTGATTGTCCCTTGGACATATCGAAGGATGCGCTTTGCAGCATTCCAGTGTAACTCATGTGGCTCCTGCATGTATCTGGAAACTGCTCCGACAGCATAGGAGAGATCAGGACGGGAGTGAGTGAGATAAAGAAGACTTCCCACAAGCTGGCGATACAATGTGCAATCAACCAATGGTGTGTCTTTGCCATTATCAAGCTTTATCCCTGATAAGAAAGATGTGGCTGCTGGCTTGCAGTCACTCATGTGAAATCGTGCCAAAATATCTCTGGCATATTTTGGTTGAGAAATGGTAATGCCAGAATCACGCTGATGGATCTCTAGTCCAAGGAAGAAATTTAGCAAGCCCATGTCTGTCATAGAAAACCGCTTATGCAATGCAGTTTTGATGTTAGTAATGACAGAAGCTGAACTACCCGTTATCAAAAGATCATCTACGTAGAGTACTATGATCAACAAGGAGTCAATTTTCTTCAGAAAATAAACATTGGAATCAGATTTGCAGCGTACAAAATTTTGAGATAACAAATAAGAATCCATCTTTGCATACCATGCTCTAGGTGCCTGCTTGAGGCCATAGAGAGACTTCTTTCGTTTGCATACCAGAGATGAATTCTGCATGTATCCCGGTGGCTGCTCCATGTAGATTTCCTCCTCGAGATCACCATGAAGAAAGACATTCTTCACATCCATATGATGCACCTCCCATCCTCTTGCTGCTGCAATGGAGAGAGCTAGCCGAATGGAATCCATTTTTGCCATTGGAGCAAAAGTCTCATCATAGTCAACACCATGTACTTGCTGAAAACCTTTTGCTACCAATCGTGCCTTATATCGACTAACTTGGCCATTTGATGCTTTCTTGGTCCGGTAAACCCACTTGCATCTCACAAGTTTGCGATTTGAAGGTAGCAGAACCAAATCCCAAGTCTGGTTCTCAATGAGAGAGTTATATTCCTCATCCATGGCAGCTTCCCATTCAGGATGCCCATTTTCTTCTGCATAGGTTTGTGGATCAGATCCATGCATCATATAAGCATGCATGGGCATGGATGGCTCCATAGCTAAGAGTGCTTGCGGATCTTCCTCAAACAGAGGGATAGAGGCAGGATCATCAAGGATATCACTCATGCTGCGCCATTTTTGTGTTGAAGGTGGTCGAGAATCTTCCGAACTACATGCAGAAGTATGATCTCGATGTTCAACAACTGGTGGTCTAACAGGGGTCACAGGAAAAGACTCATCTTCATCAAAATGCTGGTCTGAAGTTTCATCTGCATACTCATCAATGAGTGGTGATGAAAATTTGGTAACAAGTTCATCTACTGGTGCATGCGAAATATCTTCGTCAAACTTTACACTCCTTTCAATAAAGAGATCTTCAGTGTGGATATCAAGCAATCTGTACCCTTTGACTTCATCAGAATATCCAACAAACATGCATGCTTTGCTTTGAGGCTCCAAAGCCTTTCTCTTCTATGGAGGAATGCGGGCCCATGCTCGAGATCCAAAAATGCGGAAATGACTAACTTCAGGTTGCATGCCAGTCCAAGCCTCAAAAGGTGTTTTTCCAGTAATAGATTTATGAGGAGATATGTTCTGGACGTATGAGGCACAATTAATAGCTTCGGCCCACAATTTCGACGGAAGAGATCTTGCATGCAACATGCAATTAGCCATCTCTTTCAAAGATCGATTTTTCCTTTTAGCCACGCCATTTTGCTGTGGAGTGTAAGGAACTGTATGCTGCAACTGTATGCCTGCTTCATCACAAAGATTCTTGATATCTTTGTTGACATATTCCGTCCCATTATCTGTGCGGAGTGTTTTGATGCGTTTCCCAGACTGATTTTCCGCATGCGCTTTGAAAATCTTTAGATGTTGAAAAAATTTAGACTTGAGTTTCAAGAAGTAAACCCAAGTGAATCTCGTGTAATCATCTATAAATGACAACACATATCTTGCTTTGCTCATTGAAAGCACCGGAAATGGACCTATGATATCACTGTGTACAAGTTCCAAAGGTGAAGAGGCTCTCCATGCATGCCCCTTCTCGAATTTTTCTTGTGGATGCTTTCCAAGAGCACATCCATTACAAACACCATCAGAAAATTCAATGGTTGGCAATCCTTTGACCATCCCTTGCTTACTGAGCTGTTGCATATATCTGAAATTCAAGTGCCCAAATCTCTTGTGCCAAATCCTACTTTCTTCATTTGCATGCGTAAGTAGCAAAATAGAATCTGATTGAGGAACAAAATCAGAAAATGTATACAGACGAGATTGATCATTTACCTTGCTAGATGCAATCTTCAAATTGGTTTGCATGTCATAAATGCTCATGGAATCTGGGGTAAATTCCACTTTCCTTCCGCTGCCTGTGTGTGTCATCTGATACACTGAGAGAAGATTCACAGAAAGCCTTGGAATATGCAAGACATTTTCAAAACTTCCATCTTCGAATTGCACTCTTCCTTGTCCAGTTGCTGCAACTGTAGAATTATCCCCCATGAGAATGAGAGGACCTAAGTATGCATGTAGAGAAGAAAAGGATTCCTTTGAAGAAGCCATATGATGTGAAGCTCCTGAATCGATGATCCATTCTTGTGATGCAGAATGAAGAGCAACCAAAGCATGCCCGTTACCTCTTGGATCTGGTGCTTTTTCTCCAGACTTCTTCTTAGCATTCCCAGGAATGTGGTCTCCAAGATTGTGTTGCTGGAGTGTTTGCGTCATAAGATCTATAGTCTTCTTCATGCATGCAGATTCAGGATGAAAACCACGGTGGAAGTAATTGCACATTGATTGCCCTTTCATTCCTTTGCTTTCCTTTGAGCCAAATGATCCATCAGGGGGTTTGGGATGTCCTCCCTTTCTTGGATCAGGATCCTTCTTCCCTTTTCCTTTCTGATGGTTTTTGGAATTTTCCTTTCCTTTTGCATGCACAGTAAGTGCATGCGCTTTGGAATTTTTAAGTGTGCCCATTTTGATGAGCTTATCTTGCTCATGCATCAAAGACTGAATAAAAGAATCCAGTGAGGGCATCTTCCAAGCTGCACCAATTGCAGATCTGGCTGTGTGGAATGTAGAGACGAATACTACATACTCTGGACCAAGTTTTGATAAAATGGAAAGAATCAACTGATTTTCTTGCTTGGATTTGTCGATCCCGTATCCTTTCAGCTGAACCAACAAGGCTTTATACCTTGTGAAAAAATCTTGAATGTTCTCAAAGTTTCTCGGATCTAATGAGTTTAACTCATTTTCGAGAATGTGACCTTGCATTTCATCCTGTTTTCCAAACAATCCTTCCAAAATTTTCCATACTTCATTTGGAGTTGAACATGATTCAACATGAAATAGCAGTTCCGGAGAAATAGATAAACATAGGATGCCGAAGGCCTCGTCCATGCGATTGAAATATCTTGTTTTCTCCATTGCCGATGTTGGTTCAACTTCTGTTTCCATGGTTATTCGAAATAAGCCTCTACTTCTGAGATGAAGTTGAATCTTTGGCTTCCATTCGAAATAATTATATGGAGTGAGAATTGCTGATTGTGGAAACTCCAATTTAGACTCCATTCTTTGTTGTTGCTTCAATCTTCTGAACCTGCAAATAAAATTGCTTGTGCACTGATTACAAATCCCTGTGCTCTGATACCATGTAAGATTTTTGAGATACACAGATCTAGATCTGCAAAACAATAAACAAGCTTGCAAGAGAAGGAATGAAGCGAGCAAGAATTGAGAAAAGAATGGAAATTTATTCTACAATATTAGTTTTAGAATAAATACATAAAAGCAACTAAGTTAAGCTTAGTTGTACATGCAATAACTAAAGCTAACTAAAGCTAAGTGTGCTTTATCTTATGTTAATGTGTACATGTGCCACATGCAAGCAATAAGTTAACTGGAGCTAATCTAGGTGCATGTACACCAACACAGCTAGTCTAAGTGCATGTACACCAACAAATTCAAAATAGAAGCAGAAACATTTAAATATAGATTTCAAATTGTCTGGAGTAGTTTTCTAGTCTTGCTAAGATTGGATCACAAAATTTCTTCAACTAATCATTGAACCATATCCTTGGGACAAAAGAATTGAACCACATACTTGGGACCAAAAGAAAACACATACATAAATAAAAGCAAAAACATATACATAAATAAGAGCAGATATTACCGACGCATTAGTTTCTTTTTGGAGTGACCAGCCTGAGAAATGACAGAGTTGGAAGAGAGCAGTCTTCCATTCACAAATTTCTTGTGCGTTGTATCTCCCATTTCTCTCATGCTCTCGGAATGGGTCTGTATATGGGCCCATCCAATTGCGCTGGCCGCCGAACTTGCGAAGGAGTGACATCGTAAAACAGAGGAATGGTGATGGTCGGATCCTTACCTGACCTCAGTAGTACTTGGTGTGCAATAAAAGAGGCTTCTCCGAGGCACCTGATTTGCGTCCTTTAGCTTTGCAGAGATTTCATGCCCTTTTACACATGGTCGTTGTCCAGGAACACACGAAAACCTGCTCTGGTGAGGGCGTGGTAGAGACGATCTACAAACACATCGTATATATAGCTGTGTCTTTCGATCCATTGCAATTATCTAACAATGTGTATATACAACCCGCTACCACCCTCCCATTTAAAATCTATTAACAAACCACATATTTGTTGCCTTTTAATGGTGAGAAGTGTACATTAACGTGTTAAGCATAAATTCATCGTGAACGAGATGTTTTATCACAAATATCATGTCCTATGCAAGTCAATGAGTTACTTCGTACCTGATCCTTGATATTTGCCGGCGTGATCTGATTGGGGAATTTTGTTTGGAAGACCATGTGCACCTCTCACGACATAGATATAAAATAACATAAAATTTTGTCTCAAATTTTTCTTAGACACCACCGAGTCATCGAAGATCGTAGCTAGAAAGATAAAATTTTTTACAATAAGGATGGTCGTTTCAGAAAGTGTGCATGTATCATAGAGTAGTAGAATCGAATTGTGTTTAAGTGAAAATTTTTTGAATATTTTTTGGTTTATTTTTCTATCTAATTTGACTAGAATTTGGCCGGGATTCATTGAAATCACAAATTTGATGGTTGAATTTTATAAAATTAAAGTGCCTAAAAGTTTTTTAAGGACGCTAAATACAAATATGCAATAAAAGAACTAGTTTAAATGATACAAATCATGTTTGCACCATAATTTTTGTGGTATCATTCCTACCAAAAATCCAAGAGGAACTTCAAAAATGACACTTAAAAACAACTCTAAAAACAATGGCCATAAACACGTCTAAATTTGAGTTGATATACCTAATAAAAAATATGGACAAGGGGATAATAATTTTTCAACCCCAGAATTGTGGGTCCTCATTTTGTACCTTTCCCGACAGGTTTTTGGTATAAAATAGGTGAAATTGCACATAAGCAGAAACTGCAATTTCACTAAGTTCAAATTGTAGTCTTAGAACATCCGTGGATAACCTATTATTATTATTATTATCCAATTTTAAGGTCACGACCAAGCCAGACACCACATTGGTGTATCAGACCCCCTTGTTTGTGGGACAAGGGACCCATCTCTGCGCAATGATTTGATTGCTAAGTCTACGAAGGCATACATACTCTACCCCCCTCTGGTTTTGAACCTGTGACCTTTTAGGAGAAAACACATGCTCTTAACCATTAGGCCCACTCAAACTATTAAGGTTTTTACAATTTCAATATTTTAAATTTTTTCATGATTTCATGGTTTAAAAAAATAAATGTTTGGATGGTCCAAATTAGATAAATTTGAATTCTTTTTTTAAGGCTCCACAATACAATCTTACAGATTAAATAAAGAGTTTTCAAAACTGATTGGCACTTTTGGCTATATGCTTTTGTTTTTGTTTCATGCTAATTGCCCAGGTTCGCTACCCAAGTTTATGGAGGTTCAATGCGAGGATGCGCTAGACGATAGTCAAAAACTGATTGGTACAGTTTTGTCTAGGTGTTGTTTCCATTTTCGTTCGATGCCTAATCAGTTCATTGCAGATTTGTTGCCTAGGTTTGGGGAGGTTCAATGTGATGTGAGAGAGAAAAAATCTATTGACGAGTAAAATCACATTAAAAATATTAATGTGGTTGATATAGCCTAAGACCTCATAAATATAACCAAAAAACTATTGCAACAAGAATAATGCCTTACTAAAACACACATTTGCCTGATTAACCATGTATAAAAAGGTTATGAGTCAACTTTAACTTAAGAAAGAAAAGGAATTATAAATTAACGTCATAAATAATAATGAGGAAATTATCATGGAAGAACTTATTAGAATTGGAATAATTTCAATTCCCTAGGAAATTGGTGGGTGTGGAGCCACGTGTTACGATTCTAATTTTTTAAATTTAGTAAAAGTAATGGACCATTTTGCTAAATAAAATTTCTTCATATATAAATGAATGTTACAAATAATAATGAGGAACTTATCATGGAGGAACTTATTAGAATTGGAATAATCTCAAATCCCTAGGAAATTGGTGGACAGGGAGCCACATGGTACGAATATAACTTTTTAAATTTCTTAAAATTCAATGCAGCCTAACAAACTCTTTAATAGCCTAAAATTGTTGATAAGCATTAAGAATAAGCATATGTTGAGCATATTCCCTTGAGATTCATTCTAGGCCCTCAATTAAAAAATAAAAAAAAGACAACAAATCCTGATCCAACTTAAGTTGAAATAAAAAGCCTTCAAAAAATATGCATGCTCAAGACTAGAGGGGGAGGGAGGGTAGGGTTGTGGTGTTTTAGGTTTTATGTCACACTAAAATTGGTACCTTTTAGTAAAATTTTGAAATTAATCTTTCAAGTTTTCAAGGTGAATGTAAGTGTGGTGGTTAATTATGTGATTTATTCTCAATGAGGTAAGTGTGAAAATTATACTAACAACAATTCTAAAATGCAACATGGTGAATGGAACTTGGTCAAGACCTTGATACCATGTTGAAGTTTTCAGCTACACCAAAAGCCACATGTATGAGTAAACTTCCAAATTGTTACCACTATTTGGAATAAACAATCAATGTCATATTACTTAGGGAATTGTAAATCCACTAATGGGTTGAGAGGGACAGAGCACACACAACAGAGATATAATCAGACAACAGAATTAGGAAGAACAAAAGACAAAGAAAAGAATGGAGAACACAAAAACCAAGCTTTTTCATTACTGGAGGGCCCTTCTTTGGCTTGAATTGCATAAGCAAAGGAAATATTACATTTATAGATGGGAGAAGAGTTCTAGATTTTTCCTCATGTGAAAGACATGGTCGCACATTGAAGCCTGAAAGTCAATAACGGTGGGCAGAAGTCGATGTGTTAGGTTCAGTGTCGGTGTGGAAGTGACGACTGAAGACAGTGTCGGCAATGATTTTTAGCGTAATATGACGCCGATGTTTTCATTACGTCTTCACATTTAACATTCTTCCACTTGAAGCCGAATAAAGAATACTGAATCAAGTCACACCGAGTCCTACCATACCTCTACATAACTCATGATTATTTCTTGGTAGAATCTTAGTGAGCATATCAACTAGGTTCCTATCTGTATGGATCTTTTCCAAGGATGTCCTTCCTCCAATACATGTTGGATCCAATAGTACCTTAAGTCAATGTTCTTAGTTTTTTAGTGAAGTGCTTGGTTTTTCGCCAAGTGAATAACACTCTGATTTTCACAATATACCACATACTTGTCCTGCTTTATTCCCATCTCTCCTGAGAATCACTGCATCCACAACAACTCTTTACAAGATTCTGTTGACACTATTTACTCTGCCTCTGTTGTAGAGAGAGATACTATTCTGTGTAGCCTTAACACCCAAGATATTGCTGCCCCTGCAAATGTATACAAATAACCAGTAGTGGACATTCTGTTGTCCATATCTCTAGCCATATCTGCATTTGTAAATCCTTCAAGCACAATATCTTTAAGACCAAAACATAAACAATAATGACTAGTACCCTTGAGATACCTCAAAATCCATTTTACAACTTGCCAATGTTGTTTCTCTGGAATGGAAAGAAACTTGCTCACTACTCCCACTGAATATGCAATACTTGATCATGTGCATACCATGACATACATCAAGCTGCCAATGGTTGAAGCATAAGGAATCTTTCTCATTTCTTCCTTCTCCTTGTCATCACTAGGACATAACTTAATACTTAGCTTGAAGTGGGTTAAATGGGTGTACCAACTGGTTTTCCATCCTTCATATTAAACCTCTCAATCACTCTCTTGATATATTTTTCTTGTGACAACCACAATATTTTGGTTTTCCTGTCACGCGTGATCCTCAAGCCCAATATCTGTTGTGCTAGACCCAAATCCTTCATTGCAAATTTGTGTTCGAAATATTTTTTCATCGTATTGATCATATTCTTATCATGCCCAACAATCAACATGTCATCCACATATAACAATAATATAATATACTTTCCTTGATCATACCTATTGATATAAACAAAATGGTGAGCTTCCAACTTGTGAAAACCATGTTTCAACATGAATGAATCAAATTTCTTATACCGTTGTCGAGGTGTCTATTTCAACCCATAGAGACTCTTCTTCAACCTACATAATACAAATATTGAACATATAACAACATTAACTTAATACTTATTCTTCTAATAAAATATCAAAGTCAAAACATTACAGGTATAACTAATTAATAGTTACTAAAAATGAACTTGAATTCCAAGCATAACTTCAATTTAGTCAATAATATCATGTAAGACATACTCTTTAGTTGCTAGAGTTTCATCATTGTGTTCTTCCACAATATTTTCTACTTCAGTTTCTTCATTTTCCTCTTTTGATGGATCTTTGATGTCTGTGAATCTCCCAATGTATGCCTTTCCAATAATTTCATTTAATGGTGGTTGAGGTTCCTTTTCCTTTTTTGCCACACGTGATTCATTAAAATCCCCTTTCCTCAACCCAACTTCTTGCATTGCATCTGGAAGAAATTGAAGAGCATTAATTCTTTGTTGAATAAATTTGCACTGTACTGAGTCTTTTTCAATGGCAATGCAATTTCTTCCTTTTTGTAGGCAACATGATAGTGTTGTACCTAATTATCAAGCACAAAAGAAATAATGAAGTAAATTAGTATAATCACATATAAATTAAGAAAGAAGATATTGAAATTCAATTTTATATAATAAAACTTACCTGAGCTTGAGAATAAATCCAGAACCCAATCTCCTTCATTTGAACATAAGTCTATAAGATAGTTAATCAATGACTATGGTTTTTGATAAATGTTAACTATCTCTCATTTTGCTTCTTTATCTTCATATGTTAGTTTTTTTACAACAACATCATAAACCAGTACTTGGCTATGACTCTTTCCATCTACCTGATTAAGAAGCATAGGCTTATAGCTATCATATTTTGTCCAACTTTCAACATACATGAACTCACAATCACTTATAATTGGTTGATCTCCACGGTTAATAAGATTTGACTTTTGCCTGCAACATGAAATAGTAAAATTTCAATTAACTTGTACATAAACGATTTTTTTTAGCATTAATTAAACATACATTTTTAACGTCTTATCATGTAAGTTGCATCCTTAAGTTTGATTCTCGCTTGAAGCTTGTCAATAACATTGCAAATTGTGTGTCTGAATGAAATGTCACAAATCTCCATAATGGTGATGTTGTGACTACTTTACTAAGAGCTAGATAAGTATAAGGGTCACTATCATAGTCAATGTTTGGGATATTGAAACCATGAGGAATATCTGCAATAACTAGGGAATAATCCCTTTTAGGTATGAGTTTAGCAATGTCTTCACAATCACCTTGTATTATTTGATATTGGATAGTCTCAAGCCCATTCCAAATGAAATGAGTAAGACTAGGATCAAGTTCAACATTACTAAGACATTGCTTTCTCAGTCTTTCCATCTTAATTTTTTCAATAAAGCTTCTGAAACTATCTGGTGCTCCATTTGCATCATTCTTCATCTTTAATGAAATAAAAAAATATATGTATAAGTTATAAAATAAAAATAGTATACAAATGAATAAAAATGAATGTATAAATTAACATACCTTTTTAAATGCAAGATAAAAATATTTTAGTGTTGATGTAGAACTTGAATCTGGGTAGTTGCATACAACATCATCCCAACTATCTTCATTCAAAAATTTAACCATTTGTTCCTGTATTCTCATGTAAACCTTATGACTGAATAAACAAAGTAAAAAGGGTTAATATAATGATATGTATAACAAATACTACCAACAACAATATGCTATATTTAAAATAAAACTATAATCTAGAAATAAGTAAAAATAATTCAACAAACTTACTTTTGAGCATAAAACATTGACCTGGTATATGAAGTATTCAAATAATCAAATTAGAACATTTGCATATATTAAAGAAGTGCTGATAAGAGAACCTAAGAAGCCGAAGTTTGAGTCACAATGCATTACTGAGTTAAAAGAAATTAAATAGAAACCTCCTGAGTCTGTTTGGGAATTTGATAAGAGATTTAAGGAATTGTTGGATCAAGTGAGCTTTTACATAGCTCCACATCAACATCAAGAATGATTTATAGTCGTGTTGTTATTGCATATCAGATTACCATTGATGCAACAAAAGATAACAAATCAAGTGAAAGCTCTACAAATTGTAATGAAATTAGAAGCTTCACCTATAGGAGATACTAATGTAGGTATGCAATAGATTCAGAGTCAGTTCGAGAACCTAACCCTATAGATACAAGATATCAAGATATCAAGAAAAGAAAAGAAGTCAGAGAAGACATATGGTGTACGAAGTGCATATCGGAGGGCCATTCTAGAGAACAATGTCCTATCTTCAAGGATTACATGGCTAGTGGGGCACCAAATCCCTTAAATGCATGATCTAGCCTATGGTGTGAGATATGTAAGAACAAAGGCCAACATCGCTCAGAAGACTATTACCTATTACATAAATATGTGCAGACTCCAAGGAACCTATATTCCAAATTCTATAAATCAGTAGGACATGATGAGAATAATTGTCGAGCTTATGAACTAATGATGGAGCGTAGTGCTGACACTTATAGAATGTAAGTAGAAGAACATGGACATGAAGGAAGTGGACATTGTGATGGTCGAGGAGGCTACCAAGGAAGAGGTCGATGTGATGGAGTTGGTCGAGGATCGGGACAAATCATTTGATATAACCACGGCCAGGCATGTCATTTTGCCAGAGATTATCAGAACCCTACACCGATATGTAAGTATTATAAATCCTTTGACCATATAATTGAAGAGTTCCCTATACTTATGGAAAATATGCAAGAAAAAAGGAACCAGTAGCCAACACAGAAATTCAAATGATGACTACTGAAAGGAGGACCATGAACCTCGAATTAGTATTGTCACTAGAAGTGGAGGTACGAATGGAAGTGATAAAGGAAATGAGAAGAAATAATATGAAAGTACACAGGTTAGAAAAACTGTTGATAAAGTTCCTATTTTTGATATTCAGAAGGAAAAAAAAGTATTTATGGAAGAAAAGTGAATCTTTATGGATGATGGAGCTTTGAACTCCAGTTCATAGCCAAAGCAAAAAACTAGCTGTGATGTGTCATCAACGTCGACACAAAATCAAGATTTGAGGTAGAACTGAGCTTCGACATAGGATTGAGCTCCATCACAATACCAGGATTTAGTAAATCAAGAAGGTATTTTAAATACTTTTCTGCAAACTTGTATGAAATTATTAAGAGATCAAAAGGCAGTAGAAGGGCTTCAGGAGTTGATACATTCCTGTGCATCCAAAGAAACACTGCGAAGTGAGATGTGTGTAGTCAACAATTTACATCGACAAAAGAGAACCAAAAGAGAGATGAGGCTTCGTACGCAAATAAGAGTATATGAGATGGATCAGGTTATCCTCAATATGGGATTTGATGCTAATGTCTTAACGAAGCTGACATGAGAGTTAATGGGTAAGCCGAAGCTACAGTGGTCACCTATTTAGTTAAGAATGGAAAATCAACAAAAGATATTCTCCTTAGGAAGACTACCAGGTGTAACCGTGCATATTGAAGGAGTTTGCACTACTGTTGATTTTTAAGTAATAGAGATTGTTTATGACAATAATCCCTATCCCACATTGCTTGGACTTGATTGGGCATTTGAAAATATGGCTATAATTAATCTGAAGAAGAGACAAATGATATTTGAAGGGAATAATATGAGAGTAATTGTTCCCTTGGATCCATCAAAAGGAGTAAGATATACATAACCAGTTAGAGAAGAATACTGCACAGCTGATATAGATAATATCTATCAAATGACAACAAAGGAACATGATTGGGTTAACCCTACTACAGAAGGCAAGTTGACTTGGGAGCATGATAGTTCTTGTACCTCAGACTCAAAATAAAAGTTGGAAAACTAGTAGAATAGGTTGCATGAAGTATCCACAAGGCATTGTGCAAGAATTACCAAATTAGTTCACTGTATGATATTTGAGGTATGTAATCTGCCTTCTTATGATGGCTTGGGTGATGTAAATATTTTTCTTGATGATTATGAAGAACAGGTTCTAGAGAATCAAAGGTTGTTAGCCTTGGATATAGCCCTGAAATCTACTCCTGCTAGATGGTGGGGTGCACACAAGAAGAATATAGAAGGCTGGCAGGAATGTCGAAGATTGATGTGGATAAGGTTTGGACAGATAGATATAGAAATAGAGATAAAATATGATGGTGAAACTAATCCTAGGAAGCATATCCAACTATGCACTATGACATGGAAGGAGATTTCGCGGCAAGAATGGGTACATGGATTGATTCATACATTATAGGCAATCCCTTAAAATTGGTACTTAGAAATAGAGTTTCGACATGGTATAGTAAACTTGGTAGACATGGTTGATGGCTGCATATCAACATTCAATTTTGAGGATGATTTTCCATACATAGATTTGGCTCTTCTGATAGTTAAGAAGAGGATGTTTGAGAATGTAACCCCATTGACATGGCGACAACCTAATTGGGCTGCACCGATAGAAAATGCACTCAAATGCTATAACCTTACTACAGAAGAAGAAGAATATCCTCACAACATCGACATAGCGGAATCAAAAGAATACCGTGAAGGAATGGACCTGAGTTAGAGATACCAGACATAACAAAGCCACTAAAGACCAATAAGGTGAACATAGGATTAGAGAAGGAACCTAAGTTTGAAACAATAGGAGACTATTGTGATGAAGAGATAGTCAATAAATTTACAGAGTTACTTCATGAATACCAAGGACTATTTCCCACCATTTTTTCACAGATGAAGGGTATTATAATAGGAGATCTAGGATTCATTAAGATTCCCCTTAAGCCTAATGTGAAGCCAATCAATCAAAGGCCTTATATGCTGAACCTGAAGTATAAGGAGAAAGTAAAGATAGAGCTTGATAAGATGATAACAATAGGATTTATTGAACTAGTAAAAGAATTAGAATAGGGGAGTCTTATGGTGGTGCAAGAAAAGAAGACTCAAGGGGAGATTAAGATCTGTGTGGATCTACGAAAGTTAAATGATGCATGTTTATATTATCCCTTCCCTACCCCTTTCATAGATGAAGTGATATACAATGTAGGAGGTTATGAAGCTTAGTCATTTACAGATGGATTTTCAGGCTATCATCAAATTAGGATTGCACTTGAGGATTATCATAAGACCACATTTGCTACAGAATGGGGCTCATATCAATACACAACAATGCCCTTTGGATTAAAGAATGCTTCTGCTATATTTTCTACTGTGGCAGTTACAGCTTCTAAGGAATACATCCAGAAGTTTTTAGAAGTACACTTTGATTATTGGACAATATTTGGATTGTTGAGCAAACATATTGGAAGTTTAAGACGTATGCTTGATGCATGTAGACAATATCAGATCTCCTTGAACTTAAAGAAGTGCATATTTTGTGTACCCTTTGACATATTGTTAGGATATATTTTTTGCAAGCAAGGACTGGTGGTGCACCCTGCTAAGATTGTTATCATTGTGAATTTTCCTCCACCTAAGATAGTAAGAGAACTTCATACTACATTGGGACATACTAGGTATTATAGGAAATTCATCAAGGGGTATGCGTAGATCACTGCACCTATGGAGAAGTTGTTAAAGAAGGATGTAACTTTTCAGTGGAATGAAGAATGTTATAAGAGCCTCTGCATATTGAAATAAAAAATGGTAGTTGCACCTTTATTAGTGTTCCCTGATTGGAATAAGGAGTTCCATGTCCATGTGGATGCCTCTTGTATAGCTTTGGGAGTAGTATTGGCATAACCTGGTGTAGGTGAAATTGATCATTCTATAGCTTTTGCAAGTAGAAAGTTATCTAAAGTAGAAAATAATTACACCACTACAGAAAGGGAAATATTTTCCATGGTGTATGCTTTGTAGAAATTTAGGCACTATTTGCTAGGATCACACTATAAAATGTTTGCAGATCATTCTACACTAAAGTATTTGGTTAATAACCTTGTCTTAGGAGGAAATATTTGTAGATGGTTACTGTTATTCCAGAAATATGACTTCGAGATCATTGTTAAACCAGGAAGACTGAATGTAGGACCTGACCATTTGTCAAGATTTGAAATAGGTGAAGAACCAACCAACACAGATGATAATCTCCGTGATGCACAATTATTTGCAATTTGAGTTTTAGATGACCATTTTGCAGATATCATTCATTTTTTGACCAAAGGGATGGATCCTTCAGAGTATACTATGCAACAAAAGAAATAATTAGTGGTTAGAGAAGTTGAATTTTCATTAATAGAAGGACTGTTATATAAGATGGGACCAGATGAAATATTGCACAGATATGTTCCTAAACATGAAAGATATATGATTCTAGCAGAAGCTCATGGTGACACAATTGGTGGAAGCTATGTAGGAACAACTACTGCGCATAATATTTTGAGAGAAAGATTGTGGTGGCCTACACTACACAAAGATGCAAAGGAGTATTGCAGAGCATGTGATATGTGTCAAAGAATAGGAAAACCTTTAAGAAGAGATGAGATGTGACTAGTACCAAAAGTTACATTGGAGGCCTTTGATAAGTGGGGTATTGATTTTGTTGGACCCATAAACCCAGCTGGAAAGAGGACTGGTGCGAGGTACACAATTACAACAACTAAATACTCGACAAGATGGATCAAAACACAACCAGTAAGGGACTGCAACACAAACACTGCCGCGAAGTTTATTTTTGAGTATATATTGTCTAGATTTGGATGTCCAAAATTTTTGATGAGTGACCAAGGTTCCCACTTCTTGAATAAAACTTTTGAAGCATTGACTGAGGAATTCCAGGTTTATTATCAAAAGAGTACCCCTTGTCACCATTAGGCCAATGGAATAGTAGAATATTTTAATAAGATTTTGGAAAATGCATTGAATAAGGTATGAAATGTGAACAGAGATGACTGGGACCTTAGAATCCAAACATTTTTATGGGCTTATAGGACCACATGTAAAAATTTGAGAAGTCAGACACCCTTCAAGTTATTTTATGGGCAAGAAGCTATGATGCCCATGGAATACATTGTGCCTCGCTTAAGGATTGCAGCTTTTACGTATATGGCAGACTTTGATATAATGGAGGAAAGAATATCGCAGTTGATTGCTTTGGAAGAAGATAGATTTATAGCAGGATTTCATCAACAAATACAAAAATCAAGAGAAAAAGCTTGGCATGACAGACATATTAAGCAGAAGAAGTTCCAGATAGGAGACCTTGTTATCCTCTATGACAGTAAGTTTTTGAAATTTCTAGGAAAATTAAAGATGAATTGGTTGGGCCCCTACGTTATCAAGCATATTACTAATGGAGGCACAGTTCAATTAAAAAAGTTAAATGGAGAATTGATCCAAGGAAGAGTAAATGGAAATAGGTTGAAGCTATACAATGTTAGGTCCCTATACTACTAGTGTAACCCCTTATTGTTATTAGTGCAACCCCCTTATTATATTGTTGTGCCCATGTAGTCCCCATATTGTTATTATTGTGCTCCATAGAAGCCCACTATTGTTATTATTGTTCCCTTACATTATTATTGTTATGTCGGCTCTGATTATATTATGACCTCTTAGACTCCTATATATAGAAAGGAGGTCTTGTCATTTGTATCATCAAAGAATTTTTCATTTGTGTAATGTAAAGGAGATTTCCCCCTTGAAGAGACTTATTTCTAAGGTGTTTATCTCTCTTTTCTATCTTTTTGTGAGCGGGTTTCATAACATTTAGTATCAGAGCCTTGGATTCTAGGGTTTCGCTGCTCCAAATAGGTCATTGTGGAATTTTCGATATAACTTGTTTTCTGCAATGTTTCAGAAGCTAAAATAGAAACCCATTTGTGACAAAATCTTGCTGAACCTCGGGTCCAACTTTCAAATCTTGTCTTGCTATATTTTCGGAAATATGATCTAAGGAATTTAGGGTTTTTGCAGACTCTGGAATTACATCCTAAATAGGTGACCTTAGGAAAATCGTCATAAGTTTCTCTCCGAGCATCAAATTGAAATTTAGTCAAAAGTTACAAAAAGTGGACGAACGTTATTTTGTTTGGGTATAATTTTCAGAACCTAAGGTTGAAATAGTGACACGTTCCACATCGTACAAGTTAACTCTACTTAACTATTCTATAATTAGGTCATCACGGGAAATTGGGAATAAATCTTTCTTCAGGAATCCAATTGCGATCAGACTTGTAGAGTTAGAAAGAGGAATCAGAGGGCTATTATAGAACAAAATTTCAAAACTTAAAGATTTGAAAGTAGAGAGTTACAGTTGTTTCAAGATCGATTTCCTAAAATCAAGAAAAAGCGAGATGAGGAATTTTGATGGCAAGGATCCAGTAAATTGGATACTACATATGGAGAAATATTTCGATCTACATGGTGTACCACTATTACAAAAGGTACGTATTGCATCTAATAATTTAGAACTGAATCAATTTTTATGGTATAAAGGGATTTGTTCTTGTAAACCACTTGTCACACGGTCAATTTTCATGGAGGAAATGATAGCACATTATGAGGATACAAAGAGAAACACTTTCTTTAGCCAATTGATAAATCTCAAACAAAAGGGTTCAATGGCAACGTACATTGAGGACTTCCAAAAATTGAATATAAGGGTAAATGATATTCTAGAGAAGAAAATGGTTGATGTCTTCATAGGGACTTTAAAGGATAACATTCAACACGAGATTCATCTTTGGGAACTTGATTCATTAGAGAAGGCATTTAGGTTGGCAAGAAAAATTGAAAGCGAAATTATGGAAACAAGGAATCCCACCGCTCACGACTATAATTATGAAATTATTTTTTCTCCTAGCCTTCCACAACCTACAAGGTTTACACCACAACAATTGGAAGAAAAAAGAGAAAAAGGGCTTTGTTACAATTGTGATAGCAAATACACTAAAGGTCATAAGTGTGCCGAGAAGAAATTATTTTACATAGATTATGAAGAGGAGGAAGAAAAGGATCAAGAAACATCAATAGAAGAGGATATACACCAGGGACCCACCCCAGAGAAAGAAGAAATGAACTCGACCATATCTTGTAAAGCATTGGAAAGAATTACCACTCCTAAAACTCTCAAGATAGAAGGACATATCAAGAAGAAAAAGGTTCAAGAAGTGAAATATCACATCGAGAAAGAAGAAATGAATCCGACCATATCTTGTAATGCATTGGCTGGAATTACCACTAAAACTATCAATATAGAAGGACATATCAAGAATAAAAATGTTCAAGAAGTGAAAGATCACATCGAGCATCAAGAAATGAATCCGACCATATCTTGTAATGCATTGGAAGAAATTACCACTCCTCAAACTATCAAGATATAAGGACATATCAAGAAGAAAAAGGTAATGGTGTTGATTGATTCGGGCACTACCCATAATTTTATTCATTGTAAGATAGCCAAGGAATTGAATTGCTTCCTATATCCAGCACCAGAGTTTCAAGTGATGGTTGCAAGTGGAGGAACCATAAATTGCTTTGGAAAGTGCCATAATATTAAGCTAGCCATGGGAGAATATATATTGAATAGCGCAATGCTTTCCATTCCAATGGGTGGTGCTGATGTTTTACTAGGAGTCCAATGCGTACAATATTTAGGTACGATAGCTTTTAATTTTCAATAACTTTTCTTGAATATCATTTTTTTTTTGGGATTCAACTGCGTTAAGTAAGTCATTCATGTATGACCATTTCCATGAGAGGTAGTCGTAACTGACTAATTTCTGATTATTTTTGAATAGTTCACTTAGCACTCATTGCATCGGGTGATGCTCACAGGGGTGAAGAAGTGGGATTGAAACTAGTGAAATGAATCACAAAGCATCAATCATCACTTCCGGGGCTTGCACCCAGTAACCAGGACTTCCCAGGAGGTCACCCATCCCAGATATCCTCTGGCTCAAGCACGCTTAACTGTGGAGTTTTCCCCACAATCAAGCCCACTTAGCTTGCTACCCCATTTGCAAAACCTTAGCAAGTATTGTGCCTCATGAACCATTCAAGTAGAGATCCCTTTACTCTTTTTTGAATTTAAGTATGGGGGTTTACGCAGTGCATTATATTAGATATCATTTTTTTTGGAATTCAACTGCGTTAAGTAAGTCATTCATGTATGACCATTTCCATGAGAGGTAGTCGTAACTGACTAATTTCTCATGATTTTTGAATAGTTCACTTAGCACTCATTGCATCGGGTGATGCTCACAGGGGTGAAGAAGTGGGATTGAAACTAGTGAAATGAATCACAAAGCATCAATCATCACTTCCAGGGCTTGCACCCGGTAACCAGGACTTCCCAGGAGGTCACCCATCCTAGATCTCCTCTGGCTCAAGCACGCTTAACTGTAGAGTTTTCCCCACAATCAAGCCCACTTAGCTTGCTAACCCATTTGCAAAACCTTAGCAAGTATTGTGCCTCATGAACCATTCAAGTGAGATCCCTTTACTCTTTTTTGAATTTAAGTATGGGGGTTTACGCAGTGCATTATATTAGATATCATTTTTTTGGGATTCAATTGCGTTAAGTAATTCATTCATGTATGACCATTTCCATGAGAGGTAGTCGTAACTGACTAATTTCTCATGATTTTTGAATAGTTCACTTAGCACTCATTGCATCGGGTGATGCTCACAGGGGTGAAGAAGTGGGATTGAAACTAGTGAAATGAATCACAAAGCATCAATCATCACTTCTGGGGCTTGCACTCGGTAACCAGGACTTCCCAGGAGGTCACCCATCCCAGATCTCCTCTGGCTCAAGCGCGCTTAACTGTGGAGTTTTCCCCACAATCAAGCCCACTTAGCTTGCTATCCCATTTGCAAAACCTTAGCAAGTATTGTGCCTCATGAACCATTCAAGTAGAGATCCCTTTACTCTTTTTTGAATTTAAGTATGGGGGTTTACGTAGTGCATTATATTAGATATCATTTTTTTGGGATTCGACTGCGTTAAGTAAGTCATTCATGTATGACCATTTCCATGAGTGGTAGTCGTAACTGACTAATTTCTCATGATTTTTGAATAGTTCACTTAGCACTCATTGCATCAGGTGATGCTCACAGGGGTGAAGAAGTGGGATTGAAACTAGTGAAATGAATCACAAAGCATCAATCATCACTTCCGGAGCTTGCACCCAGTAACCAGGACTTCCCAGGAGGATCTCCTCTGGCTCAAGCGCGCTTAACTATGGAGTTTTCCCCACAATCAAGCCCACTTAGCTTGCTACCCCATTTGCAAAACCTTAGATATACATGAATGACTTACTTAACACAGTTGAATCCCAAAAAAATGATGTATAATATAATGCACTGCGTAAACCCCCATACTTAAGTTCAAAAAAGAGTAAAGGGATCTCAACTTAAATGGTTCATGAAGCACAATACTTGCTAAGGTTTTGCAAATGGGGTAGCAAGCTAAGTGGGCTTGATTGTGGGGAAAACTCCACAGTTAAGCGCGCTTGAGCCAGAGGAGATCTGGGATGGGTGACCTCATGGGAAGTCTTGGTTACCGGGTGCAAGCCCCGGAAGTGATGATTGATGCTTTGTGATTCATTTCACTAGTTTCAATCCCACTTCTTCACCCCTGTGAGCATCACCCGATGCAATGAGTGCTAAGTGAACTATTCAAAAATCATGAGAAATTAGTCAGTTACGACTACCTCTCATGGAAATGGTCATACATGAATGACTTACTTAACGCAGTTGAATCCCAAAAAAATGATATCTAATATAATGCACTGCGTAAACCCCCATACTTAAACTTTTCTTGAAATTCTTTTGTGAAGGAAAGGAAGTTGAATTGATGGGTATCGAAGGGAAACCAGGAAAGATAATCAACTCTAACAACATGACAAAGCTTCTAAATGAAGAACAATAGAGCATAATTGCATAATTATGTTCACTAGAGGATCCCACATTGAAATCATGTATTTCTCCAGATCTCCAAAATGTTTTGGACAATCATTCCAACGTATTTGAGACTCCCAAAGGCCTCCCACCTATTCGTGATCATGATCATGCTATTCATTTGATTCCAGGACGTGTTCCTCCAAACATCAGGCCTTATAGATATCCATATTCCCAACAGAGTGGGAACTCATTCAAAAGTTGCAGAAAATCCCAGTTCAAATAGTATTCCGAGAACTTGACAAGGAAGGAAAAATCATATTGGAACCTGAAGCAGTCACATAACCTAGAAATCGACAGCTACGAAATAGATCAATTTCAGAGTATCTCATCAAGTGGAAGAACTTACCCGCTGAAGATTCCAGATGGGAGGACAAGAATTTACATAGAAGCATCAAGAACTACTCAAGCATTGAGGACAACACTTTTTGAAGGAGAGGGGCATGTTAGGTCCCTATACTACTAGTGTAACTTCTTATTGTTATTAGTGAAACCCCCTTATTATATTGTTGTGCCCATGTAGTCCCCATATTGTTATTATTATGCCCCATAGAAGCCCACTATTGTTATTATTGTGCTCTTACATTATTAGTGTTACATCGGCTCTGATTATATTATGACCCCTTAGACTCGTATATATAGAAATGAGGCCTTATCATTTCTATCATCAAAGAATTGTTCATTTGTGTAATGTAAAGGAGGTTGCGCCCTCGAAGAGGCTTATTTCTAAGGTTTTTATCTCTATTATCTATCTTTTTGTGAGTTGTTTTCATAACATACAGGGAGAACCCTGTCCCTACAACCTTTCTCTAAAGAAGAAAGGAGAAAAGACTTAGTGCCACCTGTAGTTGAAAGTGGGCACTAGACTATAAACTATGCTGCGTAGAGCTTCGACGTAGGGAGTTACTTCACTAAAATCTAGATTACGGTGAAGTACATAGGAGATGGGATGTAGGAAGGGTTGTTTGCTACAATATGGGATGCGTCAAAGTTTGTTGGAAAAATATGACCATTAAAAGGGAAAAGTTAACATTAAAAAACATGAAAATTTGCATTTATGAGGACAAATTGACAATATATAAGGATAGATATACAATTAATGAACACAATCTAGATAAAATCTAAGCTAATGGTGAGGTTAGAAACTTGAAATTGCTATAAAAATCCACATTGCTCCCAAATTTGGAACTTTGTTGAATTGAAAGGTTGAGTGTTGATAGTGTGAAGATTTGTAGAAACTCTCGCTGTCGTATGTTGTCTGAGTGTTCTTGGGAATAAATTGTTTGTAATCTTCATGAGAGGGGCTTATCTGGAATCATGGATGATGGTACACCCACAACAACATCATCCCAAAAACAGCAGAGATCTCCACGAAAGAAACCAACCAAGGGAGAGAGAACAAAGAAGAGACAAGATAACAAACATGTCGAACCGTGACAACAACCTGAGTAAGTCAGAGACAATGAGGAAGAAGTGGAGAATGTAGAGCAGATGGAAATATATGGCACAACATTTCCATCACCTCTCCCAACATATATTATGTTGAGAAAACTAAATGCTAAACTAGTGAAAGATTCAAATAATGCGAAGTTTGGCACCTTCACACCCCTATTTCCAAAGGAAGTACCATTTATGCGGGAATTACTTGAGAAAATACCACAACTCAAGTTCGTAGACTACAACTTCAATGATAGGAAGAAATAACCATAGTTCACACCAGATAGATATTTGAAATAGGTAAACTACACGTAAAGTAGAGTGACGAGGTTAGAACCATAAGAGTGGGAAAATGGATTGGCACAGTTAGGATTGATGAACATGCTGAATGTGCCGCACTTTGGCAGAAGTCCAGGGAGCATGGCTTGTGTGCAATAGTTGCTCATGCTGGTGCATGATGGATGCTTATGGATGGGAAATAAGATCCCTATAGATCCAATGTTGATATGGAGAATCACCAAACTACCATATCAAGGGTAGAACCCCGTGGAAGAATTCGTTGGAAAAGATCAGGACCACGCCATAGCCGACAGCATGAAGAAAAAGTTCAGTCTGACAAAAGGAAAGAGGGGATATGATATAAATTCAATCAATGATCAAGTAGTTCACTTCGCAGCACACATATTGTCTGGGAAGATCATGAGAAAGTGTCGGGCTAATGAAGTCCCTACAGTGGTGGTTTCATTAGCTGCAGAGTGCACCATTAGGGTTTAGTACAACTGCACTAAATACCTTTGAAAATAATTTTATGATGGCTTCCACGAGGTTCAGGAAAAAGGTACAACATTTCATTATGCATGGTTATTTCTGATTATAATGATGCTGGCATGGAGGGGACTAGAGGATTCGTAGTTCCCTCCAATAGCTTCATATGTTTGGGAAGCCACGTGGTATGCCTCATTGTGGTATACCACCCAAATGTCACAAGAAACAGAGAACATGGTGTTTTTCATGTTATATCACATGGATTTACATATGTTGGAGAACCAACATCCTCACTTATCACCGAGCCTATATGAACAGTATAGCGCTATTGTGAAGTTCAAGGTCGATTTTCACAAAGTCTATATATAGGCCCATAGGGACACACATAAGAAATCACATCCATTTCCATACTGAGTAACATAAGATGACCTCCTCACACTAGTACAACAGTGGCCTGCAAAATGGATAACTGCATCGGAGGAAGAGGAAGATACAAAAGATAATGTGACAGAAGAGGACACCTCACAGCATGGTGAATTGAGTGGAAAGGACAAAGATAAGGATAAGAAGGAATCAAAGGAAGAGGAGAAACATGACGAGGATCACCAGGATCTTCCTGAAGAAGATGAGTAGAATAAGGAGTCTAAAAAGACATAAACAGAACAAGTTATCACAAAAAATAGGAAGGCACAGGGCGCAAACGCCATGAAGATCAAGAAGAAGTAGAAGGAAGATAAGGCGGAGGATATCAAGCCAGCGATCCTTACTGATGGGGACCTGAAACAAATTGGGGATATGATTTAGGAGGAAACAATGAATTCATGGAGCAAGTGGGAAGATCGCTGCGACATACTTCTCACAGGTGTCCAAGAGCAGATTGAATAACTTAAAATTTTGGCAAAGACAGTCAGACAACCCATGTAGATAGAGGAAAGGATTGGAGAAGAAAGGAAAATAGAGCCTACACTTACAACGAGGTTAGCACCAATACCCGCTCGAGCCCTACAGTTTGACTCCACCGAGGTACAACAACATGAAAAAGGGTGTAAGAATGTCAACATGAACATCACAATGGTACCATTGAAAAGAATACACAAGCTGCACATGGAGATAATTGAGGAGGTGAAGCTGCGCGAACATCACACTTCGCAACTGAACCTTTAGGTGGAAAGAGAGTGGCTTTCTCTATAGTAGAAGTTCGACTAGATGATCCAGGAGAGGGATCAAGCAGTTCAACATCAAAAAAATATCAAGGAGGTGATTGAAATGATATGCAGAGAGATTTTAGACCTCGATGTCCGAGAAGAGGAGCTTGTAGAAGACAAGGTCGCGAAGCTCGGCCTTGTAGTGAAAGGATAAAAGTAGAACATTGCAGAAGTACATTTTAAATATGAAATCAATATCAGTGAGTTGTAGATGAAGCTGTAGCCAACCACACCACAAAAATTAAGAGAGAAGAGGGAGACTAACCTAAGGACTGCAATGGCCAACATCTTTGCAACAATGACAAACTGTGTAAAAATTTTAAACAAGAGTTTACAAATTTGTACTTCACTGCAAGAAGATCCAAATGTACAGAAACTATAGGAACAGATTAAGAAAAAGCAACAGTGGCGGGAAGAGATTCAAGCATCTGCGAAGACCCTACCAATCTCGCAGAAGCTCGCCAAAATCAATGAGGGAAAGGACCTCTAGAAGAATATTGAGGAACTGAAGAAGGAAGAACAAGTTTTATTAGATAGAACTCAAACATGGCAGGATGAGGCTCTCCAACTATCGCAGGTAGTATATGAGAAACTTCAAGAGCTTCGACAGATGCATGAAATGATGGTGTAGAACATGTGACACAAGCACTATTGACAGAGGTACGCAACGAAGAGAAGAAAGTCACAAAGATTCTGCAGAAGTTCAACGAGGCCTACAACAAAATTGCAGCAAAGATCATAGGCAAAGCAATTAAGTGACTTGGGACGAGTCACATGTGAGTGGTTGGGGCTTGTTAGGCGCAACACAACTTGGCCTAGTTTTTGGCAAATACTCCATATTTTGTGGGGTGGAGCGCACAGTTGAGTGCGAAGTGGACCATGTAGTGAAGCAGTTGGAATATAATACGTGGTATAAGGGCATTATAGTGGGTCAAATCCCCCATTTTTTTTAAAGCATGTGATAATGCAAAGGATCAATGGTTTTAACTACTTGTTTTATGGAATCCATGGTATATGTACCATGGTATTGTAATGATGTAATCCTTGATTTATTAGCATATATAGGATCAAATAATACGAAGAAAATCATCTTATGATCTAGATCTATGTTATGGTGGGATTTTTTTGATCTTTTGTTTGGGAAAAGAAGGAGAGGCTTTGCAGCTGAGTGCTTAGAGGCCTGAGTTTGCAACTGAGTGCGTAGGTCAAGAATTGTTTGTTGTCAAAAGAATCATTATATTAGCAACAATTCCTGTGGATGTAGCGCCACATTGGGATGAACCACGGTAATTTGGTGTCTTCATGTGTATATTTTCTTATTATCTGTTGTAGCATAGCAATTTATTACAGTTTCACTTTATTTCAGTACAATGATGATTTATGGCTTTATATGGTATGTTTAAATGATTAAATGAATGTGGAAAAGTGATTAGTGAATGTTAAGAATAAAAGATAATATAAAACACCACATCGCATCATCCTTCAAGGCTACAGAAACCTGGTTCTGCATCCTCCCATAGTCACTTCGGGTGAGACTGCGATCTGCTTGCAGGTCGTTGCCAAAAGGGCCAGTGATTGAGGGTTTTGTTGGTGCAAAATATAGATTGAACCTGGGTCAACTCAAATCATAACCAACATTCATCTACTTAAGGTCCTTGTTTAATAAGCATTCCTTATGGAAAACACATATTATTTTATATGAATTGAAGCCTCTAGCTGAACCAATGTGGTTCTCAACTCTTAGATTATTTAGAATGGGCATCAAATCCATTTGGAAATATTCAACACATGTAGATTGGGTCCCTTAGTTCAAGGCAAAGAAAATTTCATGTTTTCTGAATATGTATATGTTTTTTTTTTTTTACAAAATCAAAGAAATAGTTAAATATTACCTTCTTTTTCAGTTAATTGTTCAACTAGCCCAATAGGATAGCTCAAGTGGTGAAGTATTTTTGAGGTTCATGCAAGAAGTATTGGGTACCATTCATGAAATTCATGCATCATAATCAAAACCAACATGTTTTCGTTAGCTACCATCTATGAAATTACTTCACCCATTTTCTTGTTTGGGGAATCTTGTTATTAACCACTACTAAATATACCTTAGTATATCCCATTGCATATATTTCCTTTTTAGTATACCCATTACATATTTATTTTTTATAATTGATTTACATCCCTCAAATAACATTTATTTTCTTCTTTCCATTTATCAATTTTACTTGAAATTCTAGGTTTGAGCCTTAGAATTTACTTCCCATCCCTTATGCTTCTTTCCATTTACCAAGTTTACTTGAAATTCTGATATGAGCCTTAGTATTTAATTCTAGTCCCTTAATCATCAAAGAAAAACTTAATGGAGATGTGAAACTAGTTATCCTTGTTTGAATTAATATTACAATTACTATTATTGTTTGAACACCCCATACTAAATAATAGCATCTCCCTTTACCTCCTTAATCCACCTTTCTTAAGAAAATACTTAAAATAAACGTAATAACATTTGTGGTATATTTTAAACAAATACATTTTTAAAATCCTTATAATATTACACCAACTAATACATCTTTATAAACGTAATAACATTTGTGTTATATTTTGAACAAATACATTTTTGAAATCCTTATAATATTACACCAACAAATATATCTTTATAATTTTTTTTCAAATATTCATAAAATTTGATAATTATTAAAAACTAAACCATCAATAATATAATTCATTTTTACCTTCCAATTAAAAAACACAATATTTCTACGACAACATCTTAACATGAACATGATATAATACAATAACATATTAACATGAACATGATATAATGCACTAAATCACCAATGAAAGTGATTAATTATAACATATTATTAAATATTCACGTGTATTATTTTATGGATGAGATATCCTTACATCTTGAAGTATTGTGGATAACATAATATAATTTTAATTTAAGAAAATATAAACTATATTAAAAATATTAGCGTCAATCAAATTGGTGTAAACCAATGTAAAAGTGAAAACTTCTACAACGTTAATCCGGACTACGACTTGAAAGAAATCTCAGTGCTCCTATTTTTTAATCTATTTAGCTTTGTGTAACATTCTCCGTAATTCTCACTAACTTGGCTCTCACTAACTTGGCATGAAAATATATGGAGTTAGACTTTTTTATACAATTTACCTAAGTAGCTATCCAAATTACTATTCGACATTCCTCATTAACCATTAGATAACATCTTCATTTTTACATAGAGTAACTTTATTAATGGAATAGTAAATTACATAACCATTAACAACCACTATTGTAGCATATTAACATAAACTTTTTGATGTAACCTTGCATAAATTCTATCATTCTTTTAATTCAGTTAGTTAATTATATTCTTAATAATATAAATGTCACATCATGCAAGGAATCATCATCATCAAACTGACACAATAAGTCATCATATCATTGAATACCAATATAACCTAGAAACCCCGTAGGGTGAAAACCAACACACATTTAATTTTATTATTAAACACTCGTGAGGGTGTTCACCCCTCACTCAATGGTTACAAGGGAGCCCATCCCTTGACCATTGTCATAAAATATTACAAAGAACGTTAGGTTTCAGACTTCTGTGGCATTCTTTTGTAAAAGAAGAATTCATATTATCGCCAGTATTTTTCAAATTTTGTCAAATTTTCAAATCCCAAAGTGGATCTATCATCAGGACTAAGTTTGAATAAAAAGCTAAAGCAGAGAGAAAATGAATAAATAAATAAATTTTTTTTTTACAAAAATGAAATGCAAATAAAACAAAAAAACAAAAACTGGTCGGCTCAAAACTTAAAAACTAAGCTTATTTTATTAATATTATTAAAAATATAATTTTTAATGGTATAAAACTGAAAAACTAAATAAACTTAACAATATAATATAATCAATAAATTTAATAATATTATTAACTTTATTATTTAATTATTAGATTTATTTATTTATCAGTAATTATTATTAATACCCTAAGAAATTAATATAATTTATAAGAATAAGATGATTAATGATACCTAAAGATGAATTAAAGATGAATTTAATGATAATTTATTAATTATTATAATATAGTAAGCTCGCTATTTTATGATATTGTATGCTTTCTATTGAATGCTATTTTAGTGAATAATTAAATGAGAATAAGTTAGGGTTAGAGAAATATACTTGAGATGTTGAACCAAGAGGAGCTGGTAGAACTAATATGCTTGATTAGAGAAAACCAAATTCAACTGATCTCAATGTCACCATCCCTATTTATATTCTATGAATTCTTCATTATTTCAAGCACCTCTATGATCTTCCTTTCCTGATAATGGTTTTCCCTTACAATGATTCTAGCATCTTCCAAACAAATCTGGTGCTTAGTTTTCTAGGAGTGTTTAGCAAGGGTTGAAGTGCGAGATATTTCATTCTTAATGTCAGCTCCATGTTCTTTCAGTCTTCTTTGCAAGGAACGTCTTGTTTCTCCAATATAACTTTTTCCAAAAGAACAATCAATCTTGTAGACTCCCTTAAGTTGATGTTGATCAATTTTATCTTTCACAGTTCTCATTCCTTGTCTAATTGTTCTTGCTGTTGTGAAATGAGTGAATAAGTTCTTCTTACCCAAAATCCTTGCAATCTTATCAGTAAGCCCCTAAATGTAAGGAAGGTAGACCTTACCACTATGAGTGTGAGGGCCTTGAGGGATAATCCTTCCCTCCACTCTTCTTATAGCCCTCCTAATATCTTGATCCTTGTATCCTATGTTTCTAAAAACAGAAGTCAAGTGCTTATTTTCTTCATCGAGGTGTTCAAAGTCGGATATTTGAAGAGCTCTAACAATAAGAGTATTGAGGACACCCAACTTTTGAGAGGGATGGTGATAGGAATCAACATGTAGGTAACTCTTTGTGTGAGTTTTCTTTCTAAAAACTCTATGTTCTCTCCGCTTTAGCTTTTTATTCAAGCATAGTCCTGATGATGGATCCACTTTGGGCTTCAAAATGTCGGAAAAATTTGAAAAATATTGTGGATAATTTGAATTCTTTATTACAAAGAATATCATATAAACAATAACATAACTTGTTATAACCTATTGCAATCATCATGACACCATTTACCCACAAACCCTTGAGCATTGTGTCTTTAGGGCTTGGTTCTTTCCATCTGTGGATTGTCCTAGAGTTGATATTCCTTCAGTCTGCATAGGCCACTAACTTATTGTCTGCCATAATGGTAACTTAATCCATATTTATATGTCACAAATTTACCTGAAACTATTATTATCAACAACCTTTGATATCTGATTAAATCAAGTATTAATCAAACCAATTCATAAATCTATCATGGTGATGTTTCACTATCTATTCATGTACATTCATGAAAGACAAATGAAATATCATGACATGCTTCCTTTAACAACATTGCATATGAATTAGTTATAAGCGTATAAGCATCAATGCATTTCTATAAACAAATACCACATTAACTAATTTCTCATCACATAAGCATACATTCTTGCAAGCTAAATCACTAAAACTATCCTTTAAAGGAAACTAACACTTCAATTATGATCTTAGCGCATGTGAATTATAAAAGTTATCAAAAGAACTACCCCTTTAGCTATTACTTGTGGTGCATGAAAATACGTAAAGAAAGATAACACAACAAATGTTGTTCCTATGCATGAAAATGCATATACTTTCCAAAATAATCTTCCCCAAAAAATGTATAACACAATAGAGCATGCAAACACATGTTTCATTTTCGAGGAAATCTAGCACAATAAGGCATGCAAAAACATGTTTTCTTTTCCATAAAACTAATGCAATAAATCATACCAACATTACCCATATATATATTCCAAGGAAACCAACACATTACTATGGTTTTTGAGCATGTAAATTCATCTTCTTTCCCAAATAATCTTTTCCAATACAGGCTAATACAACATGCTATCATTTCCTACATACAAATGTATATTCTTTCCAAATAAAAGCTAATACAAATCTTGCATGCATATACATGATCTTATTCCAAAAGAAACTATCATAATAGTTATGATAAAAGTAATCACATATAGTTTTTTCTAAGGAAATATAGCTCAATATTTCTTCTATCCATGTGAAGAACATATGTCTACAACACAATGACTATTCTTTGTGTATGCAAGAGGTTATAATAATAATACTTCAATGTGCACAACACATATTCTCTTCTCTAGAATTCTACCATAATTAACTATTATTTTCATGTAAACAAATACATGCTTCTTTTTAAAAAAGAAGTTAATATATCCTCATTTCTCTATCTTTCTACATGCAAGTTTCTCATGTTTCCCTTTTAATAAATTGCCACAGGGAGCCATCTTTTATGCACCTAAATCAAGAAATAAACACAATTCATCTAGCCAGAAAATCTTTTCAAGAATATTTACATAATAACTTTCTTTATCTACATGAAAAAATATATTTTCTATATCGCAATGATTACCCTTTTGTACATCCAACATGTGCTTTTTTCTAGTACAATGACCATTACTTTAGTGCACATAACCTTTTCAAGAAACAAGCATGTGTTCTTGTTCTTGTATGAACGAGAATCATATCCATGTTTTAAGAAAACAACCTTTATTTTTCATCAATTCATGTACAAAACGCCTATGCATGTATTTCTACACTCAAATCCTTGCAGTCTTTAAATAAACAACATGGGTAATAAATGCATACAGATTCATGAAAATACTTCCAAGAAAATTAATCTATTTAACTTTTCCCTTTTGCAAGAATCTGATCATGTATGCAAATACATTTCACTTTAATAATTTCTTTTCAAGAATTAAAATAGAAATTTATTTCAAGAATTATAATATAATAGATATTATTATTGTGCACATATTCATATTAAGATTCTATAGGAATCGTGCTAATATCTCCAAGGAAATTAACAATATAATTTTCTGTCATAATTTCTAGGCAATCTTTTCTTTAATGAAATAACTTATTTTCTTTCTCTTTTCATAAGAAAAGTTACATACATTATTTTCATGAAAAAATATCCTGATTTATTTAATCTTTTTGTGTGCAGGTTTCACGTGTGTTTTCTTTCCAAGAAAACAACATCCCTAACTTATATTTTATCATGCAATTTTATTTGAAGAAAGTAATATAGTTTCTTTATCCTTTACCATGAAAAGTTCACATGCATTCTTTATGAAAAGTAGTATGAATTCTTAAATATTTTTAGTTGTAGGATTCACATGCATTCTCTTTTCACGAGTAACAACATCAATATATTTTTTTAATAAAACAACATCGTTTCTTTTTTTTAATATTTAAAGTTCTCATGCATGGTTATAGAAAATTTTTGCATAGAAACCATGCAAAATCTTCCAATGAAATAATTAATTCCTTTACACAAAAATCCTTGGAACTTTCAAGAGTCTACAACAATATTTCCAATTAATAAAATAACCTATCATTCTTTACACAAAACACATGCAATTTCTTTCAAGAGAAGTCAAGTTTACTTATCTTTTATATGAAATAACCATGAAGTCACATGTGCATACCTCATGTTCAGTAATACCTTTTGTTGGAGCCACAACATTCCTCACCAAAGTTGTGATGATCAATTCCTCGAGACTTGACATGGTGAAAACTCCAGTTGATGAAGATGAATGTCTTTTTTCCAGTTTACGAATGAATTTAAAGAAACCATAAAACAATTTTTTTTTTGAATGAGTTATCATTTAATTTATTTGATTCAAATTAGTTGTGAACTAAATCATAACGGTTCTTATTTTCAACCATTTCATTAAACATGGTAAAAATAATATTTTCCATTGTGAATGTCAACGTAAATGCAATTTATAGGGATATTACATACTCTCCACTTGAATTAAACACCGTCCTTGATGTTTATAAAATTACTCATGATATAATGATATAAACACCCAAAGGAGAAACCTTTCCCTTTAAAATGAAGGATTTTATTTCTAGGAAATATCAATAAGCAAAAAAAAGAAATAATGTTTATCAATAGTCATAAGCATTTACAACTATAAAAATATGCAAGTTCTATTCTCCATCACATATCCATTATTCAAATTCATAAAATACAAAACAAAATATCTATATCAACTTACCATTACTTACCAATTACTCTTGAATTTCATGGTCATTTTTATGCAAGTATTCCAAGAATGTTTTGACAACCCATACACACTCTATGGAAAGAACCTTGTAATATATGACTAACAATTCCAACATAATCATATTAGTCACAACATTTTCAATCAATGAAATACTTTTAACTATCAATCAATTATGTAATGTCAGGTGATATTTCAATCATAGTAATTCTACAAGTACTTAGAGAGCACCAACACACTAATGATAAAAATGATAAATCATTGCACCATTTGCACACTATCTTGGATCCCGCTAAAGACATCCACAGAGTACTTATAAAAGTACTCAGAGAGCACCTAAATCTCTAATCATCGAAATTATCAATAAATGCTCCAAGTGCATATTATCCTAGCCCCTGCTAATACATTCAAAAGATTAGTAATACAATAGAGGAAATCCACTGTCAATAATTCCTTACTAAGTACTAGGCTCTCCTGTCAAAATATACAAAACATGTTTACACAATTATACTTAAAATTCATTTTTAACATAACACATAACTGATTAGTTAAGTTTTTCTACTATGAGAACCATGGTGGGAAAAATAATGCTACTCCCAACTAATGGGAATTGGTTTCCACAAATAGATCGAATCATCTTCACATCTAGATAATCCTCTGACAGAGACCGTACCAAGTCCAATATAGATTTCCATTGTCCAACCAGTTCAATAATTCCAATGACCACACAAGCTCCAATATAGGATTCCTCTTGGCAGTGTCCTGCCTATTCCTCCGAAAACATCCTATCTATGAGGAATTTTGGGCCTCTTCCAACAAGATCCAAATCAACAGATTTTCCTCAGGATTTTTCCCCTCTTCACCATCATAACCAACTCTTTCCCTTACTGAGATCATATATCTCTAGGGAGAGGAAATCCGGGAAGGCAAGTGTCATCAGTCCCTCCAGGAAGGCAACTGCCATCAACCCAAGGCCTCTTGGACTTTCACAGCTATCCACAATTGTATGGAATGTAAATTTCTCTTTTAGCACTATTTTCCATAGTAATTTACATAATGAACCATATGCACATTATCATTTAAATAAATGAAACATTTATGTACATCATGCATTCATACTTGACCCTCAGCATGGGTCCACAATATCTAGATTGACAGGAAACACAATTGAAATACATGTGGTATACATTCTGATTTTCCGAGTAATAAAATCATGCATATCATAACATTATAATTTCTCATTTATAGTTGCAATTCATATTGCAATATTTTACCTTCACAAGTTTTCTTCTTTCCATCAAGTTAGCACTGCTTAATCCCATCAACAACTTTAGTCATAAATATGCATTGTTTAACAAGCCTTCACTTTCCCAATCATTTTAATTACATGCATACAATACTATCATGCATAAAAGTATATGAAAATATTCATTAATGTGTAAATGGAAATAACAGTTAGGGTAAAAATCCAACATTTCCAATTCCCACAGTGCACTATACCAACAAAGCGGTACATGAAGTAACTACCGTTATCACTTGTAGAACTTGCAATAAGATTAAATCAAATCCAATTAATGCATATAATTTTTACATATAATCACTATAATATGCATTCATCATTTTATAAATAGTGCATGCTAACTTTAGTTATGCATTAAATGTTTCATTAATGTGGTCATATATGCAAAGGTTGGTAGTCAATTATCACTTTCACTAGTGGGTGCTTAGGATTTTTCATAGGTGCAACATAGGTTTTATTGTCTTTTATCCTCATCAAGATTCAAATGTCATGAGCATAGTTTTGAAATAAACTTTATTACTTACTACTCTTCAATGCGGTTATAAACATGCATCATGCATCTAAGGTCAAAATTCATCTACTACTTATATTGTTATGTATTTTTTTAGAAACATACCTCAGTTGTTTCCCACTAGTACCATACCTCGACTTCTTTTCTGCTTACTAATTCCCAAAAGGCGCTAGTGTTGCAACCTTAAGCTCTAAGACCATTTGTAACATTCCCTGATAACCTAGCATGAAAATGTATGGAGTTAGAATTTTTTTACACAATTTACCCATAGGTAGCTATCCAAATTACTATTCCAGATTCCTCATTAACCATTAGATAGAATATTCATCATTACATAAAGTAACTTTAGTAATGGAATAGTAAATTACATAACCATTAACAACCACTATTGTAGCATATTAACATAAACTTTTTGATGTAACCTTGCATCAATTCCATGATTCTTTTAACTTAGTTAGTTAATCGTATTCTTAATAATATAAACATCACATCATGCGAGGAATCATTATCATCAAATCGACAAAATTAGCCATCACATCATTGAACACCAATATACTATGGAAACCCCATAGGGTGAAAACCAACAAACATTTAATTTTATTATTAAATGCTTGTGAGGGTGTTCACCCCTCACTCAATGGTTATAAGGGAGTCCATCCATTGACCATTGTCATAAAATATTACAAAGAATATCATCTCAAAAGAAACGTAGTTTGTTATAAACTATTACAATCATCATGACACCATTTACCCACAAACCCTTAAGCATTGTGTCTCTAGGGCCTGGTTCTTACCATCAATGGATTATCCTGTAGTCGATATTCCTTTAATCTACATAGACCACTATGTTATTGTCTTCCATAATGGTAACTTAATCCATCTTTATATGTCATAAAATTTTCCTTCAACTGTTATTCTCAACAACCTTTGATTTCATGATTAAATCAAGTATTAATCATACCAATTCATAAATCTATCCTGGTGGTGTTTCACCATCTATACATGTACATTCATGAAAGGAAAAAGAAATATCAGGGCATGGTTCCTTTAACAACACTACATATGAAATAATTATAAGTGTATAACCATCAATGCATTTCTATAAACAAATACCACATTAACTAATATTCTCCCCACATAAGCATACATTCTTGCAAGAGAAATCACTACAACTCTCCAAACAATCCTTTAAAGAAAACTAACACATCAGTTATGATATTAGTGCATGCAAATTACATAAACTTTATCAAAAGAACTAGTCCTTCAGCTATTACTTTTGGTGCATGAAAATATGTAAAGAAATATAACACAAAGAATGTTGTTCCTATGCCTGCAAATGCATATAATTTCCAAAAAAATCTTCCCAAATAATGTTTAACACGATAGAACATGCACACATATGTTTCATTTTCGAGGAAATCTAGCAGAATAGGGCATGCAAAAACCCATTTTATTTTCCATAAAACTAATGCAATAAATGATACCAATATTACCCATATATATACATATTCCAAGCAAACCAACACATTACTATGACTTTTGAGCATGTAAATTCATTTTCTTTCCGAAAGAATCTTTTCCAATACAGGCTAACATAACATTCTATCATTTCCCACACAAAAATGTATATTCTTTCCAAACGAAAGCTAATACAAATATTGCATGCATATACATGATCTTATTAAAAAAGAAACTAACATAATAGTTATGATAAAAGTAATCACATATAATATTTTCGAAAGAAATATGGCTCAATAGTTCTTCTATCCATGCGAAGAACATATTTCTATAACACAATGACTATTCTGTGTATGCAAGAGCTTATCATAATAAGCCTCCTTTAATGTACGCAACACATATTCCCTTCTCTAGAATTCTACCATCATTAACTATTATTTTCATGTAAACAAACACACATTTCTTTTTCAAAAAGAAGTTAATATAAACTCATTTCTATATCTTTCTACATGCAAGTTTCTCATGTTTCCCTTTCAATAAATTACCACAACCAACCATATTTTATGCATAAAACCCTTTTATGCACCTAAATTAAGAAATCAACATAGTTCATCTAGCCACACAATCTTTTCAAGAATATTTACATGATAACTTTCTCTACCTACATGCAAAAACATATTTTCTATATCGCAATGACTACCCTTTTATACCCGGAACATGTGTTTTTTTTCTAATATAATGACCATTACTTCAATGCACATAACATTTTCAAGAAACAATCATGTTTTCTTGTTCTTGTATGAACGAGATTCATATGCATGTTTTAAGAAAATAATCTTTATTTTTCATCAATTCATGCACAAAACGCCTACGCATGTATTTTTCATCAATTCATGTACAAAACTCCTATGCATGTCTTTTTTGCATTCAAATCCTTGTAGTATTTAAATAAACAACATGGGTAATATATGCATACAGATTCATGAAAACCCTTCCAAGAAAATTAATCTAATTAACTTTTCTCTTTTCCAAGAATCTGATAATGTATGCAAATACATTTTACTTTAATATTTTCTTTAATTAACATATAAATTTATTTCAAGAATTCCAATGTAATGGATATTATTATTGTGCACATATTCCTATTAAGATTCTATAGGAATCATGCTAATATCTCCAATGAAATTAATAATATAATTTTCTCTCATAATTTCTTGGCAATCTTTTCTTTAATGAAATAACTTATTTTCTTTCTATTTTCATAAGAAAAATTTACATACATTATTTTCATGAAAAAATATCATGATTTATTTAATCTTTTTGTGTGCAGGTTTCACATGTGTTTTGTTTCCAAGAAAACAACATCCCTAGCTTATCTTTTACCATGCATTTTTTCTTTTAGTAAAGTAATAAGATTTATTTATCTTTCATCATGCAATTTTCTTTCAAGAAAGTAATATATTTTCTTTATCTTTTATCATGGAAAGTTCACATGCATTCTTTATGAACAATAGTAGGACTTCTTAAATATTTTTGTTTGCAGGATTCACATGCATTCTCTTTCAAGAGTAACAACATCCTTGCAATATTTTTTTTAACAAAACAACATGGTTTCTTTTTTTTTTTAATATGTAAATTTCTCATGCATGTTTTTAGAAAATTATTGCATAGAAACCATGCAAAAATTTCCAATGAAATAATTAATTCCTTTACACAAAAATCCCTGCAACTTTCAAGAGTCTAGAAAAATATTTCCAATTATTAAAATAACCTATCATTCTTTACATAGAACACATGCGATTTTTTTTTCCAAAAAGTCAAGATTACTTATCTTTTGTGTGCAATAACAATGAAGTCCCATGTGCATACCTCATGTTCAGGAATACCTTTCGTTAGAGCCACAACATTCCTCACCAAAGTTGTGATGATCAATGCCTCGAGACTTCACATGATGAAAACTCCAGTTGATGAAGATGAAAGTCATTTTTCCAATTTACGAATGAATTTAAAGAACCTGTAAAACTTTCTTTTTCTCAATGAGTTATCATTTTCTTTATTTGATTCAAATTAGTTTCCAACTAAATCATAATGATTCTTGTTTTCAACCATTTCATTAAACATGGTAAAAATAATATTTTCCATTGTGAATGTCAACATAAATGCAATTTATAGGGATATTACATACTCCCCCCCTTGAAGTAAACACTATCCTCGATGTTTATCATTAACTTTTACTCATGATATAATGATCTAAACAAACAAAGGAGGAACCTTTATGTTTAAAATGAAGGATTTTATTTCTAGGCAATATGAATAAGCCAAAAAAACAAATATTTATCAATATTCATAAGCATTTACAACTACAAAAATATGCAAGTTCTATTTTCCATCACATATGCATTATTAAAATGCATAAAATGAAAAGAAAAATGTCTATATCAATTTACCATTACTTACCAATTACTCTTGAAAGTCATGGCCACTTTTTGCAAGTTTTATAAGAATGTTTTGATAACCCATCCACACTCCATGGAGAGCACCCTGTAATATATGACTAACAAATCGAACATAATCATATTAGTCATAACATTTTCAATCAAATGAAATAATTTTAACTATCAATCAATTATGTAATGTGAGGTGGTATTTCAATCATAGTACTTCTACAAGTACTTAGAGAGCACCAACACTCTAATAATCAAAATGATAAATTACTACACCATGTGCACACAGTATTAGCTCCCGCTAATGAAATCCACAAAGTACTTCTAAAAGTACTCAGACAACACCTAGCTCTCTAATCATTTAAATGATCAATAAATGGACCAAGTTCATTCTATCTTAGCCCATGCTAAGACATTCAAAAGATTAGTAATAGAATAAAGGAACATCACTGCCAATAATTCCTTACCGAGCACTAGGCTACTTTCCTGTTAAGATGTATATAACATGTTACAAAATTATATATAAAATTCATTTTTAACACAACACATAACTGATTAGTTAATTTTTTCTGCTATGAGAACAATGTTGGGCAAAACAATGCTCCTCCCAACCAATGGGAATTGGTTTTGACAACTAGATTGAGTCATTTTCATATCCAGGAAATTCTCTGACATAGATTGTACCAAGTCTAATATGGATTTCCACTGGTCAACCAGTTCAAGAATTCTAATAACCACACAGGGTCTAATACAGGATTCCTCTTGGGAGAGTCCTACTTATTCCTCTGATAGCATCCCGTCTATGAGGAGTTTTGGGCCTCCAACAGGCTCCAAATCAATAGAGTTGCCTTAGGATTTTTCCCCTCTTCACCATCATGAATAACTCCTTTCCCTTATTGAGATCATCTATCTCTAGGGAGAGGAAATCCAGGAAGGCAAGTGTCATCAGCCCCTCCGGGAAGTCAACTGCCATCAACCCAAGGCCTCCTGGACTTTCACAACTATCCACTATTGTATGGAATGTAAAATTATCTTTTAGCACTCTTTTCCATAGTAATTTAAATAATGAATATAGAATAATCATGCTTGTCCAGCAAAATAAAAAAAGTGCTCTAATGCAATATAACTTGATAAAAATAGTCACATATTTAAATAAAATAAAAAGTGCATAGTATATTTATGTGGATATGATGTTTATTGGAAATAAAGTTTTCAAAATGTTAATTTAATTATTAACAATTACTAAGTGAATGTGGATAGGTATGTTTATTTGAAATAAAGTTCTCAAAATTTTAATTTAATTATCAACAATTATTAAGTAAATGGTACAAATTCAATTTTCATGAATATTTTTAATAATAAATATGCATTAAATATAGAGACTTATCTCAAAATAAATTACATATTTTATTTTCTTTCAATTAAATTAAGTCATAATATTGTAAAAAAGCTTATTTATAATTTAAGAATCTCCAATTATAAAGTCGAAGTGAATATTGATGATTAAGAATCTTGGTACTTGTATTTCAAATGTATATATATTTAACTCATATATATATATTTTTAAATAACAATGAGTAAGCGTTATATTAATTTCGTGCCCGGTCATGACAAAATTCACATGTGATTTATTATTCGAATCCATCCAAGGGATTCAATTTTGTCATTAGATAACAGATAATCCATGCCCAATTATCTCTATTCACTAGAAAAATATACAATACTCTTATTTATATTAATATGATATACCCGAAAAAATAGAGACAGAAGACGAACACAAAAAGTCATTACAATTGAAGGCTAAGCATAAGGATCAACAGGGTGATTTAAATCATTGCACAAGTTTTGGGTTTCAAAAGGATTGCTTTGTTCTTCAAGAAGGGAGCTTGACTTGGTCACCTGGAGTTGAAAGTCCTCAATCACACCGCACAGTGCTCCAACCTCATCCTCCAACCTTGCAACCTGCTTGCATTTGTATTCTACAACTCTAGATTTTTCATAGGCCACCACCTCTTTTCAATACAACAAGTCCTTGATGTCAACGAGCACTAATTTAATATTTACAATATCTTGTGCACATTGTACACATACAACAGGAGTCGGTGGGACCAAGAAACTATGTTGTAGACACAACAGGAGTCGGGGGTACCAAGAAACTATGTTGTAGACCCATTGTTAGATTCTTTGCTTCCTTTTCCACCACCCAGGTAGAGCGTGGATTTATGTTGCCCCAAGATCCCAAAGCCATCCCCTCAAAGCGCCATTGTAATGCAGAGTGAGCATGGAAGGAGGAACACCAATGGGGCTCTTCTAGAATTGAAACCCACATAGCACGTTGGGGAAATTGGAGCACTACTGAAAAAGGAGGCTGTAGACCTAGTCCCAAAGGAAGGTTGTAGTCCCACACCCCAGAGACTCTCCTAAATTCTTCTTACCAAGCAGACTAAACCCAATCCAATCTGATTAAAAAAAATAAGCAAAATGGGAAGTGACAGACATCCTAATTGAAACTTATAATAGTGACCCTGTAGATACCTCACATGATGGGGAAAAGACGAGCATGAGCCTCTAGGATCCCTATATGATGTCATCATTTCTCTGAGAGGAGAGAGAGCTTCGATTACTTGCATTAGAGAGCTCAAGCGGTTGAGTTGTCTAGTTTGGGCCATGAGAAGTAAATGCAACACGAAGGATGGGAGGGCTCACATGGCTAACAACTTCAAAATCCTAGGATAAAACTTGAACCAATAACCATACATGAAGCCTCCCACACTTCGATGTAGATATGACCCATGAAGAATCATGTAGAGGGGAGATTGAGGGCAGCGCATCAGGAGAGAGAGGAGGTGTATCATCAAGTAGGCGAGCGGGGGTGGGTGGGATGACGTCATAATGCGGTTAGGAAACCGGATGGGAGGGGAATAAATAATAACTTTTGGATTGGAGGAGAGAAGACATAAGTGCCAAAAAAGAGAGGGGTTATAGGGTGGGAACATTATGGGACTACACATTAGGGAATTTAGGGTATAGGGTGGAGACTAGGGACACCATTAAGCTCAAAAGACCCTTCATTTAAACTACATGATTTATTTGCCATCAAGTCTGCCTATGGATTGAGGTGTCAAAGAATATGCCAAGCTCGTGATATTTCAAAAGTTAGAAGAACACTTTGAATACAATGAAATGTCTGGTTTAGGTGATTGTCATGTGCAGGGGAGGAGTTTCTTAAATTCCTAATTACCAAGTAGGAGTCTCCCAGAATTGTAATGTTTTTAACTTCCCTCTTCTGGGCTAGGAGGAGCCCCGTATAGAAGTCATAAACTTCTGCTTGATTATTAGTCCTGATACCTAGACCCCAGGTGCACTTATCCACTATTAATGCTCCCTCTTGTAACCCTTATATTTAACTCATATATTAATTCCTTTTATAATTAATAATAATAATAATAATAATAATTTATAAATTATTATTAATAATAATTTAAAATAAAATTATAATTTATGTAATTTTTATAATTTTTAAAATCTTTTTAATATGAAAAGTAGCATAACATAAGTGATGACTATTATTATTTATAAGTTTTTTTTAATTTATATGTATGAGCTAATTTATTTATTTTAAAATTTGAATTGCAAATAAAACCTAACTCTACCCTCAACCCTTGTCCATACTAATTTTCTCATCCTTTGACTAACCAATTAATATCTCATTAATCTATGCTTTTCCCATTTAATATTTTAAAACTCTCAAATGTCACATTCCTGAGTTTGGTATAAATTTATAATTTTATTTGATTGACAAAATTTTGTACAATAAAAAAAATTATCTATTTTTATATTTAAAAAATAAATAGGTGAAGTTAAAAAAATCCGATAAAAAAATATCTTAAAAAATTAGAAAAATTCATGTTCACGAGCTTAAGATAAATTTTGATTTAGATTCTAAATGTAAATTGTGGATTAAAATCTAGTTCTAAATTCTAGTTACACCAACCATAAGTATTTACAAATAGTTGAAATTAAACTCTTCTATTTAATAATTTATATTAGGATAAGTGATTTTAGAAATATCTTGAGTAAGCCAAGGACATCTCGCTAGATGTGGTGTTGGTGTTTTTATCTTCTTTCATCAGAATCATTATATGCTTATTAGACATTTTTCTATTTTTGGTACAAACATGAAAGTGGAATTCACAACTTTGTAGACCTTCTTATATGTTTCCTATTTTCAAAACAATTGTAAGCCACAAATCATGAAAGATTCAAAGTTTGTCATTGATTGGTTGGATAACAAGGTTTTCATTGAAGCCCCTTTTCTAGAACATATTCTATGAAATATCAATATCTAAATAAATAAGATGGAATGGTTTTTTGCCAAACATATCTTGAGGGAATTTAACTCAAAAGAAAATCAACTTTTTAAAGAAGTTCTAAAATTTCCATCTAGTTCCTTTGGCATCTATGAAATCCTAGATGGTAAGAAAATTCAAGTGATGGAGTTCCATCTTTAAAGAAAGGACATGCGATTAGTTTTCAAGTGTCAACTTCACTGGTTCTAGTAGACCTTTGCTAAGATCAACTTCAACACATATTCGAGTACTAGCCCGCATGCCATCTTTAGGTTCATATTTGTTGATAAAGTTGTTGATTCCATTTACTATAGTCTTCACAACATCGTCTCCCCATAAATAAAGAGGTATATGTGAGTGTCTTACATAGACTAGTATCGTGTTTGGAGTGATTGATTTAGGGTCAAAATATGGAGTCCAACGATTCAGATAGAGCCCTCTTCCTTGGTTTCAAATATGAAAGTATAATAACCTCTTTCACATAAATGGTTTGGTTGCTAATTTGTTTCCACCCACCTGGTTATTTCCCTTGGGGAAGGCCATAAACCTATGAATTGACCTACCAATGTTCTCTCTGCAAAGGAAAAGGTTGTTTTTTGAGGTATTGCTGGAGGAAGAGCAATAACAAGGATGCAATCAAATTTTTTTACAAACTTGCAGATGACATGCCGAGGGTGATGAGGGCTAAGGGAGGTTACTAAGGAGAAAAAGGTGTGCAACAAGATATGCAATAGAGGAAGTAGACTGGACATCCCCTAGAGGTAGCTCTAGAGGGTCCATGGGGAAAGGGAAAGGGTGCTGAAGAAAACTAGGCTTACAGGAGGCAAGAACATGAGCATGTTAGATATAATTATATTAAATATAATCATACTATGTGAATTTGTTTAAAGTTTTTTTTTTCAAATAAATTTGAAAAGGTTAATTTATGCGTAGGATGTTCAAAAAATTATTATTAATAAAAAAAAATATATAATGGTGGTAATATATTATCATCTAATAATTTATAAGAAATTAAATTAATGTATTAATAATGGATATTATATTTTAATTATTATAATAATAGAACTTAAAAATTTATATTTACTAAATAATTGTTTTACATGCTTTAATATTTGTGTTATATTGTAATAATTGTTTTACTTGCTTTAATATTTTTGTTATATTGTAATATGATTTAATATTTGTGTTATATTTGTGTTATAGTACTTGTATGGTGCTATAGGTGAGGTCAACAACTCACCTAGGATGACTGACTCTAAACCATACTTATTCGAACAACTTACCCTCATTGTTTTACAGGTGTCGAGGAATAGGATTTCATAACTTTTCTTCCATCGAGGGTTTGCAGCTCCTGCATTTCATTATTGTAATTGTAATTCCAAGGTTATTACCATACAATGATTTTTTTTGGTTATTTATAGTTGGAGAGTCCAATGGCCATTATTCTTTTCTACCTCCTGTCACTGTTGCAACCACACATGGTGAATTCTTTAGCGATGACCATAATTTTTTCTAGTCGAGGTTAGTCTCAAATATTCTTAGTCTAGTTCCATTTTCATTCTTTACACCTTTGCTTATAGTAGATTTTTTTTATTTTTTATTTTTTATTTTATTTTGTATTATATATATATATATATATATATATATATATATATATATATATATATATATATATATATATATATATATATATATATATATATATATTTATTATTATTATTATTTTTATACAACACGACACCTACCTATTTATTAGAAGAAACCCTAAGGTAAACGTTCCTCTTTCTATTTTACCCTCGGTACCTCATTCTTGTGTAAACCAAAGTTATCAGTTGTCCTAACAGTTTATATCTATTCTTCTTAGGTGAGAAATGATAAAGCCCCTGTTGGAGGTGTTAGAACATTTGGTTCCTGCTCAAGAGTTTTTCTCAACTTGAAGCCAGAATTTTAAATTCGTTACTCTACCTTCCAGGTTTTCATTAATTATTCCATTAAACTGACTAAAATTTAGAAACAAATGAATAAGGGCTCATGTAATTATTTCTTTTTAAGTTACAAACCATAAGTCCTTAACATGGCTTACTTGGTTCTATCAATTGTATATTATTTCTTAAAAAAAAAATTCACCACAGAATGTTAAATCTCCTCACATTGAGGGACCCCTTATTTGGTTTACAAAGTAATTAATTCAAGTCCTTAGATTTGTTGCATTTAGTTCTTTCTGATAGTAAGTTTCGCTTACTATATCTCGTCTTATTTTCTTATTCATTTACTTAGATATTTCATATTTGATGCCTATATTGGTCTCGAGATTTTATATCCTGACTTTTGTTTGTGCAATCTATAGGAACCTCATAATACAAGGATACATATTCATTATATATTTCTTATTGTTCGGAAAACTTGTACTATGGTAGAATTTTATTCAAAAGTTCCTATTATTTCTTATTATAGACTCAAAAGATTTAGAGTGGCCTACACCATCCTTTTTGAATTTAAATTCTATGACATTGGACACTGAATCGGTTTTCTAGTGGTTATTCCACTTAATTAGCACCATTTCCTTTCTCTTCCTTGTGTCGCAAGAACATTATTATTTCAACCTCCTAGTTTTCCTTATAACACAAATAATTTGATGTTGAATTCCTCTGTTACCACAATATACTAGTATTCCAAGGACAATGGGATCTCTGATATCTTAGGTCTTCCTGTTATTCATACATCAATATCTAGGTATACATCTATTTACAAAAACAAAAATTATTTTGAGTTTGGACTTATCAATATCTAGATATACATCTATGTACAAAACAAAAACCGTTTTGAGTTTGGAATTTAGGCTGCAGTCTTGAAACTAAATCTTTCAATAAAGTAAATTATGATATTTAATACAACAATACTTTTACATCTCATAATCCAGGCTTCCATATTCATTTGGTCCCAATACAAATTTCCTTCAGATAAGTTATACCATTACTCTATAACCAATTCTATATAACAAAACTTTCTTGTTTTACCATAGTCACATAAATGATTTAAATCAAGATATTTATACTAATTTGTACTTGTTTAGACTACCAAGGAAATGTATAGAGGATAAATTTCACTCCTCACGTCCATTGATAATGGTGTCCAAAACGAGTTCTCCCCCGTGTTAGTTTCCACTTCCCAGAATAGTTGTTTAACAGTGACCAAGAAAGGTCAGTCCAAGGCATAAAGATTGTAGAAATTCAACCCAGGAAAATACAAACTCACAAGTTTTTCCTAGGGTTTCCATTAGCTCTCAATCCATCTCAAGGATACCCTAGCTAGAAACATCCTTCCTTTCCTCAACAATGTCCTATTTTAGGAATCAATATTTTTGCCATCTCCCATCTGGAATGTCTCAGGTCCTCTACATACCCTCTTGGATTCCTTTCCCCAACTAAGATTATTTATCTCTAGGGGTGGGCGTAACTATCTTCTAAATAACTGGTAAGTTTAACTTTCACTTAGTGACTTTTCCTCGTAATTTCCATGGTTGTCATAACCAAATTTTAATAAAATTAAAAAAAAAATTATACATATAAATGTATCACTAGGCCTTCCACTCAGCCCATGGTTTGTCCAATCACTAGAGTAAAAGGTAAATAAATATTCAATGTTCACCAAGGGGTGTTACATCTTATCCCCCTCAAGTGAAACATCATCCTCTGTCTTTCCTGCTCCTTAAAGCAGACTAGAACATTAATCACGCATAGAGTCTTCAGTCTCCCAGGTAGCCTTTTTTAGGCTCAAGTGTTTTCACTGCCCTCTACTTAGTTCTTTACATTCCTATGTAGCATGATTTTTCTCTGGTTGATGATGCACAAGAATTGGACTAGGAACACTCAGTCCATCTTGACCTACATCCACATTCATTATAGCTGACATTAGTTTCTTCCAATCACCTTCTAAAAACACACACGTGTCTATTATATCATTTCAACCCTTTTTTTAATTCTTTTTTTTTTGTACAGACATCACCAATTATTATTTATGTATGGGTCATCAACATGTATCATGACCCAACAAGGATTAGCAACCTACACTTAATAAGGGTTAGAAATATTGCTATAACTCATCAATCATAAAGATACATTCTTTCTACTCACCCAATGGTTACATCGATTAACAAGGACCCGTTATGTGAGTCTGATGTAAGTTCCAAACCTTAGAAGTATCAATATCACATAAACCATTTATTACACCCTTTTTTCTTTTAATATACAAATGTATATTTTTCTATCAAGGATTTCAATTAGTGTATGGTCATACCTGATAGTTTTACTATGTTGTTATTTTGGTATTCAAACATTACATATGTGTCAATTATATCTTAGTGAGACTTAGGATTAATTCATTTTTCTTTCCAAGTTCAAGGCAACTACATGGTTGTCTACTTTGTTCGGGTACCACTGATTACGTTTATCTGAGTTACTTACTATTTTATCATTGTGTAAAACTAGGAATTCTTTATAGTATTCCTTCAATCTCTCCCTTTTATCATCCGCATTACATGTGGTTGATGAGGATTGTACTCAATTCTATTTCCATATGCAATCATGAAATTTATTTTTGTATTTGTAAGGGTATTAAGTGCCTCATACTCACCATATCACCTTTAGTTTAGTTCTTGTTTATATGTCGGGTCTTAACGCGTTATTCAGTTCATCCTTCAGTATATTATTTTAATATAATTGGGTGTGTGAGGTTTGATAATGTTAATAAACAATGGATTTTCCAGACATGAGGGTTAGCTATTATCTTATCAAATCATCCTCACAGTAATGATATTTATTATCATCATCACACCTCTCCTCTTTTTTTTTTTTGTTAATTTTTTTAATATTTATAATTTATTTAAATAATTTGTCATTAACTTTAAGTTTAAGGAATATTTCCTTACCTTATCTCCATGATAGCTTATAAATAATAACCTGTTCTTTAAATACCATCATGGTTCCATGATATCCCTCAACAAAATATTACCAAGGTTCTAGAGCAGTTACTTTAACATATCCTTTTTGCAGCAAGTAGTATATGTGTCCTTTGTTCCAGCGAACCAATGATATATATATATATATATATATATATATATATATATATATATATATATATATATATATATATATATATATTTTTTTTTTTTTTTTTCCATTTTACTTCAAATATTTTCAAGTGCCATCGAGGCTTGAAAACACAAGGTGGTATGAAATCACCATAATGACTCAAGAGTACAACTTGGAATAGTATGGGAAAACAAGAAGTTCACACCACCCATTTCGCTATAACACCTCCCTGGCATGCCTTATTCATTGTGGCTTGCATCATTTCTACTTTGTGTCTTCCATACTCATTAGCTTCCTTAATGTATTAGCATATTGAGTTTTCACACCTATGTTCATCCTAATTGATCAATTGATTAAACTCACTTGTACTTATAAAAATTTTATTTTAGTTCCTTCAGGTACTTGCCTGTAAGGAGTCAAAACATTGACTGATAGCTTCTTTCAGATTCTAGGTTAGCACATCCTCTAGCATAAATATGTTTTTGCCAATTTGTTATCGACATTCCCTTTACTACAACCTTTAATTATGTAAAATTATGTTCCACACACCCTTTTTTCTTATTTTATTTCCACCACCTTACTTGGTTACTCACCAATTCTTGACCCACTATGATTCTTCAAACCATATTAAGACAACTTCCTTTTAGAAGTATTAATACACGGTTAGTAACTTTTACAACTTATGATATTGATAAAAAAAGGAACAAGCATCAAGTTCAAAGTTTTACCATCATAATTTACAACTGTATCTTTTAGTCTTATTATATCAACATATTCTAGCTCCCTAGATATCAAAATTCCACTTAAAAGTCATTTATGTCATTTGGATCCTTGCTAACTTGGGTTAAATCATACTTAACATTCCTATTTGTAAGACAATTATAAAATAAAAAATTTAGCGAGTTGTTATGAGAAAACCAAACCTTGATAGGCTGCTGATCAGGAAGACTTTGAGTAACTATTTGAAACCGATCTTTTGGTTGACGCTTAGCCTCCTCAACCTGAGAGGGCTCTCTCACTAGGTTAAAGATTTTAATTTGAAGATTAGATGGCTAAATCTATGGAAAAATTAAAAAAAATGTATAAATGGTTGAAATACCAATCAACAAACATCTATTGGGCTATGGAGTCAAAGTATGTTTCAGTACAACAACAAGATTAGCTTAACATGGAAGTCAGGGCATAAAGAGTCTTAATATATCAGCAAAACAAAGACATAATGCAAGGAACACAGTTTATAAACACATGAAGGAAGTTAGAGCATTATCAATGAATTCTATGTAACATGTGTTTATACCACTGCAAGTAAGTAAATGAAGAAATCCATGAGAAAATCAAACATTTAAAACCCTCTCTAAATCCTAAGTAGTGAAGCCAATATATTTGTATTAACATGAAAACACACAGTCTCATACAATAATACAGTGTGCTTGTTTCTTTTGAAAATTTCCAACCCCTAGGGAATTCCACCTCTTGTCTTTTCTAGAGTTATCATTATAATCTTGGATTCCCTGATCCAACTTGAGGGGAATTCGAATTTCCTAGCTTGACACCTATTCATACCTAAAACAGACTATTAATTACAATTAACAATTAACTGATTGTCTTAGAGTCCTAATACAATTAGGAGTACAACTCCTTATTATGATAACAACAACCTAATCTAGGAATTAAACTCAATGCTTGACAACTGCTCCTCAACTTCGACCTTGGTAATGTCCATAACCCTCCTACTGGCCTTTAATAACTTCTCTTTTATCTACCATGAAAACTATGAATATATCCCCTGCACTATAGTCTTGGTCTTCAATGATGTTCCTCGAATCTTCTGATGACAAAACTAGCCCCTTTAATCATGTAACATATGTTAAGTTAGCCATAGAAACCTTACCTTTCTCTTGTGCAAAAATTAAACTCCTTGAAGGTGCATGAAGAAGGTCAATCTGGATGTGCTACGAAACTAACTGTTGTTTTTGTGGCGCAGAAATTTGCTTTTACATATATCCTTTATCCTTTGAGTTTTTTCCTTGCTTGAGCTTTAAACTTTCATAAATTACCTCCTCACATTCTCCAGAAGCATCATTCTCCAAAAAATAACTGCTTATTTCCTTTGAGAATCGATCAAAACATCAAAATTGCACCTATAGCAGTTTCGTAACGCGCTACGAAACTGCTGTGTATGTGACTCACCTATGACAGTTTCATAGCGCAAGTTGAGTCATCAATTTCTTCCACCTCATAATGAATTTAAAGAAACTGAGAGAGGTTTTTGTAGTTAAGTATGTTAGGAAGAAAAACCTCTTTCAGTTTTCAAAAATGAGTTTTCAATTTCTTAGGAACCCCCTTGGAAGTTGACTTCTAAAAACAGAAAAAAGAGCATACACAACAGTTTCGTAGCACAAATCACCTTTTTTGAACTAGCTGCGCTACAAAATTGTGGATTCCTGTATGATTGCAAAAATTTAACCCTAAACTTAATGGAATGACTTCTAAATGGAAAATGTGACCTATTTGACCATGAAGTGAACCTAAAGGACTTTATTTGGAAATGAAAGATGACATTTTAAGACTTCAAACCCTATCACTTACCCTTTTATCAAGACTAAAATGACCTTTAGACCTCCTTGAAATCATGACCAAAAGCAGAGTTGACACAATGATGTTTTGAGAATTTTTGGGTGATAACACGAGTCAATCTATGATTTAGTACCACAGGTATATAAATCATAAAATTTATTGAAATTGGCTCTGATCTTACTCACTCATACTTACCAAATAGAGGGAAAGTGGGTATCTTTTTTGGATATTAGCAACATTTTTCTAATGTGCTTCCACATCTATTGGTGTCGAGAAATCATCCAAATGCCATTACCATGTTACTTCTGATTCACAATTCTTAATTATATTGCTTTATTATTTCTGAGATTGATCTTCTTACAACCTATCTCCATTTCATTGGTTCTTGATCAAGTATCTTACGTGGTAGTTCTATTTATAGTTATAAACCATTTAATTGTAACAATCCTCCTTGCAGATAGTTTACACCGATTTCTCTACTGTGGTAACCATTCCTTTTGCAACTCCTTCCTTAAAATCTTTTGGTACAAAAGCTCATTAATTCCTTTCCTGTTGGACCTTATGTCCATCAGTCATTGAATTTGTACCAGTAGATAGAATGCATTGGATTTTTTTATACCTAAGGTGTACTATTTTTTTTTAAACTGAAATGGGTATGTTTTATTTATGATTTGGCTGGGTCAAAGCCTAATCAACCTTGTTACACTACAATATCTTACATCTTAATACATCTTGATGTACTCTGTTTCTCAGGTTAAGGAACACTTGCTTGAATAATACTATTGTCATTGATGATGAGTTCGCCCGATGCAAGAAGGAAACCTTTATTTGCCATTATATCTGCTTCACTATTCAAGCTTATGAGAATGTGGAAATTTTGAAAGGATTCAAAGTCCTTTAGTATGGTCATTAGCCTTTTTAGAGACTTGTTGAGTGTGGTGTTGTTGAACTGGTCCTGCATATTGATCTTCTTGATGAGGGTTTCTGAGTCTCCAAATGCTTGACAATATTTGATGCCTCTTTCCCGAACAATTTGGTAGGCTTTTGTGAGGCCAAGAAGTTCTGCCTGGTTATTTGTATGATGACCAAGCCCCCAGCTGAAGTAAATCTTTTCTAGTGTTGTCCGGGGAGTAGATGACTCCACCAGCGCCCACTGCCTTGGGGTTTCCCTTGGAGGCTCCATTGAAGAAAATAGTAGTTTTGAGATGCTTCCTCCACCAAAGTTGGAAGCTGGCTTCTAGATCTCTTAATCTCCAGTGAGGGTTGGGAAGGGGGAGGATCAAAGATTTGCCTTTGGGGAGAGGGCTAAGATGATTCAACCAATGCTTTTTAGAAGGGAGGAGAGAAGAATCTGATTTTTGCGAATGTTGAAGAACAGATTCTAGGAGAAGAGCTTTAGCTTTAGCAGCTATTTTTGTAGGGAAGCAAGGAGTATTATTGAATTTCAAGTTGTTTCGGGTGAGCCAGATTTCCCAACACACGAATTTAGGGATTGAAAGCCAAATGTGATACCATAGAGAGTTGCTGGGAATAGGACGAGGATAATTTTGGAACCATGTGGAGTAAAGATCAGCCACGGTACATTGCTGGGGCAGATTAACTTGCAGATCAAGGAGCGTTATCTTCCAGACTTCCTTGGAAAAAACGCAGTCTAAGAATAGCTAAGGGATTGTTTCTCCAGTATTTCTGCACATGATGCATTGATGAGGTCTAGCAATGTTTCTTTTTAGCAGATTGTCACCTGTCAACTATTTGTTGTGCATGAGGATCCAGAAAAAAATTGACTTTCGGAAGTCCTGTAGAATGCCAAACTTGTTTCTAAATGCTAGGAGAACGTATTTAATCTTTTTTTGGCTGCAGAGCAATATAACTTGCTGTAGTGGTATAAGTGTTGGTGTCTCCCCAACCCTAGCTAACTGGATTGTCACGATGGATGGGCGTAGCATTGGAGAGGAGCGATTTCAGTGCTGCCAACTGTGGAAGGAGATGCTCCGGTACGAGTGGGAAGCTCCAATCCTGCCAATTACCTTTGCGATCCCACTATGTTATGTGAAATAGCTTGTGATACCCTGCATCTAGAAGCCAACATCGAAGGTCACAAATTTCATCATGGGATTTAAGGGGTGCACTATTCATTATATGGTCTTCCCACAAGTAATTTTTTTTTCCATTGCCTGGAATACAGTAGAGGTGAGACTTAAAGTGACTGATGCTGTTTCTGCATAAATTCCAGGTTAACGTTCCAGGGGAGGTGTTGTCAACAGATAGTTGTCTGAGAGAGACCCCCTGTGCATATTTTTTCTTGAGCGTATCACTAACTGGATGAGCAGGGTCGGAATAGATTTTCTAGAGAAGCTTGCAACCGAGAGCGAGATTGGAGAGTGCAGGGTCTCTTATCTGGAGTCCTCCATACGCTATTGGGCATTTTACTAGATCCCAGTTTTCCAAGTGCAATTTTTTTTCATTGCCTTTGCCTCCTTGCCAAAGAAAGTTTCGCAGAAGGTAGGATATTTTCTCCATGATGTGTTTAGGAGCAAGAAGAAAAGAGGCTTGGTAGATAGGAAGGGGAGAAAGCACAAAATTTATTAAGATTGTTTTTCCTCCCTTTGTGAGCCAGAACCCTCCCCAAGAGGCGATCTTTGATTTGATCTTGCTAATAATACCTTGCCACAAAGTTCTATTATTAACACTGGAGGTGAATGGTAGGCCAAGATATTTGATGTTGTCCCAATGGGCGTAACCCTCGAAGCCAAGGATCTGGGCTATAATATTCAGATTGCCTTGATCCACATTCCATCCATAGATTGAGCTCTTTCTGTCATTTATCATAACTCTTGAGGCTTTGCAATAACTTTTTAGGACAAAATCGAAAGATTTAGCTATTCTCATAGAGGTACCACCAAGAAGCAGGGAGTCATCTGCAAAAAGGGCGTGATTTATAGGCTTTTGGGCATTGGAAGTGCGAATTCCGGGGAGGTCACTAGAATTCATTTCTGCAGTAGGCTTCCTACTGAGGGAGTCCACCATTAGGATATACAAGAAAGGACCTAAGGTGTACTATTAACATATAAGTTTTATCTCTTATTATCACTACTATCGATATCTACGATATCTATTGCTACTGCTTAGTTGGTAAAAATATTCCATCCCACCAAGCATGTGTTTTGTACTCACAATTATTATGTATGCCTGGTACATTATATATCTTGCTTTACATATCACAAGGCTTTTGACTCCTTTATTTCTCTTTATAATCTATGTACACTTTATTCCGTTGCTATTCAATTTTTGATTATAAGTTTTGAAATTTATTTTACACTCTCTTAGCTATGTTCTTGGTCAAATTCTAGTATGTGTGCATGGTATAGTTTATACCAAATAGGAATTTACTTCCCAAGTTCTTCAGTCTTATTACCAATAGTATCTTTTCTATTTCAACCATCCATGTTAGATGTATATTTTAAAACTTCCTAACAATTACCAAATTTATGTGTAAAACATATATTATTATTATTTTTATCCACAAAAGACTCTTACAACTGGAAGATGTAACCATTATACAGACACCCTAAACCTTATGCGCAACACCCTATTTTCTCTCCTAACTCAACCATTAAATATTTATGAATGTTTCAATGAGTAAGGCTTAATTCTTATTTTACTTAATATATGCATGTGTATGCCTCCCGCTGAGTTATGCGTACACCTCCTAATTGTATAATGCTGTGGTGTTTTTTCTTTATTTATGTATTAATGCTTAGGCCACCATACAAATGCTTATTCACCTGACATATTAGTTGTTATGATTAAGGGTATCTCAATCGGTGATGCGATTAATCTCTAGGCAGCATAACTTTTGTAACAATTTGTTTTTTTTTTTTTGCGACATATTTCTTCACTTCTTATCACCTTGACTTTTGATACAGAAATTTAGTTGATTCCTTAGTATGGTTCATTGTCAGTTTTCAATCAATATTTTATGCCTTAAATTCTATATTATTTTTAAAGAACAAGGTACAGTTATTTTTTTTTATTTTTTATTTTTTTATTTTTTTATTTTTAATTCCTCTCGTTGCTAAGGAACACCTATTATAGAAAACAACATAATTTATTACCATTTCCCTTAGTCAAGCCATAGTGTTGAACTTGGCTATCATATCACTTGTAACATACCCCGAATGTACCCTGATTTCTTTCTTTAATCTTGGAATTAAATATCGACTAACATGCACTATCCACTATGATTAGGAGGGGATTGTGATTGGATTTAATCTTTGAATTATGAAATTATAATGCATACATATACTTCCACTTACGCTACGGTCAATTTAGCACAACGTTATTAATAGGATACTATCGTTAAAGTCACTACTTCAAAATTACTTCAAAGTATTAAAGTTACTACGATGTTGTTGAAACTCTCAAGAAAGTAGTTGACCAATTTCCATTTGGCGGCATGACTGCATCGGGAAAGGTAGGATCAGATCTACGGGAAAGGGCTAACCAGCCATATATTGGGTATTTAATGCCCTCAGAGCAGCACGCGACTTAACGCGATAACACAGGAATGGGCAAATTGGACATTAAATAATATTTGCCCGCTCCCGTGTTATCAGGCTAAGTGGCGTGCTACTCTAAGGGCATTAAATACCCAATATATGGTTGGTTAGCTCCAGCCAGATCTACGAATCTCAATGGCTAGGGTTTCATCAACGGTTTATAGAGGAGGGTAAGGTGATTACGCGGTAACCACCCTCTCGCTCTAGCATCTCGGATAACTTCCATTCTCTCTTGGTCAGATGTTAGTAATGGCTCTGCACATTTGGGAAATTTCTCTTTTGGTTTATCTCTGGATCAACTCACCTGATGTTGTTCACTTGCACAGATAGGAAACGATTTTTCTTTGTATAAAGTTTCTATGATTATCCTCTCAGTGTGTGTTTTTAGTTTCAATTTTAGACATTACCCTTCCGCTGCTTCTTTTATGTGGGATTTGAGCCAAAGCTAGGATTTCAGGTCAGTTTAAGCCTTGGAAAAAACTCCTCTTAGATTTGCAGAGTTCAAATTTTAAAGGCGCTCTCTTAGGGTTATTTCTGCAACAGGTAGTCCAAATGTGTTAATTATCCACTTTGTCCTCTTTAAACTTAATTCTTTAATTTTTAGAGGGAATCCTAACAATTAAAGGTGTTGGGTATAACATGGGAAGTGAATGACTAAAGAAACCCAACTTCAGGTAAAGCCCTTTCACAATGGAAACCATAAGTAAAATCCTTTGGAGTTGGTAATTGATATGTCGACATGATGCTACAGGTGAGGTCAGCAACTCATCTAGGATAATTGAATCTGAGCCATACTTATTCCAACATCTTACCCCTACTGTTTTACTAGTGTAGAGGAATAGGATTTAATAACTTTTCTTCCATCGAGGGTTTTCAGCTCCTTCATTTCATTATTATGATTGTAATTCCAAGGTTATTACCATACAATGAATTCTTTTTGGTTATCTACAGTTGGAGAGGTCAGCGGCCATTACTCTTTGCTACCTCGTATCGTTGTCGTAACCACACTCGGTGAATTCTTTAGTCGTGACCATAATTTTTTTTGGTTGAGGTTAGTCTCGAATATTCTCAATCTAGTTCCAATTCCTCTCTTTACACCTTGCTTATAGTAGAATTTTTCCTATATAATCTTTTTTTGTTTCTGGTATACAACATGACACCTACTTATTTATTAGAAGAAAAGGTAAATGTTCCCCATCTATTTTTCCCTCTGTACGTATTCTTGTGTAAGCCAGATTTATCTGTTGTCCTAACAGTGTATATGTATTCTTCTCAGGTGAGGAATGACAAAGCCCATATTGGAGGTGTTAGACCATTTCGTTCCTGCTCAGGAGGTTTTGCTCAACTTGTAGCCAGAATTTGAATTTCATTACTCTACCTTTTAGGTTTTCATTAATTATTCCATTGAACCTACTAACATTTATAAACAAAGGAATAGGGTCTCATGTAATTATTTCTTTTTATGTTACAGATTTTCAGTCCTTAGCATGTCTTACTTGGTTCTATCAATTATATATTATTTCTTTTAAAAAAATGTTTCACCACAAAATGCTAAATCTCCTCACACGGAGGGACTCCTTATTCGGTTTACAAAGTAATTAATTCAATTCCTTAGATTTGTTACATTTAATTCTTTTTAATAGGAATTTCCATTTACTATATCTCGTCTTATTTACTTATTCATGTACTTAGATATTTCCTTTTTGATGCCTATTGTATATATCGACTTTTGTTTGTGTGATTTATAGGAACCTCATAATACAAAGATATATATTCATTCTTTATTTCTTATTGTTCGCATAACTCATACTACGACATAATTTTATTCAAAAGTTATTATTTCTTGCTATAGACTCAATAGATTTAGAGTGGCCTACAACACTTAATTAGCACAATTTCCTTTCCCTTCTTGTGTCGCAATAATATTATTATTTCAACCTCCCAGTTTTCCTTATAATGTATATGATCTGATGCTGAATTACTCTGTTACCACTATATGCCATAACTATATGCTAGTATTCCAAAGATAGTGGGATCTCAATATCTTATGTCTTCCTGCTATTATTGCATCAATATATAGGTATACAACTATGTACAAAACAAACACTGTTTCGGGTTTGGCCTTTAGGCTGTAGCCTTGAAACTAACTTGTTCAACAAAGAAAATTATGATATTTAATACAACAATAATTTTACATGTAATAATCTAGGCTTCCATATTCATTTGATCCCAATACAAATTTCCTTCAGATAAGTTATACCATTACTCTATAATCAATCCTATATAACATAGATTCCTCATGTTACCATTGTCACAAAAATTATTTAAATCAATATACTTATACTTATTTGTACTAGTTTAGATTGCCAAGGAAATGTACAGAGGATAAAGTTCACTCCTCCTATCCATTGAGAATGGTGTCCACTACCAATTATCTCCTCGTGCTAGTTTCCACTTCCCAGAAGAGTTGTTTGACTGTGACCAAGAAAGGTTGGCTCAAGGCATCAAGATTGTAGAAATCCAGCCTAGGAACATACAAACTCACAAGTTTGTCCTAGGATTTCCACTGGCTTACAATCTAGCTCAAGAATACCCTAGCTAGTAATGTACCACCCTTCCTCAAAAACATCCTATTTGAGGAATCAATATTTTTCCCATCTCCCTTCTAGAATGCCTCAGGTCCTCTACATACCCTCTTGGCTTCTATTCCCCAACTGAGATTATTTATCTCTAGGGGTGGGAGTAAGTGTCTAATAAGTGTAACTTTCACTTAGTGATTTTTCCGTAATTTCCATGGCTGTCATAACCAAATTTTAATAAAATTTAAATTATATATATATATATATATATATATATATATATATATATATTTATCACTAAGCCTTCCACTCAGCCCATGGTCTATCCAACCATTAGAGTAAAAGGTAAATAAATATTCACTGTTCACCGAGGGGTGTTACATATATGTATGTTTGAAATATTGTTTAATATCCTTAGATAGTATAGGAAGGGAATAGTTGTCTTTGAATTTTATATATGGATTTTTGGCTTTTATCAATAAATATAAATAGTAAATATTTGTATAGACCTTATTTATAATAATATTTTTATTCATGGAAATAAAGGTGTCATGGATCAATATATTTATCAATGGATCAATCTATTTATAATTATATTGTCAATAATATAATAATTATTTTCTTTCATAAAATTAATTTCAACTTACAATATTGATAAATTCAAACATGGACACTTTCTTTGAATGTACAATCAAATAAATAAAATTAGTATCCAAATATTAAAATATTTTGGGTTATAAAAAGATAATAAAAAAACCAAATTTTCATATTTTTATGGGCAAAATTATAAAATTCAATTAAAAGTTTATTTCACCAAAAGGGTTGCTCTTCCTCTCTGTAAACCAAGTCAAAACCAAAGAATTTGAACCTTGGATTCCCAATTTTCTCATATAATTTAAAAAATATTAGTACAACAAACACATTTTTCAAATTTTTTTTTTTTTAAAACTAGGTATATGACAATTAAATAGTATTTACAAATTTTACTCAAAATAAATTTTCAATTATGGAAAGAATATTAATGAATACAATAATGAAGTTTAGATTTATCTATTAGTGAATACAATAATAAAATTAAGATTTACCATTCTTAATTTCTCGCTTAATCCCAATCCTAAATTAGCCAAATAAAATGGTTTATTTTAATAGTGGTATAGTGCTTATGATTTACACCAACTATTATGCCTTACCTCAATGAGGGGTTTAAAAAATGAGGATAACTAATTAAATTATTTGGAAATCATTTTTAAACAACGAAGGTTGCTTTATCCCTGAAAAACCGACTTTTTTTTTTCAGAAGAAAAAGCTTTATATTATATTGAGGAAATATATACAAAATGGACATGATAGATCTGAAAAGAGCCATGGATGATCATCTGAACAAAGAGACAGACATAGAAGATCTGTTGATCTGATGGATTTGAGCATGGATCGCCTGTGAAAAAGCTGATAATCAAAATGTATAGAGTCTGAGAATGAAGAGAGGGAACCCAAAAGGGGCTGCGAGCATAGGCAGCCATGATATGGACAAAAAACCCGCAGCGAAACAGAATTAGCGGACAGGGGAAAAGAGAGCAGAGAAAAGAGGAAAGGGATGAATCTTCAAAAAAATGTTTTGTTCCTCCATTTCCAGAGGCTTACAATTAATATATTGTTGGGGATGGGGAGGAATACTAGGTCATTGGCCATCTATATGCTTAGTTTTATGATTTATCTTTCTTGTGCCCTTAAATTGAGTGAGAGAAAAGAAGAATCGTTGACAAATTGATGTAAATTCATGTTTTTCTTTGAAGTGAGTTATGTGATTATATGCCATTTGATTAGATGTATTAAGTTTAGTGTGAGTTTTTTATTTGTCTTTTTTAAATTAAGATGTTTAATTATTTTTTGTTTTAAAGTTTTTTTTTTTTTTGGGGGAATGGAACCATTTTTGATGTGATTATGTTTATTTTAAATACGAAATTGATGTAAATTCGTGTTTTTCTTTGAAGTGAGTTATGTGATTATATGCCATTTGATTAGATGTATTAAGTTTAGTGTGAGTTTTTTATTTCTCTTTTTTAAATTAAGATGTTTAATTATTTTTTGTTTTAAAGTTTTTTTTTGGAATGGAACAATTTTTGATGTGATTATGTTTTTTTTATTTAAAATATGGTTTTAAATACATAAATGAATTTAACATTTTGAAAAATCTAGTAAGCACTTAGATTATGTAGAGTTTATAAATTAAATTTAAAATTTTAACAATTTTTTATTAGATTTTAAGCAATGTAACCAAAATCTATATCTATTTTTTTTCCAAAACATAAAATAGTTAGACTACAACTCTCTTAATACTTAATAGCATATAAATTTTATAATGAACAAATTAATTTACTTACTAAATAAATTAGGTCGAATAATCTCATTGCATAATATTGTGTATGCTAATAGCATATAAATTTTGTAACTAATAAATTAATTTATCTACTAAGTAAATTAGGTTGAATAGTCTCATTGCATAATATTATGTATGCTAATAAGCCCAAAAAAGTTTCTTAGTCATAATCTAAAAAAATCTAGATAGCTCTAATAATAATAAAAAAAGGTGGTTAGTCAACCTACCTAAATATGCCTGCTAATAAGCCCAACTTTAGAAGGTTCCTAGTCATAAGCCAAGAAATCTAGGTGGTTAGTCAACCTACTTAAATATGCCCTGGGAAAGTGAGCTCTTTTAACTTATGCTAAACTTAGAAAGACACATTGTTATGGGTTGGAATGTTACCTAAAATTTTTACTTTCATTAGTGTGTGATGCTCATATATGGGCAACAATAGGTGTGGTTTTAAAGAAGTAGTGAAAGAGTATGAATAAAAGAAAAAATAGATTTCTTATTAGCAATCGATTTTCTCTTGACTACCATTAGTCGAGCTTTCATCAATATATTCTATAATGTTAGTTATATATATATATATATATATATATATATATATATATATATATATAGATATATATATATATATATATATATATAATTTGCAATCATCCAATTAGTTCATATTTTGAAAGTCTTATTTCCACCTTCACGACACATGCATTGGAGCATAATGAAATAATCATTCTTTTAGCTCGATTCTATGTCAGATTCTATGCCACCGCCAAGATTTTTGCAACTTCCAATACTATCATTACTCCGAGTCATTCTTTTTGACTAGTTTTTCCCAACCATCATACATATTCATATCTATACACCTTATCCTTTCTTGGAATTGGAAATGACCGACATATTTTTTAGAATTGGAAAGTGGGTTTTGTCAGTGGGCTCCTACAAATCAAGTTTCTTTGTTGGCAATTACACATACAACAATATATTTATGAGTAGTGCAATCCATCTTTCTGCATCCCACTAGTGCCCAGTTTTCAACATTGGTTTATCTTGTTATTTGAAATGGAGTGAGGCAAAATCATCTACAGCTAATCAATGCTTTGATGAATCCGATGATGTAGCATGGATTCCACAATTACTTTGTGTAGGTGATATTTGTTTATTCATTCATTACCTTGCATGACATTGCACCTGATTGACTTTTTTCAATATTTTCTCACTTTTCTATCATCAGTTGTTAATCTTCTATCGGGTTTCCACACATATATCTTGTTGACTAGAATTTCCAATGACCCAAGTAAGTAGAATCTCTTCCAAATGTCACACTTAGACCTCTTCTTGCCACTGCTTTCTTCCTTCGATGGCTTTGCATATGTGGGACAAGAGGGTTGCTAGAATTCCACAAAGAATTTTCTAGTGAGTTGCAGATTGAAATTTGAGTGGTGTCGCCTATATTGGCTATGAATTCTCACCAAAATTGTGTGAACACCTATGAAGAATCATCCTCAACAGTCTGATCAAGTTGCACCATCAGTCCTAAATAATTTATTCCATGTAGGCTATAATCATGTGGCCTTTCGATGGAAAATCATTGCATGGGCATGATTATAGATGCAAGTGTCAGGTTTGAAAAAATTCATTGATTTTGTCGGTGTTTTTATCTGAATACCTTCATTAGTATCATAATTACCTTGACAGTGAAGAAGAAACTCTATTGTATGAGAGTATGAAGACAAACACAACTAGTATTGACATTTATATGAATAGCCTTTCCTCTACAAATCTTCCATTCTCAACTCTCCACACCACAACATGATAAATGAAGAGGAGTGTGTGTTGATTACCAAATGGAAAATCAAAATCTTCAACTCTATTTTCTAGTCATATGTATTCATTCCAAGGTGGAGGATGTTATTTTTATTTAGATTTGGGGGATAGGTGAAGTGGAATCATTGCCATTTATTGCTATAAATTAATTGTTTTTGCATGGGTTTGTAGAGTAAAGATTTTGTATCACATATAATTAATTATGCTCAGAATGTTTTGTAGTTGAGTAGATGATTCCATTGAAATAAAAAGAATGGATTCAATAATTTTTCTTGGTTTATTATATATTTTTAAATTTTAAAACACCTTAAAACCTTATCAAAGAATTTATGAAGTTTTCTCTTTATCAAATTTCAATGAACACAAATTTCCCCACCTGCTTTAAATGAATTGGAAAAAACTCTGTAAATGATATGGTGTTCCATTAGCTCATAAGCCACAAAAGGAATGGGCTAAGGAATGTGTTCTATGATTATTAAGTGTTGTGGTAAAATTTCTCCTGAGTAAGCATATTACTTTTAACCCAGTAGATCAAAGGATGATCTACCCAGATGTGAGTGTGTGGTAATGAAAAGAGATAGGGAGGTCTAGCCCTTATTTCTTCCTACACAAGCATACACATTCTAAAATCATACAAGATTCTAAAAAAGAAGGTTTGGGGGATTAGTACCAATCACCCTCATAGGTTGGTGTAGTCTCTTGAGTCTGATGCAGAGAAAACCCTGCTTCCACTTGAATATATTGCTTCCTCTTGCAATAAGAAAGACCTACACACATGAACCACTAAAAAAACCCACAATAGTCTTCTGTAAAGGTCTAATTAGTCTAGAAACAACATGAAAATAAAAAACACAATTCAAATCATAGATATAGGAAAGAAAGATATATCTATTAATCAAAAGATGGCAATACAAAATAAGTATACCTCCAAACAAGAGAGCTCCTCTCCACCAAATTGCAACCTGGCTTTCTTCTCTCAATGTAGTAGAGCTCCCTCACTATAATATGGACACTAGATATTCCCCCCTTTCCTCTTGGTGAGATTATATAGGTTCATTGTATGCTCCATGAGAATGTATCTAAACACCTAGGGGCTTGAGTAGTTAGGAAACTTCTACAATAATAGGCACCTAGCCAACTCATACACAAGTGGTTTAAGTTGATCTCCTTGGGAATTACAAAATCTAAAAACCTTTTTCACAATTATGAAATAATTAATTATCTCATAATTATAAAATTATGACAAAATAATTAGGAGAAATATCTCAATCAGGTAATTCCGCCTTTTTACCATGGAATAAATCTCACACAAGTAAAAGAAAAGGTGAAAAGGGATGCATTATAGCCAACAACCGAGGTAAGTTGAACTTGGGTTTCTCTCACTATAATGGAGTGGAAAAAAGGGTTATATAAGATTCCCCCTAATGCATGAAGTTAGAAGAGAAACTAATGACCAAAATGCATTACAACAAAACTCAAAGCTCAAAATGGGAGGAAGGAACCAAGACTGTGAAGTTGGATTGGAGTAACTCAAGTGTTGGAGTCTAAACTCGGTTGCTAACATCCTCGAGGTGTAGTTACCCATGATTGGTCATAAAGCAATATTGAACATGACCTTCAAACATATATTGCAGATCCATAACATGAAATTATATGACGTGGACATGAACAATACATAATGGATCCATGTGACAAATAAAAAAGATCATAGCAACCAACAAATATTGTGTGGATCTGTGCCACAATATACATAAGTAGGACTATGGACACATAAGCGAGGAGGTGCCCCAAAATAGTCTTCAAATTACATAAATGATACATAACTCTAACCCAGCCTTGAAAGGGTGCCATATAAGAGTGAGAAGTCCCTAAACTAGGGTCTTCTACATAACCTCGATGGTACACATATACAACATGTGAATAGATGTGTTGATGTCAAGCATGGTAAAAATCGTTTGATTATCGGTCAATGAGCCTATTAGGGGAATTTTGAGGTCTAAAATGGGAATCCTAAGGAAATTATAAAACAATAGTGGAAATAATAAAATAAGATTACATTACATCATCAAATTTTAGAGGGAAAAAAGGAAAAACTATTTTTTCAACTCGTATTTTCAACTTATGTCCCTATGGGTTTACTCAAATTTTGAGCAGAAATACTCGTTGAATCCATAATTTGATTCCTCATCCAAGGAGTACCCTTGTTGCATACTTTTTATGAACCCCGCTACATGAAAAATGAGAAATACATGAAAAAACATGATTGCAATCACGTTTTTTCATGTATTTCTCATTTTTCATGTAACAGGGTCCTTCAAAAGTATGCAACATGGGTACTCCTGGGACGAGGAATCAAATATGTCATCTAACAAGTACTCCCGCTCAAAATTTGAGTAAAACCTTAGGGACATAAGTTGAAAATAAGAGTTGAAAAAGTGGTTTTTATTATTTTATTGTTCTTTAAACTCTCTACTTGTTTACTCCAAAAATGGTGAATCATTCCCCATGGTTGAAATCATCATCTTGAATCCTATTGGTTCTTATAAAGTTTATTTTGGTTGTACATTTTTCTTAGGAGGCCGATTTTCGACCTCAAAATTCCCCTAATGGTGTACTATTAACAGATGCAAGGGGACCCACTAATGATGAAACTAGACCGCAAGGTACCTAGTCCAATACACTAAGAATGAATAGATGATCTAACATCAAACACAAATGGACTTGAATAATTAGGAGTCAATGATGTAAACCCAATGTTAATTGAGATGAAACCTTCCACTGAGGTTTGCAAGCTCCAAGGTACTATTATTTCCGAGAGCAATCTCCTAGATAATGAGCTAAAGTTGACAAGAGAAGATGCGTCAAAGGAGGACCTTGTTGTATCCCTCATCAATCGACAAAAAACAAACCAAGAGATGATGTGAATGGATGAAGTCATAAGATGCTGAAGTACATTTGACACTGGGATGACTGACACAAAAAGGTCAACAAGGACTATAGATGGCCAACACATGTTGAGACTTCACTTGAACACATAATGGAATGACACAAAAGTGACTTGCCAGCAAAACTAGAGCACCATGTGATATCATGGAGCAACACATGAGGCATTGAAGCATTGTCCATAGTGACTGGAAGATAACTAGATGAAGGAGTAAATATTCTCATATGCATGGTATAACTCCTAGGCAAGTTGAAACCCAACTATAAGATGATGATGCAGATAGGTGCCATGTTCAAGGGTGTCTGACTGACACTTCCATTTTAACGACTAACATAAATAAATGTTCCCTTCCCATTTTCCCTTTTTATTTTCCTTCATGGCTTAATGAGAATGAAAGAGAAGATAAGTAAACTCAATAGGTTCCTTTTTCATATAGTTTAAGGAGGCCAAAAAAGAGATAAAGTTACATGTGTACCCTTCTCACAATTTTATGATCTTTAAGAATGGAAAAGAGTTCAGAGACCAACTTTCAATTTACTTAACAAGTAGGAAAAGGTAGAAAGAACTCGACATTTTCAAATAGGTTTTACAAGCATGAAAATATAGGAAATATAATCTTAGGGTTTTCATAACTTTAATGAGTCATGAAAAGAAGACCAAAATAAACTCGATGTTTTCATTGATTAACGAGGATGAAAAGAAGGCTAAAAGGATCTCAATGCCTTTCAAGGTTTTATGAGCACAAGAAGGGAACACATGAAGCTTGTCTTGGAGGAATGAGTGGTATAAATGTAACGACTAGTTCCGGTATGAGGGAACTTCTTAAAGCATAAGAAGGAAAAGAGGTTGGAAAATAAGACTACTTTGATCGCAACGGTTCCTCCAAGAAAGGGTAAAACATTGAAGGAGAGTGAATCATAGGCTAAACATATGATGAAAATGGTGGAAAAGAAAAATCAAGGATCATCGGGAAAAAAGAGGCTAATAAAATGCAAAAATCACAAGGGATAAAGTGTGGAATGGAGAAAATTTTAAGGCTAGAAAATTATCTTGAAGTTTAAAAAGATTGGCAAATATCACTAGCCCCTAATATGCAAACGATAAATTTTTTATTGATGTATTTGGAAAATTATTAAAATCTATAATGATTTCATATACACTCTCAATATAATGTTGACAATTTTTAAGGTAAAATAATTTTATATTGTAGAACCGGGGTGCATCATTTTTCTAAAAAATGGAAATTGACGAATATTTTTTTTTTGCAAAAATCATGGAAAATTAGCCCACCTACGAATATTAGCCCCTAAAATTTTCCATGGTGTGGAATTCTCTTAAAATAAGGCCAAAAAGTGATGAAGGAGAGTAGAATGAGTCTCAGAGTCTAATTCATAGTGGGTTAAAAGGAGGAATTCTGAAAAGAAGATAAATGTGATACATCATGGACACCAATACGACAACGAGCTGCTAAATTGTGGCATCAATGTACATGTAGGCTATATTTCCAAGCTATGACATTCATAAAGCAAAGATGATAATGCCGCAATTTGATGGGGTCGGGCCTAAGGTATAATGATGGCACTCCTGGTCAATCACGCAATGGAGGCAATGATATGTGACCTACCCCTCATGAACCATAGTCACTTTACGACTACCTCTCATGGAAATGGTCATACGTTTGAATGACTTACTTAACGCAGTTGAATCCCAAAAATGATATCTAATATAATGCACTGCGTAAATCCCCCATACTTAAATTCAAAAAGAGTCAAGGGATCTCTACTTGAATGGTTCATGAGGCACAATACTTGCTAAGGTTTTGCAAATGGGGTAGCAAGCTAAGTGGGCTTGATTGTGGGGAAAAACTCCACAGTTAAGCGCGCTTGAGACAGAGGAGTTCTGGGATGGGTGACCTCCTGGGAAGTCCTGGTTACCGGGTGCAAGCCCCGGAAGTGATGATTGATGCTATGTGATTCGTTCTCCACATTTCACTAGTTTCAATCCCACTTCTTCACCCCTGTGAGCATCACCCGATGCAATGAGTGCTAAGTGAACTATTCAAAAATCATGAGAAATTAGTCACTTTACGACTACCTCTCATGGAAATGGTCATACGTTTGAATGACTTACTTAACGCAGTTGAATCCCAAAAATGATATCTAATATAATGCACTGCGTAAATCCCCCATACTTAAATTCAAAAAGAGTCAAGGGATCTCTACTTGAATGGTTCATGAGGCACAATACTTGCTAAGGTTTTGCAAATGGGGTAGCAAGCTAAGTGGGCTTGATTGTGGGGAAAAACTCCACTGTTAAGCGCGCTTGAGCCAGAGGAGTTCTGGGATGGGTGACCTCCTGGGAAGTCCTGGTTACCGGGTGCAAGCCCCGGAAGTGATGATTGATGCTATGTGATTCGTTCTCCACATTTCACTAGTTTCAATCCCACTTCTTCACCCCTGTGAGCATCACCCGATGCAATGAGTGCTAAGTGAACTATTCAAAAATCATGAGAAATTAGTCACTTTACGACTACCTCTCATGGAAATGGTCATACGTTTGAATGACTTACTTAACGCAGTTGAATCCCAAAAATGATATCTAATATAATGCACTGCGTAAATCCCCCATACATAAAGAAAGAGATATTTACCTTCTTTAGAATATGTGTAGAAATTGACATAAGTAAAGGGTGAATAAAGGTCTACTTGGCCACACTCAGTGGAAACATAAAAAAATTCAGTTGACCTAGTTTTGGATTATGAAAATATGGCATTCAGATGTTGATCTTGCTACCAAATAGGACACTTGTAGAATACATGTCCTCGGGAAAAAACCCAAAAAATAAAATGTGTAGGACCACAAAACAAAAGGATGGAAAACTTATTACCTCTATTTCATGGAGGAGAAAGAAGAAGAAATCACAGAGAACCCTAAAAAAATAATGGGATTCTTAGGTCTAGAATGGCAATGCAACCCACCATCAGAATGGTACAAAATCAGAAGTAATCCATGAGCCAGAACAACAGAAAAAAGTGGCACATAAAGAGGATGGGATAATGAGCACAAAGAGAGTTCATGTTTCAGAAAGGTCGTATTTGAACAAACAAATCCCATCAAAGATAACTGGAAGCGAATGGGTAATGGTTCTAGTCGACTCCACCTCAAGGGGATGGAAGTAGGTCAAGAAAAATAAAGGAAAAAGAGAGAAGTTAAGTGATTACTATCAGACTTAACTTCATAGGTTTATGTAAAAAAAAAATCAGTTTTTTCTTATGCTCATACGTTGAGAGGTTGCTCTTACTAAATGCAGTTATCTCCTTTTTTTAAGTTCAATAAATTGCATGTTTTTTCCATTTGGAAAAATAAAGGTGTTGTATTAGTATATGAGTCAAGGTTTAGTGTTTATACTAAATATTGGGAGCTGGGGGTAAAAGTTATAGGTTATATTGGTATGGGATTAGGAAACATATCAATATGTGATCTTATATGTATAAATTAGGGTTATACAAATGATGATATGTTACATAAGAGTGGGGTTAGGGTCTTAATCTTGGAATCCCATAATTATTATCTCAAAGGGTATATGAGGAAGGAGTGGATGGTCATGTTTCTCATATCTAATAAAAATAATGAAAAACTTATTTGTGTTAAAATATCAAAATGATCTTAATCTCAATATTCTTTGCATGAAACCCAATAGACATAATTTTATCACCAAACATCTTTAATTGGGGTTTAAGTTTACATCAAAGACTTTCCTAAGATTTTTTCTATTATACAGACCTATGGATATTCCTATGCTTTTTGCTAATATACATACTCACAAACATTGATAATATTAAAACATAAACATTTACAGAAAGATAATAACTTAGAAATATATAAAAAAAAAATTATCAACTTAATTACAACCTTCCAAAGTTCTCATTTTTTAACCCCTATTTCAAAAAATGACACTACCAATACCACCACGTTTTTGGAAGGTAGTTGAAAAAATTGTGACTATTTGAAATCAAGACCTTAACAACTAATATCACTGTGAAAAATTAAACCTGACACTGAAAAGTGATCCTTTTAGTACCGCCAATTTTATTTTTTTATCTAAAATAACAACTTAATTGAATCGTGACCTTGACAATTGGTACTATCACTATGGAAACTAGTACTGATTTTTTATCCTGGGTAGGGTTTGCAAAATGGGAAGGTTTGTAGCCATGAGATCCTTGTCAGTTATTAGGGTGAATCAAACACTTTAACATTGAATTCACAATATTTGAAGACTCAATGGATTACTCCTTGAACTCAAGGGAAGATAATCCCATCTAGGAAAATCCCACTAGCTCCCTGCTCCTCTCACCATCCTGTGTAGCTAAGCTAGACAAGACCTCAATGGTGGTAGTATGACCCTCATCACTATCTGTACCACCATTGCATATCCCTATGTAGGTTCCCTCCATGGAAACTGACCCACTCCTCATTATGATTTCTATCAGGGGTTTCGATGCGCATCCCAATTGTTCCTCCTCGGAGCCCTTTTCTTCCCCTACCTATCCACCTCCCCTATCCCCAAACCTTTCCATGTTGCCATATTCTCCACTAGAATAACCTTTCTTGAGACCCTCATCAAGGTGATTTTGTTTATCCCCCTCAGATTCATTTAACTATTGTGCCTCCCTCAATCTTCTAGTTTAATAAGAAGTTTCCTTACACCATAAATTTTTAACAGTGTAGGGTTCCTGATTTGACACCAAAACCACTGGTCATCCCTATCATCCAGTGACAAAAGCATAATCGAAAATGCAATGAAAAAAACCCTAAGGAGCTACGGTTAGTTCTTGGAAAGGAATTTAAGCTGAACTATATACAAAAAATGGAGAAATCAATAGCACTAGAGAGCCTTTCCAACAAACACATGTTCATGGCAGTCCTCTGGAAGTGTGCTATGAAACCAACTCACAAAAAGATAGAAAAGATAGATAAACGCCTTAGAAATAAGCCTCTTCGAGGGGGAAACCTCCTTTACATCACACAAATGAACAATTCTTGGATGATACAAATGACAAGACCTCCTTTCTATATATAGGAGTCTAAGGGGTCATAATAAAATCAGAGCCGACATAACAATAATAATTTAAGGGCACAATAATAACAATAATGGGCTTCTATGGGGCACAATAGTAACAATATGGGGACTACATGGGTATAACAATATAATAAGGGGGTTGTACTAATAACAATAAGGGGTTACACTAGTAGTATAGGGGCCTAACATGCCCCTCTCCTTCGAAAGGTGTTGTCCTCAATGCTTGAGTAGTTCTTGATGCTTATGTGCAAAATTCTTGTCCTCCCATGTGGAATCTTCAGTGGGTAAGTTCTTCCACTTGATGAGATACTGTAAAATTGATCGATTTCGTAGCTGTCAGGTTCTTGTTTCTGTGACTGCTCTAGGTTCCAATATGATTTTTCCTTCCTCTTCAAGTTTTGGTAATATTGTTTGAATTGGGATATTCTGCAACTTTTGAATGAGTGGCCACACTTCTTTGTCCTTCTTCCATTCATCCCTTGCTTCGTTTATCCAATTTGGTTGCATAATAGAAATAGCATAAAACAATGCTTCCACATCCTCATCCTTTCTTGAGAGTGCATCTGCAACAAAAATTTTCTTCCCTTTTCTGTAGATGATGTCAAAGTCATAACCCAACATATTTGTGACCCATTTTTTCTATTCTTCTAAAGATAATATTTGTTCTAAAAAGTATTTAAGACTATCATGATCCATTTTTACCTTGAAGTGTCTTCCCATTGGTTAAGGTCGCCTTTTCTTAACTGCATGTAGTATTGCCAACATTTCCTTCTCATAAATAGCTTGCTTGAGATGTAGCCGTAAAAATACCCAATCACCTACATCAAAACGTTTTTCACTACAATGTTGATCTATGTGTTGTTTCATTTGATTCTACACCAAAGTGGCATTATCCTTTAAAAGTTGGAGAACTTGTTGTTGATGCTCGATGTGATCTTTCATTGCTTGAACCTTTTTCTTCTTGATATGTCCTTCTATCTTTAGAGTTTGAGGAGTGGTAATTTCTTCCAATTCTTTACAAGATATGTTCAGATTCATTTCTTGATGCTCGATGTGATATTTCACTTCTTGAACATTTTTCTTCTTGATATGTCCTTCTATCTTGATAGTTTGAGGAGTGGTAATTCTGGCCAATTCATTACAAGAGATGGTTGGATTCATTTCTTATTTCTTGATGTGATCTTTTACTTCTTAAACCTTTTTCTTCTTGACATGTCCTTCTATCTTAAGAGTTTGAGGAGTAGTAATTATTTCCAATGCTTTACAAGATGTGGTCGGATTCATTTCTTCTTTCTCTGGGGTTGGTTCCTGTTGTATATACTCTTCTTTTGACATTTCTTGATCCTTTTTTTCCTCCTCTTCACAATCAATGTAAAATAATTTCTTCTCAGCACACTTATGACCTTTAATGTATTTTTTTATCACAATTGTAACAAATCCCTTTTTCTCTTTTTTCTTCTAATTGTTATGGTGGAAACCTTGTAGGTTATGGAAGGCTAGGAGAAACAACACTTCCATCTTTATAGTTGTGAGGGGTAGACTTCCTTGTTTCCATAATTTTTCTTTCCACTTTGTAACAAAGCCCTTTTTCTTTTTTTTCTTCCAATTGTTGTGGTGTTTCTCTAAACAAGGTGTTGCTCTTTGTATCCTCATAATGTGCTATAATTTCCTCCATGAAAATTGACCACGTAACAAGTGGTTTACGAGAACAAAGCCCTTTATAGCATAAAAATTGATCTTGTTCTAAATATGAATATGCAATACGTACCTTTTGTAACAGTGGTACACCATGTAGATCAAAATATTTCTCCATCTCTAGTATCCAATTTACCGGATCCTTGCTATCAAACTTCCTCATCTTGATTTTTCTTGATTTTAGGAGCTTGATCTTGAAACAACTGTAACTCTATAATTTTAGATCTCCGAGTTCTGAAATTTCTTTCTGTAGTAGCTCTCTGAGTTCTCTTTGTAACCCCACAACTCTGATCATAATTTGATTATCCAAGAAAGAGTTATGCCAAATCTCCCATGGTGACTTGATTATAGACCTTTTTAAAATATCGAACTTGTATGATGTGCCACATGTCACTGTTTTGACCTTTGGATTTGAAAAATATACACCAAAAACTAAAGTTAGTCCTCTTTCTGTAACTTCTTACGAAATTTCAATCCGATACTCAGCGAGAAAGTTATGACGATTTTCCCAAGGTGACATGTTTGGAATGTAATTCGGGGGTCTGCAAAAACCCTAACTTCCTCATATTATATCTCTGAAAATATAGTGAGACAGGATCTGAAATTTGGAGCCGAGGTTTAAACCAATTGCTTCTCAAATGGGTTTTTTTTGTTAGCTTCTGAAACTTCACAGAAAAAAGGTTATAGCGAAAGGTCTATGGACCTGTTTGGAGCAGTGAAACCCTAGAATCCAAAGCTCTAATACCAAATGTTATGAAACCAGCTCACAAAAAGATAGAAAAGATAGATAAACACCTTAGAAATAAGCCTCTTCGAGGGGGCAACCTCCTTTACATTACACAAATGAAAAATTCTTGGATGATACAAATGACAAGACCTCCTTTCTATATATAGGAGTCTAAGGGGTCATAATATAATCAGAGCCGACATAACAATAATAATTTAAGGGCACAATAATAACAATAGTGGGCTTCTATGGGGCACAATAGTAACAATATGGGGACTACATGGGTACAACAATATAATAAAGGGGTTGTACTAATAACAATAAGGGGTTACACTAGTAGTATAGGGGCCTAATGTGGACCAATAAAAAATTTCAGGGCTTGTTGGGATACATGCCCATATGTATCATTATATTGAAGGGATATATGGGTTGGATTTCTTCCTTGGAAGAATTACTAAAAACTTTCTAAACAATAAATGGAGTTGGGGCTATCAAACCCTATTCATGAAAAAATGGTCGATTTATTTTGACGCTTGTGCAGAGAAACTTGAAATTGTTCCTATCTAGGTTCAACTTCTAGGACTACCTCTTATCTTCTGTTCAGAGAATGCTTTCAAGGAATTTAGAAGCACATTATGGTTATACTATGATGCATATTTTTCCTTTCAACAAATAGGTTATATGGCTATTGCTTGCATTTTGGTTGGCGTGAATCTAACACTAGGGATTCCAGAGTTCATTTATATTAGTGAGCGAAATATTACACATCACCAAAACATCAAATATGAAGGAATATATTTCAATTGTGCTAGCTTCCATGCCCATGGACATTTGAGCAAAGAATTTGAAATTGAGAAAAGAGCTGGGAGAAAATTGTTGATTTTTGTGTAGCATCGGGAGGTATTCCTACATACAAAATGGCCTCCCAAGTTGGTCAAGGAAAACTATAAAAATAAAAAATTATTATTATTATCATTTGGGCTTCATGTATGCCACAAGTGTCAAGTTGATCCACAAATGAATGGGTGTGACCCTTAGTCAAAGTCCACACCATTTGACTAGTAGAAATACACATGAGACTCCTCCACTTTAACCAATTAAGACATCACATTCTCTCTTTTGTTCTGAACCACACATGCGAGAAAAAGGAAGGAAATATGGATTTTGACTGAGTATAGAAGTTTGCATTTTAGCAAGGTTGATCTACCTCATTTGAGTGAGTTTGATCTGCTTCATTTGATCAATATTTTGACAACGTTTGACTAGGAATTTGGTAGAGTTTGACTGTAAGAAGAAGGCCAAAATTTATCGCAAAGAATATTTGACTGAAAGAAGTCGAATACAAGTCCAAGTTGACCATAGGGGTCAACCACAAGTTTGAATTTGACTGTAGGGTATAGGTTGGCCAAGACAAAAATTTGACTAAAATTGACTATTTTGAAAGCTTAACCAACGTTGACTAAGATGGAACTTTGACTAGGTTTCACTGGTGGATTGAATTGGCTTTTGGCACAAATATCTATTTTTTGAATTGTAAACAAATTTATCCTAGAAGAAAAGTTGTTGTTTTTTTCCCAAGGTTGGGTTTTCCTAGGGTAAATTTGTTGTCTCTATCGTGCTTGGATATCTCTTTATAACCTATTGCTTTCATTGCATTATTGTTGAGATTTTCTATGTGTAATTTCTTAATAATATATATGAAATAAGATAACTTGATTGGAAATCATTGGAAAGTAATTATTAGATCAAAAGACTAGTTTTTATTGTGCATTATCGTAGAAAAATCAACATGGTATCAGAGGCTTGATAAAAGAGTTGTCATTGAAGTATCTTGAAGAAGTCGAGCTTAGGAGAACCTATCTATCTTAAAGAAGAAGAATGAGGCCTGATCCGAGACGAAATTTCAACCCTCCTAAGGCCTGTTCAGAAGAAATACTTCAATCCTACTAAGGTACTTTTTTTGGCTTGTTCTGAGGCCAATTCTAAGACCAAATTTGAGACAAATGTGAGGTTAGGTTGAGGAATACTTTAACTAATAAAGGATACCGAGCTTATGATAAATTGAAGAGTCAAATTTAGGATCACTGTAAGGGTTAACTAAGGACGAGTTCAAGCCTTTAAGTCTTATTCCAATAGTAAGAATTTAGGGGATGAACTATTTATGTTATATAGATCGCAAAAAGAGACCTTTTTAGGGAACAAGAGGTGGAAAATTGGGCTTGCTATAACAACAGAAGGAAGACTAAATTTTGATGAATGTCTAGGAAAAATTATTAAGGGCTTGTTTGTGCCTATTTTCAAGGGAAGTTTAAGGACCTATTGTGATTCATTTTAATCTCATTTGAAGGCCTAATTAAGGGTTGTTTCATGGCACCTCAAAGGGAAGAACTTAGGAGCCAAGGAGGTATTCTAAGGTGGCAGAAAGTTTGACAAGCATGACCAGACTTCCTACAAATTAATTTGAGTTTTTAGGTACAAGAACGAACCTACATTTAACATGGAGTAAAATCCTTATTTATTGTCCACATTAGATGTGGTCAACTTGATTATTTGAAATTTGTACCTAAGGGAAGTTGTTAGTTTGACTAGGTATACCTCTATGATTTGTTCACTAATGAAGTTACTCCAAAGATAGAGGGAGTTGAGGAGAAAGGCTCCTTCACCTACTTTTGTAAAGCAAGGAAAGAGCCTATCATAACACTTGTATTAATTTTTTTTTTTTCTTTGGAGTCTTCATGGTTGTGTGATACAAGAGTTGGAAGACTTAGGGTTTGTAAACCCAAGAAGACTTGAAGGTTATGACTTGTATTAAAATATTAGATGAGAAAGTCCTAGGGTTTGTGAGATAAAACCCTAGAGCAAGACCTAGAGTGTTGGATGCAAGTGGAGTTGGTGTGATGCATGGCTGGTTGATCTCCTTCATAGAATGAGGATGGCTTGATATTGATGTGAGCTCACTATTGAGCCGTTGGTGTGGCTAGATAACTCGATGAAACCAAAATATGAATAAGCCCTTGCTCTTGTGCAAGAAAAAGGAAAGCAACATTCATCAACAACTAATGTTGAGGACAAAGATGAGAATCCACCTCAGAAGAAGACAAGTAATCCAAGCTTAATGATATTGCATATGAACTTCATTGATTTCTACAAGAAGGAAAGGATCAAGAGGGAGTTGAAAATTCCATACAACTCTCAACAATTTAATCAAAATATAAGTAATTCATATATTTCTCCCTTGATTATTATTATTTTTATTTAGTCAGCCTCTTGCCTTTTAATTTTTTATGACCATGAATATTTCTTTCTTACTTCCATTATGAATTTTGTTTTCCATGGAGTCTTGAATGAGGTTTAAAGAAAAAAAATTCCAATGTGAAGACTGCCATTACATAACTAGCAAGATCAGGAAGTACAAGGCAAGGTTATGGCAAAAGGGTTATCCCAATAAGAGGGAGTGGACTACGAGAAGATTTTTTGATCCTGTCATAGAATTTTAAAAATGTTTGATGTTCGAAAGGAATAAATTGTACAAATTAGCATCCAGGATCATGTCTGGTGATAGGGAGAGCTTTCAATTCCAAGGGAGCCAACAATCAAGCAAAGGGGAAGGAGAAACCTTCCAAGAAGATTGATATTTTCAAACTAGATGATTAGAGACATAATGTCTCAAGGAGTAGTGTACCTTTCCTAAGAAGAACATAGCAGAAGGAATTTTTTACATGATATAGGGAGAAGCTATAACAAAAGGAATTACTTGCATGATAGAGATAATAACAATAACAAGAGGATTTACTTACATGACACGAAGGGCTACCATAGGAATACCTACTTGAGGGTTAGAGGGGTTTGGAATCAAAGATTGAAATGAAGAATTATGGTAGATACAATATTCCTTGGGATTGGAGATTAAAATTTGGTGAATCCCACAATATACAGGAAGTTGATTAGATTTGTGAAGTACCTGGTTAATAACATACCAGATATTTTCCTTGCAGTGAACCCCTTAACCAATTTATGATTGGGCTGAGGCATATACAATGAATAACAACACATGTGGTACCCATGTTGTAAAATTTGATGTGGTTTGATGTGAAGTGAGTCTTTGCAGGAATATCATAAGTTGTGAAGTAATGAGGTTTCAAAATCCAAAAGGAAATGGTTAGGTCACTTCATCCGAGAGATGAGGAGTAGTAGAGATCCAATACATATCCATAAATGAGTAGATTGTGGATAAAGACAAGCTTAATATGATGTTTAATGCTTACCTCATTGGAAGGGAATGATGAGGTATTTGCAGGATAAGGTTGACCATCTACTAAAGTCATAAAGGAATTTAGTTGGGTCATAAAGAAATTTTAACAATAGGATATGAATACATTAATCTTTGAAGCAAGAAGGATAAGGCTAGGTCATAAAGGACTTTGACCAGAAAGGTGAATGGCGTAAGGGAATTATAGGGGAGAATTATAATATACATTAACCTTTGAAGCCGGAAGGACTTGGTTACCAAAAGAACTTGCTAGGTCGAATAGAGGTGAATGAGCCAACAAAATTATAGGATTAGATAGACCTTCTCCTTAGAAGCCAGAAGTATTTGGAAAGGTTGACCAAAGGAGATAGATACAATTCACATTTGAATCTAGAAGGAATTGGCTAGGTCATAAAATTCTTTGACTATAAAGGTGAATGGTTCAAAGGAAAATTTTGTCCTAAGGAGATAGAAGAACCTGGATGCCATAAGGATTTGGTTGGGTCATGACCAAAGGAGATTGATATCTTTTCCTAATGAACCATACAGGACTTTCGCCAAAATCCCTGGATACTCACGTGTAAATGAGGAGTTACATTTCTCACTCAGGGATGGATTTATCTTATAGACATGCATCAACATGACAAGCTCATGAAATTTTCTTAAAGAAGGAGAAATTTTAGTAAAGGGAAATATGTTGCAACAAATACCTCCCTCACTAAGAGGAAGAGTTGATTTTTGTGTAGCATCGGGAGGTATTCTAGCATACTAAAAGGCCTCCCAAGTGATCAAAGGAAATTATTGGTGGGCCCTAGTATTGTAGCAATAATGCTACAACTCCTGGAACTCCCTTCTTTAATTTTATCAACCCGGTAGTTCGTAACAAGCTTGGAAGCGACGGTGATGTATGCACAAGTACTAGCTCTTACCGCATATGTCACTTGGTCAGCTGGCACAAGTCCGCTAGGGGCTCAAGCCAACTTCTATGAGCTCTTATAAGAAGTTTTTTAACTGATGGACGAAAGCTAACTCAAAGGAAGCTAATCTACTTGCGGAAAGAAACTGAAAGCCAAAAAGAAACACAAACCCTAGCAAACCCTAATTCTACCAGCTAGTCCTACTGATGCAAAGGAGAGAATGAAAACTACAAAAAGAGATGCCATTACTTCTAGGAAGGTAAAATGCATGTGTCTAAGTTATCACTATCTGAAGAAAACATCTTTTTGTATTTTTGATTAAGTTATTAGAATTATCATGCATGTGCTTCTAACTAGCTTTTCACTGTGCAGAGGTGGATCAAGGAGGAGAAGCACTTGGGAAAGGTTGGGAAGGTTCAAAAAGGTTCTAAAGGGTCCCTAACACCCTTCCAGAGAGTCTCACAAAGTTTGGATGCCATGCAACCGTGTTTATGAGCTTCTACAGGAAGTTTGCAGGGGTTCTACAGGATGTTCAGAGATTTCTACAGGATGTTCTGAAAAGAGGATTTTGGAGAATGGAAGGAGGGAAGAAGGTGGAGGAACGAGTATGGAGGTGAAATAGGGGTGTGAAGAGGCCTAGGACTTGGTGGATGAGGCTAAGGAGCGATTGGATTTGTTCAAGGGAGAGTGAAGCAATGTTGCACAAAAATTAGGGTTTTGGGAGCGAATGGCAAACGTGAAGCAAGGGTTCTAAGTAGAGGGTGGAGTGGATGGTGCTGATGGAGAATAAGCAGATGAAGGAGCGGTACAGGTGCTCTGCAAGTCGTTTTTCCAATCTGAACCAACAAAACTTATAAATTCAAAGACCTAGTTATGTTGACCTAATTTGCTAGCTGTTAGTAAAGAGAATGAACAGAAGTGTGACCTGCAATGAAACCATGTATTTTAACTCATGCAAATAAGAAAATGAAAGTTTGAACTTGTAACCAACTTCTACACATGAAATTCAAACACTAGTGATTGCATGGCAAAGCAAAATCAGTGTTTTTGTGGGTAGCAAAGTCATCCTAGTCACAGCTCCTGATCCCACTAAGGGAGAGCTGAAACCACAGATGTTTGATGGCCCTTTTCTTGAAGCTTTTTCTGTTAACAACCTGTCAACTAAATCTGAGCATGAAAAGCTATTTTACACATAAAAAAACAAACTAAATAACACAACAAGAGTTAGATCCAAATAGCAGATTTTATTCTAAGAATGCAGTAAAAACACATAAAGATAATCAAAGGAGGTATTGGGTGCTTGAGATGGGCCCAACCCCAAGAGCTATAGCCTCCTAAGAGAGATTTAGAGCTGGTGCAAAGCTGGATTCATCTTTATTGATCAAGAAATGAAGAGTTACATCAAAACTGTCCACACGGAGAGCTTGAGAATGAGCTGAAAGCAAAGCTAGTCTATTGCCTACAAATCGAATTACAAAATGACTACAACAAGGCTATGAAATGACTAACTACTAGCTACTACCTACTGGCTAACTAGCTAACATCCACTGGCTAACAAAATGACTAACTAGCTAACCAAAATGTGGCCCTAAGCCTTCTTATTTATACAATTTGAGGACCCAACAGTCCTCTTAAAATTTAGGGACTTGGCTGCCCAAGACTTGTAGTTAACAGCAGTCCTACTTGACTTGCTTGGCTGCCCTTGTGCTCATTGATTTGGTGGCCTTTGAACTCCGAGCTGATGGTGGAGAATTTGAGGTAAGGGCCCATAAATGAGGGGGACACCTTCCTACAAATCCTCTAGCTTGTTCTCCCACGAATTTGGCTGCCAAGTGCTCATTAAGACCTTCAATTTTGTCTCCAAGTGGACCAAAAAGGCTACACAAAGCACCCATTAGACTTGTTGGCATAATGACTAACCAAATTCATTCTATTAACATAAATATAATCAAAAACATGCAATAAACTAATGAGAATGGTGGATTAAGTCAAATTAGGAGGTTGAATGAGCCCAAATAATTGTCCATTTTTGGGGCTCATCATCACCCCCCTACTAAAAGTGTTGCTCATCCTCTGAGCAACCAATCTCTCTCCTCATCTTTGATAGCCCTGGTGGCTTCTTTGGCTAACATCTCGGCTGATTTCTCCTTTGGCTTCCCTCTTTTCAAACTTCCTGTAGAAACAGTTCTCTGTCTTCCTATAGAAACAGTCTGCTAACGGTTCTCTGTCTTCCTGTAGAAACAGTCTGCTAACAGTTCTCTGTCTTCCTGTAGAAACAGTCGGCACTGTCTTAGCCTGCTTGGCTGAGGGTGCTTTTTCTTTCAGCTTGGCTATGGAAGCCTTCGTCTTCTCGCCCTTCTGCTCTTCTTCCTCACTGTCTGCTGCTTTTCTTAGTGAATCCTCAGCCTTGTTATGAGTGCACAAGTATATGCAATCATATGGAAGAAATGGTGCCCTTGGCATTTGTGTTATTTTACCACCCCCTGCTTTGGCCTCAACAACTTGTCCTTTTCCCTCATTCCTCTGCATGTTCCTTCTGTGGTGGTCTTTCTTGTGTTTGTTACATCATCATTGAGACCCTCACTGTTGCTTCTTTATCATATCCATGAAGTCTACCTGAAGATTAGATCTCCATGTGTGTCTAAACTGTGATTGCAACCGTGGAATTTTATTTCAAATACCCATTGAGAGATATCAAATTACAGTTCACACTGAGGTATGCAGGCTAATATAAATTGAATTCTAAGATCCTTGATCCTAGGGCAGATCCTTCAACTTCATCTCTTTGATCTCCATCAAGTGGAGTCCAGCATTGCAAATTCGAACAGTTTTACTGAGTATGCAAGCACTGTTAAGTGCACCAAATCCAGATGACCCTCTTTCTGAAAACATTGCAAAACACTGGAAGACAAATGAAATTGAGGCTGTGGAAACAACAAAAGAATGGATAAGGCTGTATGCAAGTGGGGACTGACATTCTACATCGATTCATTCAATAGTACTGTTCTAATGTGGCATTTGTGCGAATGAATAGGCCTTGTATGAGTGGGCCATCTTGTAGATGACCTACTTACATGAAGCCATAGAGAAGTACTTATTCCAGTTATTTCCAGTGTGTGACTACTTTCTAGTCCAGATCAAGCTTTCGATATTACATCTTTCTCTTTGATCTCGGATGCGAGGAGAGTTGTTGTGCATTGGGGCATTCACAACTATCGATGATGACATGAATAGCTGTTCTTCCATCTCTACGTCTTATTTCTACCTCTAGTGCTGAGTGGTTCTTTTCTTTTTGTGCAGCCACTGTTCCTATTTTCACCTTGTAAAACTTGCTGGTGAAACTGTCATTGAACTGGAATGTATCTTTTTCACCTATATCCCTGCCCATAGGTTCTTTACGCAATACATTTTCCCTTTACACAGGCAAGAGATTTCAGGTCTGCAGCTAGGATATCTGTTGCCTGTTCAATTTCTTTATAGCTCAGACAATCTGCTGAATTAAACAACATTAGAATACACATCTGATAAGTGGAAACATTAAGTTCATGTTTCCTAGATTTACCAAAGGTTGCTTTTAGGTCTGCAGTTCCCATGTTAGTCTGCCATGTCAATCTCCAGCTTGGTGAAGAAATAGAATGTGGCATAGAGAAACAAGTAAAATGCTGAGGAGCCTGCAGTCAAATAAGATCTCCACCACCAGTTGTAATCTTCACTGCACAATTCGAAGTAGCACAAGATAATGGTGATCTCTACATATGTAACAATGAGGATCACAAAGACAATGAACAGGAACCCAAATATACAGTAGAACTGATGCAGCCATATTGAAGTTAATCTGAAGAACAGTCCAATGAATACAGCTCCAAAAGGCAGCATGCCTCCAATTGGTATTGAAAAAAAAATGGGCTGCATATACCAAGCTTGCTCTAGAATCTGCCTGGGGATTTGATTGGTCTTCACTGGATCTTCAATTGTAGGTTCATTGTAGCCAAAGTAACTGCTGGCACAGAAATTCCAAACCATAAAAGGACTGAGGCAAACATAGTCTCGAAAGGAACTACACCAGCTGATTTTTTCCCATAGCTGTGCATTGAGAATAAAGAAAATGCAAAAGGCAATGCCTGGAAACAAGAATGTGGTTTCAGCGTGTTCCTCCTCTGTTCTGTGCCCTTGAACATCTTAGATAGACGTGACAATGCATACCCTGCAAAGAAACCCATAAACACCCATAATAGTAGCATAGCTGTCATTAAACTTCCACGGTTCAATGTTCGCATCATGATCATTGCAACAATTTCGGAGAGAAATAAAACAACCATCAAATGAGTTGATGATAGAGAACCAATTAACTGATTGTGCACACTTCAGTTGAGGACGTGGAAAGTGCAGATGAACAACAGTTCATGAGTTTCAGCTGAGCGCCCAGATTTCTGCGTGATTTTTGGAGTGAGGTGGCAAAACGTGTGCGCTGGCTTTTTAGAACTACAGTGATGTTATGAACTGCATGTCTTCATCTATCTGTCAACCATCTGATGTCCTGTGCACTGGAGTTCAACAGATCTACCACTAACTGTGTTTTTCAAATTTTTCATGAATGACCATACACGTATGCTGCGTGATTTTTCCTTGAGCGCTAGAGAACTGGGTGTCTTGCTACATTCATGGCTTAATTTCACCATTCCATTCGTTCATGCAATGCTTAGACTAGATTCATGCAATAGATGAACAAGGTTTAGTCACGTACCTGAAATCAAACGGCTGCTTGTGAAGCTTTTTGCTGTTGCATGCTCATGTTCTGCTGCTGCATGCTTGGATCCTTTGATTGCATGAGGGCTTGGCTGATGATTTTTGATTGCTTTTCCTTGTGCAGGTGTCCTCTGGCCGGATCTGAGCTGCATGCAATTGTTTCCACGTTCAGATCTGCACGTTCAAGCTGCTGCTGTTGCATGGTCACAAAACCAGAACTTGTTTTCGCCATTTCTCCCAAACGGTAAAGCGTATTGATCTGAAACTTGCTGAGCATGTTTCTATCATCATGATGCATCTCCCATAGCAGATGCATGGATTTCGAGAAAAATGGAAAATGGCTGAATATTTCAGAGCTTGATTTCTCGGAAACCGTGCATCGGAATCGGCTGAAACTGCTTGGGTAGGTTACTATCACTCACATGCATATCCCCATGAAACAGGTTTTGAAACGGATGCACGGATATGGAGAAAATGCAAAAATGGCTGATGGTGATGGAGGCTGATTTCTTGGAAACCGTGCACCAGAATGGCATGAAACTGCTCAGGCATGTTGTCATCATCCTTGTACAATTCCCCATAAAACGGTTTGTCAAATGGATGCATGGTTTTCAAGTTATGGCAAAAACAAATTTTGTTCTAGGTGTTTTTGCTTCAAGGCACTTTGCATGTGTTTGCATGGAAGGGAAAACTGAGCTTGGGCTGTGATGCAGGTATGGAGATGATGGAGGAGGAGTTGGAAGATTGCATGAGGACTTCTGAACCCTTGAGGAAGCTACCATGTTCGCCAAACCACTTTTTGAAATCCATGTCTAGTTTCCCACAATTTCTACAGGAAGTTCCTGTAGAAGCACAATGAGAAGCACAATGAGGTGGAAAAAATGATGGAGAAAGGCAAGGGATGGACACACGAGTGCTTGTAGGCCTAATCAACAGATTCCCACCATTAGATTCACTTTTGAAATTGGATTTGGCTCGTCCAAAGGTTCTACAGGATGTTTCCTGTAGAAATACAGAGCTTCCTGTAGAAGGCACAAGAAAAGTTCCTTTAACCTTGATTTGAGTGCTCCTCCTGTCATGAAACATCCTTCTTGCAACCTGCAATGTCATTGCTGCAACATGAAATTATTCAATGGAGATTAGCTTTATTTTTCTTTTCCTTTTTTTTTTGAAAAAAAAAACAACTAGGGCGCCTCATGGAGGTTTTCGCCCTAATTGCCTGCCTTGGGCGCCTCCAAGGGAGGTTTTCACCCAAAGATCTTATTCTCTTTTATTTTCTCTTTTTTTTTCCAACCCATTGACCGCCTCATGGAGGTTTTCAATCAATGAGCCAATCTAAGGCGCCTCCGAGGAGGTTTTCACCTTAGATTTCTATTTTCCTCTATTTTCATTTTTTTTCTTTTTCTTTTTTCTTTTTTTTTTTTCTTTTTTCTACCCTACCCTACTTGAAAAACAAAATCATTCTCAAGTATAAGAATACTTCCAATGGAGCCATGTGCACATCGAGATTAGAGACAAAATGATGTGGAGGCTCGAAATGCATGCTTAGATAGGTATCCAGATCTCAGGGACCAAATGATCTGACCTTGAAGCGATCAAACATAGCTGAGGAAGAGAGTACTGCTACAACTTAGTGACTGTTTGGAACCATGTCTCAATATAGCTTTGATATCCTTGGTCCTTTTGCTGATCTGGATCATTCTTCATGTCACCTTCTATCATGACTTTCTCATCTTCCTCCTTTTGCTAATCTTTCTCTTGAATACATGGAAGATTTGATGGTAACCATGAGGAAACTCTCTCGATATTTGATTCTGATCTATTCTCTTCATCAAGTGCAGCCCATGGTTCTTTGATCTCCTCTTTTGAATCTTCTTTTTCCGGATGTGGTCCTTCAATGCTTTCAAGATAATCTCTTTGTTGCAATGCTTTTCCTGGGCTATGGTGAAGATCATTGAGCTCAAGAGGAGTTGTTTGCATATGTTGTGCCTCAGATTTGCAATGGGGTTGAGCTGCTCCATTGTATGGCTTTGGAAATGGTACGGGTAGTTGAGTGGAGGTTTGAAATTGAGATGCAGATGGATGGCATTGTGGTTGGGTAGGCATTTGGGGTTTCCTTGGTGGAGGAGGAGGCGATGGTTGTGGATGAGCAGGTGGTGGAGGAAAATGAGCGGGATGAGAGTTGTACTGGGGCCTCCACTCCTGATAAGGTGCATTCCACTGAGGTTGTGGCTGAGCATAAGAGTGAAATGGATGAGCAGCTGGTTGGGCATAATACGGATCTGTGAAGGAACAAGGAGGAGGTGTGAACCAGGAAGGATGAGCAGGGGGACCCCAAGAAGGCATGAAAGTGGCTTGGTAGGGTTCATAATAGGTCTCAGATGTCCCTTTCAGTTCCTGCTGGTAAGATCTAGGTCCATGCGGCCAACTTTGGTTCATGTAATAGAGTGATTCAGTGGCTCCTTTGGCTCTCTGATAGGCAGCTTTGATTCTGGGTAAGGAAGGGCACTGATCTGTGGGATGGTATTATTCACATACAAAACACACTTCTATGGAGTACAATGGACATTCGTTCCTAGGATGCTTTCTAGTGCACCTAGGACAAAAAATGACCAAAGCCCTCTTGGCTTCCTCTTGCTTCTGTTGGATCCGCAAGGTATCTAGTTGCATGGCAAGAAACTGCCTCATATCACTCTTGAAATCTTTGATCTGATTTTCAAATTCATCTTTGGACAAGGGACTGCTCCCAACATTTCTGCTTGTAGCCATTTGCTTCAGAGGAATGTTTTCTTCTTCTTTTCCCCTAGGGGTTCTTCAAATATGTCTTGTTGTCCACCTAAGGGTTCTTTAATCACAGCCATCGAAGAAGAGAGAGAAGGTTGGATGTGTGAAGCTGTGGGGGTATTGTGCAATCGTTTTTCTAACTTATCTATACTCCTACAAGGCATGAAATGGAAAGACTTTTGATTGCTTTTGTTTTTTTTCTCTGGTACCTGCAAAACTAAAATGGATTGACCTACAACTAACTATCTTGCTGAAACGAAAATGCGGAATTGAAATGAAAGCAGGAAAGGACTAACCTATTTTGCTCAAATGAAATCGCAGGAATGAAATGCTAAGCTACGCTTGCGGAATTGAAATGCTACTCTACACTTGCAAAAATGAAATTGCGGAATTGAAATGCTAATCTATGAAAGCAGGAAATGCTAATCTACTTTTGCATAAATGAAATTGCATAATGGAAATGAAATAAACTACTTAGCAGAAGATTGTAGTGGAAAATAGAAGAAAAGCGACAATCACCAATACTCTGACGCTTCCTCGGCAATGGCGCCAAAAAGATGGCGGGCCCCAGTATTGTAGCAATAATGCTACAACTCATGGAACTCCCTTCTTTAATTTTATCAACCCGGTAGTTCGTAACAAACTTGGAAGTGACGGTGCTGTATGCACAAGTACTAGCTCTTGCCGCAGCTGTCACTTGGTTAGCTGGCACAAGTCCGCTAGGGGCTCAAGCCAACTTCTATGAGCTCTTAGAAGAAGCTTTTTAACTGATGGACGAAAGCTAACTCAAAGGAAGCTAATCTACTTGCGGAAAGAAACTGAAAGCCAAAAAGAAACACAAACCCTAGCAAACCCTAATTCTACCAGCTAGTCCTACTGATGCAAAGGAGAGAATGAAAACTACGAAAAGAGATGCCATTACTTCTAGGAAGGTAAAATGCATGTGTCTAAGTTATCACTATCTGAAGAAAACATCTTTTTGTATTTTTGATTAAGTTATTAGAATTATCATGCATGTGCTTCTAACTAGCTTTTCACTGTGCAGAGGTGGATCAAGGAGGAGAAGCGCTTGGGAAAGGTTGGGAAGGTTCAAAAAGGTTCTAAAGGGTCCCTAACACCCTTCCAGAGAGTCTCACAAAGTTTGGATGCCATGCAACCGTGTTTATGAGCTTCTACAGGAAGTCTGCAGGGGTTCTACAGGATGTTCAGAGATTTCTACAGGATGTTCTGAAAAGAGGATTTTGGAGAATGGATGGAGGGAAAAAGGTGGAGGAATGAGTATGGAGGTGAAATAGGGGTGTGAAGAGGCCTAGGACTTGGTGGATGAGGCTAAGGAGCGATTGGATTTGTTCAAGGGAGAGTGAAGCAATGTTGCACAAAAATTAGGGTTTTGGGAGCGAATGGCAAACATGAAGCAAGGGTTCTAAGTAGAGGGTGGAGTGGATGGTGCTGATGGAGAATAAGCAGATGAAGGAGTGGTACAGGTGCTCTGCAAGTCGTTTTTCCAATCTGAACCAACAAAACTTATAAATTCAAAGACCTAGTTACGTTGACCTAATTTGCTAGCTGTTAGTAAAGAGAATGAACAGAAGTGTGACCTGCAATGAAACCATGTATTTTAACTCATGCAAATAAGCAAATGAAAGTTTGAACTTGTAACCAACTTCTACACATGAAAGTCAAACACTAGTGATTGCATGGCAAAGCAAAATCAGTGTTTTTGTGGGCAGCAAAGTCATCCTAGTCACAACTCCTGATCCCACTAAGGGAGAGGTGAAACCACAGATGTTTGATGGCCCTTTTCTTGAAGCTTTTTCTGTTAACAACCTGTCAACTAAATCTGAGCATGAAAAGCTATTTTACACATAAAAAAACAAACTAAATAACACAACAAGAGTTAGATCCAAATAGCAGATTTTATTCTAAGAATGCAGCAAAAACACATAAAGATAATCAAAGGAGGTAATGGGCGCTTGAGATGGGCCCAACCCCAAGAGCTACAGCCTCCTAAGAGAGATTTAGAGCTGGTGCAAAGCTGGATTCATCTTTATTGATCAAGAAATGAAGAGTTACATCAAAACTGTCCACACACAGAGCTTGAGAATGAGCTGAAAGCAAAGCTAGTCTATTGCCTACAAATCGAATTACAAAATGACTACAACAAGGCTATGAAATGACTAACTACTAGCTACTATCTACTGGCTAACTAGCTAACATCCACTGGCTAACAAAATGACTAACTGGCTAACCAAAATGAGGCCCTAAGCCTTCTTATTTATACAATTTGAGGACCCAACAGTCCTCCTAAAATTTAGGGACTTGGCTGCCCAAGACTTGTAGTTAACAACAGTCCTACTTGACTTGCTTGGCTGCCCTTGTGCTCATTGATTTGGTAGCCTTTGAACTCCGAGCTGATGGTGGAGAATTCGAGGTAAGGGCCCATAAATGAGGGGGACACCTTCCTACAAATCCTCTAGCTTGTTCTCCCACGAATTTGGCTGCCAAGTGCTCATTAAGACCTTCAATTTTGTCTCCAAGTGGACCAAAAAGGCTACACAAAGCACCCATTAGACTTGTTGGCATAATGACTAACCAAATTCATTCTATTAACATAAATATAATAAAAAACATGCAATAAACTAATGAGAATGGTGGATTAAGTCAAATTAGGAGGTTGAATGAGCCCAAATAATTGTCCATTTTTGGGGCTCATCAATTATCAAAATGAAAAATTATTATTATTGTTTTTTAGGCTTCATGTAGACTCCCAAGTGTCAAGTCGGACCTACAAATGAATGGTTGTGACCCTTAGTCAAAGTCACACATGTTTGACTAGTATAAATACACAAGAGACTCCTCCATTTGACCAATTTGGAAATAACATTCTCTCTTTTGTTCCGATCCACACATGCAAGAAAAAGAGAAGGAAATCTAAAGTTTGACCGAGGATAGAAGCTTCCATTTGAACAAGGTTGACTTGCCTCATTTGACTGAGCCTGATCTGCTTCTTTTAACTGAGATTTTGGTAGATTTTTACCTTAGGAAAATGAATGAAGTTTACCGCAGAGAGATACTATTTAACCACAGGTCTAATAGCAGGAAGTCAAATGTAGGTCCAAGTTGACCACAAGGGTAAACCATAGGTATGAATTTTACTATAGAGTAAAAATTGACCAAGAAAAAATTTGACCAAATTTGACTATTTTAAAGCTTAAATAGTGTTGACTAATCTAGAATTTGACCAATTTTGACTAGTGAATTGACTTTGATTTTGGCATAGATTTCTAGAAATATTTTGGAATTATAAATATTGTTGAAAACAAATTTCTCTTAGAAGAAAATTTATTGGTTTTTTCCCAAGGTTGGGTTTTCTAAGGGTAAATTTGTTGTCTCTATTGTGATTTCCTATCTCTTTATGATCCTACTATTTTCATTGCATCATTGTTGATATTTTTATGTAATTTCTTAAAGATATATATGACATAAGATAAATTGATTGGAAATCATTGGAAAGTAATTATCATATGAGAAGATCAATTTATATAGTTCATTATTGTAGAAAATTGAACCAAAATGGGTGTGCAAAGACTCACTTTACTCTCTTTCTCTACATCGGTATCCCTCTTTTGGACTCTCTAGAACCCACCCAAGAAGATCCTAGTCTCTTAAAGTAGGATGCTTCTCTAGTTACAACTCAGCTAGAAGCAAGCTTATGTGGAGTCTTATATTCCTATCTCTTCTTCTCTTCTGGAACTAACTACACCTTCGTATTCCTCTCCCGAATAGACTTCATTGGCAAAAGAGGTAGCAGAAAACCCTTTGGAGGGCCCCCTCCTTAGGTGTTGGAATTTTTACCATATTTTCTCCCATTTTCTTAGTGGCATTTAGATGGTTCCAATCCTACGTGTTTAGTTCCTTGTATCAATTTTGGGATAGTATTTACTAGTATGGTTAAACATCTAGCTGGCCTCTCTTCATCCCTTCCCCTTCCCCTCTTCTCCCTTGTTCCCTCCTCCCCATTCCTTCCCTCTTACTTTCTCCTACCTTCCCTCTCCATCTTCTCTCCCCTACCCCACCTTCCATCACCCTACGCCCCCCCTCTCTATTGCATTACAATCTGCACTCTTTTGGGAATTGTACACCACCCCTCGCAACTTCCTATGACCTATCAACTTTAGATCTTGGTGGGGTTTTTGGGTTCTAGTAGAAAACTCCCATCCAAATTGTTCAAGATGATTCAAATATTTTCTCTCTAAGGCTCAGAACCAAGCCTCTCTCAAAATTCAGCTTGGCAATCAACCTTCAATTCAAAGGGTGCTTAGAGCATCAAGCTCTCTCTTTGTTGTCAAATTAAGATCCTTTCACTAAATTGCAAGGGTATTACCAACCCCTTAAGAAGACTAGAAATCAAAAGACTCATAGAACTACACTCTCCTTACATTTTTCCTCTCTAAGAAACGATGCAAGAAGGGTATAAGGCCATAACCATCATTAAATATCTCCTTTTGGATTTGGATTTTTTGGTAACATATGTAGTTGGAAGATCGAGAGGTATTATCTCTAGTTGGAATGCCCATCAGATGTGAATCTCCTCTACATGGCCTATCAATTCGGGTTTAGTTTTGGACCTCCATGCTTTTGATTTGGGCATGTCATTTTTTTGTGTTAATCTATATGGTCCTTATATTGAGAGGAGTGAATTTTGGACCTCCTTTTCTTCTCTTCCTATTTTAAAATTTGGAAAGGTTCTTATAGGAGGGGATTTATATTTCATGTTGGGAAACTCTAGATTCTAGGGTACCTCTGCCAAACCAAATCCTCTCTTAGATTTCCTCCCAAACTTCTTCTAGCTTGGAAAAATAACATATATGGTTCAACTAGAACTTCCAAACATTTGGACCATTTCATTATCTTAGATTCCCTTCTTGACACCGACCTCAAGATCAGATAATGGACTTCGATGGGTGATGACTCAGACCATTCCCCTATTTTTCTAGAATTAGATCCATTTCCTACTAAACCTCCCAGTCCTTTCAAATTGAATCCCTCTCGGCTTGAAGAACCCTCCCTTCTAGGTCTACTGAAATCAAATTGGTCACACTTCTCCTCAGATATATAAGAATCCCCAACTATATAATTCCAACATAATCTCAAGAGATCAAGGGTATCATTATTGAATGGGAAAAACAAAAAAGGGAGGTAGACTCTAAAGCCCTCTATGGCATCAAATTGAATATTTAATCCATTTTTAATATGTAAACTTCCCTAGAGGTGCCTAAGAGCTTGAAGGATAGAATTTCAAAACTTGAAAAATCTAGAAGGAAGATCGTTTTAGACAGGGAGAAGGAATGGAAAATGAAAATTTTTCCCTTTGATTGCAAACAAGTGATGATAATACAAAATTATTTCATTGGGTGATTAATCATAGAAAAGCTATCAACAAAATCTTGGGCATTAAAAAATTTGAGGGTTCCTAAGCTACGTCCTTCCTATATATTGTTGCTGAAGGCTGGTCATAATTCAAAACTATCTTCCACCATCAAAACACAACCACCATTGAACAGATCTTGGTTGTAGAAAGGATGTTCCCCAATTTCACTGAACAAGAAGGAAACGATGCCCTAATGGTTGAGGTCACAAGACAAGAACTTGAAAGAGTCCTACACAATTTTCACAAAGGAAAAATCCATGGTTTAGATGGTCTTTTGATTGATTTTTACCTTAACCACCTTGATTTCATTGGTGATGATCTCCTTTCAATCATTGAGTACTCAAGGACCGCTGGAAAAATATTGCCCCTTTCAACTCAAATTTTATTGTCCTCATCCATAAATCTATCTGCGCTGATTCTTTTGACTTATTTAGACCCATTTCACTTTTCAATTCCATCTACAAAAGCATGTCCAAGATCATTTGACTCAGACTAAAGGAGGTCCTTTTTGTAAACATTTCCCTTGAACAATTTGGTTTTATATTAGATATACAAATCCATGATGCTATTGGACTTATCCATGAAGGTCTCCATTCCATTCATATAAAGTAACAAAAATCCTTACTCTTTAAAGTTGACCTCTCAAATGCCTTCGATGGGGTGAGTTGGTTATACCTCAGACTTTTGTTAATCCATCTATGGTTTTTTCATTCTTTTGTATTTATTAGCACATCCTCTTTCACCCTCCTCATCAATGGGGTGGCCTCCCCCTTCTTTCATGGTGAGAGAGGATTGTGACATAGTTGTCCACTCTCCCCTCTCCATTTTTTTTTGGTGGTAGAAGGATTAATTAGGCTCGTTTTAGAAGTAGTTCAAAGGGGTAGGTTTAAGGGGATGATCATTACCCCCACTTCTCTTTCACACACCTCCTTTTTTTGGATGATGTCTTCATTTTTTCTGATGGTATCTACCCATACCTTCATGCTTTAAAGAAAAATGTGGATTTGTTCTATTGGACCACAAGAATGCAAATAAGTGTTAGCAATAATTTTACTATTTTATGGGGATTTTCGGGAGAAGAGAAGAGCAATATCAAAACAATTTTGTCTTCCTTTGTTATGAAATAAGCCATGGCATAACTTTATTTTAAAGATTTGCAACTATAAAAAATCAGAAAAATCCTAGTTATTGGAAATTTTGAGAAAATAATTAGATTTGGGATGGTAGAAGATAGTTGTCAAGAGTAGGGAGTATTATTGACCACTATTTAATATATCTTAATATGCCCAATGCATATTTCCTTTTTAGTATACCCCATTACATATTTACTTTTTATAATTGACTTATATACTTCAAACATTTATTTGGTTCTTTTCATTTACCAAGTTTTCTTGAGATTCTAAATATTAATCTTATGCTTTACTTCTCATTCCTCAATCATGAAAGAAAACCTTCCTTGAAGATGTGAAGCTAGTTATCGTGATTTGAATTAAAATTAAAATTACTATTATTTTCTGAACACCTATTGATATCATCGATGATTGGATATACACATTTAATAAATCTATACACACACCTTTTATAAATCTATGCACTAGATGGTAGCATCCCTTTTGTCTCCTTAATCCACTCTTCTTAACATAATACCTATAGTAAAAATAATAACATTTGTTATATATTTTGAACAAATACATTTTTGAATTTCTTATGATATTATATCATCAAATATATTTTTCTATCTATATTTTTATATCTATAAAATGTCATAATTAAAAAAGAAAAAAAAAAAGAAAAACTACAATAAAACAACTCATTACATTTTTTGTGTTGAGAGGTGCTCTACAACCCAATATGGAAGAGATGTGTAGGTGTTAGGCATAATGTAAATATGTCAACATTTTTTAAATGTTAACTCTATTACACATTACATATGTCACAGATACACATAGAAAAATATATATAGAGAAAAAAATAACTAAACAATTAAATGTCCACTAGAAAGGTTTGCAATTGAAGAGATGTGATTCTTTTTGAACCATTCTAGGTTTGTGATCTCTCTCTCTCTCTCTCTCTCTCTCTCTCTCTCTCTCTCTCTATATATATATATATATATATATATATATATATGATGATGATGATGAATATGTATTAGAAACGAAACTGGTTTACTGGAAATGACTTATCAAACTTTAAGAAGGTAAGAGATTCCAATGATTTCTTTAACTTTTTATTTATATCTTTAGAAAACAATGCGAAAATTCATTCTAAAATCATCAATAATTTAGCTAACTTAAAAAGTGAAAAAAATTGGTAATGTGACAAATATTTTAAATGCTAAATTTAATATGAATATAAAAAAGTTTTGAAATTTAAGTTTAAAATGAATATAAGGTAGACAATTTAAAAGAAAAAATTATATATGAGTATCACAAAAATAATAAAGCTTCATTGTTTAAGCATGGTTTGAGAAGTGAAAAAAATTGATAATGTGACAAATATTTTAAATGCTAAATTTAATATGAATGTAAAAAAATTGATAATGTAATAAATATTTTGAAATTTAAATTTAATATGGATATAAATTAGACAATTTAAAAGAAAAAATTCTTCATCTTCAAAACTTTTCATCTTAAAAAAAATTCATCTTATATTAGTATCACAAAAATAATAAAACTTCATTGTTCATCATTGTTTAAGCATGGTTTGAGAATTGACCCTACGCTTTTCAATATAAAACTCATAAAATATATTTTAATTTTAATAATATTATTTTTTTATTAATGAAAAAAAAAATATTTACATCTTGAAAACCATTGAAACTATCTAGAAACTATCTTAAACTGTATTGAAAATAAATATATAATTTAACATCACTTTAAATAAGAAGAAAAACGATTGCAGAACGATTGAAAATAAATATATAATTTAATATTGCGCAATCCCTCGCCGAGCTCAGAAACTGCATAGTGCACCGAGTCAGAAAGTTGTCCAGTACCCCATAATTTCCCAATATTTCTCGACAACATGCATGGAAAGTTTCCCTAGAAAACCAAAAAAAGAAAAAAAGGTAAAAAGAAAAAAACATCCCTCAAATATAGGGATCCATTACTAGTATCCTGAAGGAGGAACATTCGTTATTTTTAGAAACTTCTGCCAAGTGTCGATTTTTCCTTGATTTTAGGCATATGCATCATAAACCCTAATTTTCTCAAATCTAATTAATCGACACCTCTAGAGCTCATTTTCACATTAAATCTTGGAGCTCTAGAATTCCCGAGGAGATCAAGGAACCTTTGGTGCTGTTGTAGCTCCTAGAGATATCCTTTGGGTCGAAAGAAGACTAGCGACTAGGACATTTTGATGAGTGCTTTAAGGATTTGTTGATATTTTCTATTACACTTCGTTATTTAACTTATTTCATATGAAATTGATTTGGAACCATCCTTAGGAGGATAAATACAAAGCTGGATTCCAAATATAACTCATATAAGCATTAATATCTGGATCTAGCGGCCAACATCATATGCACATGCAATTTTATAGGTCATTTGTAGTATATCAGATAGAATAATAAAGGAAGAAAGAAAACCAATACACAAGGCTTACACTTAAGAATCATGTTCAATGAAGTTCAACTTGAACATATGAGAAGGATGTTGAAATGAAGTGATAAGATACATGGAGCACATATTAAGGATAGCAATTCATATAAGTTATATGCATCTTTAATCAACATTAGACCTAGATGAATCCATAAATCCATGAAAACATATCCAACAACTACTATTACATGTAATCTGAGAAGAAGAGTGAGAACATATGGAACAAACACAAGAAGGAATACATACTACACATTTATATGAGCTAGAATCGCCAAAACTTTCATTAATCTTCCACAAAGCATACATTTCATTGACAAATTGTAGAGCTTCTCTCTTGGAAAACCAAAATTCTGAACCTTTGGTTCTGTATCATGAACTTATTTTATAGGGCCTCAGAGGGAGAGCCCATTACAAAATATTCTTTCTTGATTTGGCAGTGAATCATCATAACAAAATATCAGCGTGCTCAGTGGCACAATTGTACTAACCAGATTCTAACTAATTGACATTGTTTCTTCTAAAATAAAATATTTACATAAAATAAAAAATACAAGTGTCACGAGAGACACGGTCAATGGTATCCTTAGTCATGATAAATAGGTTCTGGAGAAAATGTCGTTGGGTTGATGATCTAGAGCACAGGAGGATTTACAAACTATTCACACATTTTCCATAGTGCTGGAGTTGGGAGAGGAGTGTGAAAGAATAACTAATATGTAATCTTGAGAATCATGACCCTTTTATAGTTCATCCTAGAGCAGAACAAGGTATTTACCAACCTTAACAGCTGAAATTCATTTCTGAGACAGTTGACCATTGTTTTACCTTTAAGGGTGGCAATCTTCTCATGAGAGGAATCTGCCTTTCTCTTGGCCTCCACTCACATCTGATTATATTGTGTCCACGGGATTAGCATTTTCACAATATACCAGCAGTTAGGCAACCCTTCCCTACATTAGTACAAAACGGCTAATTGGTTACTAAATCAACGACTAAAATTTGCATATAAATGACTATTTTTCAGTCGGTGACCAGTAGTAGCTAATTTACAGTATCTTATAACGCGACCAAATTTTAGTCATTTTTAGCTTAGTCATTAATTGATTGTCTCAATTTTATCATCTAGTAGTATATTTAGTCATAAATTTGTTCACTAATTTAGTTATTGATTTAGTCATTAATTGCCACAATTAATGACCAAATATACAACAAAATATATTACTATATGATCATCTGATAAAACCAATTAATGACCAAAGAAATATGACCAAAATGTTGGTTGTGTTATAAGATACTATAAATTAGCTACTAATAGTCATATATATGCAAATTTTAGTCGTCGTTTGAAACCAATTAATGACCAAAGAAATATGACTAAATTTTTGTCGTGTTATAAGATACTGTAGATTAGTTACTAATAATCGTATATATGCAAAATTTAGTTGTCATTTGTAATGTAAAATTAATCATTTGCAGTAGTCATTTATATTTTCTTGGTAGTTTCATATTCATTATATAAATGACTAATTTAGTAGTTATGCCGTAAGGCTTTCCCTCTGAAATTAACTTTCCTTTTAGATTACGTGTACATTTCTGAGCCTTTGATTTAGGTGTTAGACGATTAGAATAATTTTATCCATCTGATTGATTCGATCGGTACGGTACAATATTAAGTTAGTTAGAAATTTAATTACAAATGTGACCTTGCCCTTGCCCTCCCTCGGCACTACTTCTAGGTGCTTCTATTTGCATTGAGTGGAATTGATCATCGTTATTTACATTCAGTCTCTGCATCGAAGGCTTAAAGTCAGATTCTGTGAGCGTGGTGGAGGACAGGCAGCTTAAAGGAGTTGTTGTTGTGGGAAAGGGGATTCAGCTCCCTTTCTTCTTTGTTTTATTTCAGGCATAGGAATCCATGAAGGATTATATAAGTTCATTAAATCCACAGATTGCTGCCTTTGATTCTGTCTTCGAGTTGAAAAACAAAGGGAAAAAGGTTTGTAAAGGATTCATTTCAAGGATGACAAGAAATAGTTGTTGCAGAGATTGAATGTGACCTTGCTTTGAAAGCATTATTTTTAAAGGTAAACCCCCTAAATTCGTTACTGGAAATGCGACGAGAAGACAACCATTTCATTGGGGCTCATTTCTTTTTATAGTTCGTTAATTTTAAAGGTAAACACCCTAAATTTGTTACTGTTATTATGCCATATGGTGACAATATGCCCTTTTTTTCAGTGCAGTCCATGGCGACATGTTTTTCCTCGTATTATTGCCCAAGTCCATCGCCTTTCTTTGATGATGTTAACCAGAAGGTTGTTGGTGACTTTTAGTGGGGATCGATGTTGTTATTTTCTCTGATAAAGTTAGCAAAATATGTTTGTTTTACCATATTTTGTATAAATTATTTCCTTCATTTTCTTTTGTTTGGTGTTCTTGCCAAAAATGGAAATTTTTTCATAAGAGAACTTTAATTATTCTTGAAATTCCTGCTGAAGCATGCTCGCATCTCAACCCCCTTTTTATTGTTACTTTGGAATAAGTTGATGGCCTCATGCAAATTTCTAATTGCTAATAGTGTGTTCTTGATTTCTGATTGCTAATAGTGCGTTCTTGTTTGGAATATGGAAGATGGAATACATACTTCAGGGAATTTTGGGCCACTCTGTCATGCATTTTACCAAATTTGTACCAAAAGACAGTGTAGACCTCTTCAATTGAATCGTATCTTGACTCGTACGCCATAAATACCTCCGCTTTCACATGCTAATAATTGAGTAGTTGTCATCTTCTCATAGCCTGGCTTGAATTCTCTTTAACTCATTTCGAAAAAACCCTCCAAGAATCTGCCTTCTCCCATGCCAAGCCTAAAGCCTCTGTTCTCTTCCACCCTTACCACTAGATGTATCTTCCTCTATTCACTTTCCAGTTGTTATCAATACCTCTTGGTTATAATCTATCTATTCATACTGCATACAGTTTTGACCTTGTGAGCATTGAAAAATTAGGAAAATTCCTTCTTTCTCCCAGCTAAGTCATCCTTTTTTAGATGAACTTCCACTTTGTTTCCTGCAACACGTAATTGATGTAGATTGTTTCTCTCTCATTGTTCTAGCTATGAAATGTTATATTGTATTGTTTGTCTTTCTCTAAGTTATTTCAGTAGTCTTAACGGACTCAGAATAGTTAAGCAGTAGTTACTATTACATCATTATGTTTCTCTTCTCTCAGTTACTATATTAGTCTAGACATGCTTTAACAACCAAGCAGTGATATATCACATTATTTTTTTTTCTCTCATATACTACACTAGTCTAGACACACTCCTAAATTAAAGGTTCGTTGATTAGGAAATACTACTATATATGGGTGCTGATGTTTTTCCTTTGGCATATAGATTTATTCTACTACATATCTGAAAATTAAAAAAAATTCATACCTGAGTGAAATTAAAAAAATTGCAATTATGTTGGATACCCGAGTGAGTCTTTTGGTTTATTGCTCGACTTCTGACATTGTATTATATGTGTGAACCATCGACATGGCTTTAATTAAATAAATTGTATCTTTTTCTAATTATTTCATTAAATACTATCAAATGTAGGTTAATATGGAGAAAGTATCACAACCCTTGATTTTGCAAAGACCTCAACAAAAATGTCCATTCACTCAACCAACTCTTAAAATTGTGAGTTTTCCATTCTAATATTTTGAAATCTTTTCTTCCATTTTATGAAAACATAGACAGGACATTGTTACTTATTCTATCTCTTCTTGATGTACTAGTTGAAAGATATTATAAGTGGATGTGACAATTGTTTCGAGATATAAATTTGGCAATGGTTGGTTTTGTATCAGGACTGGACATTGAACCAGACTTGTCAATAACAAAAACCACATGATGTGGTATGTTTTTTGAATGATCGCAGTAAAAAACATGACCATATGCAGTTATGTGACCTGTAGAGGATGCCATTGAGGTAGTTTTCTTCACTGGAGCATGCCATAATTTCTCTGTGCAATAAGACCTCGTGGAACAACATCAATTTCATTATGCTCTTCTGACCTACAAAGGTGATTACATAGAGAAAACTCTTTATGATCTTCTTTAGTACAAGGATCTTCAAACCTAATTTGCTTCCAATAAGTCTCATGGGTAAGTTCATCTTTAGGCACATCCTCATCAGGGCCATATTTTCTTGTCTCATGAGCCATCATAGATACGACTTGTGCAATTATCACACATAGGGCAGTAAATTAAATGATTATGTCCCATACCTTGCACTTTATACTACGTGTTACACATCTCTGCCACACCAAATTCCCCCCAAGTATATTTCCTATCCTGGATATCAAACTCTTCCTGATCTGATGCAAATTGGACACTCATATTCCCATGAACCATATTATGTAAACCAGAATGATTGACGGGACATTGACAAAAATATCAGTACCTCATATCCACAGTATGAGCAATAGAATGGACAGAATCCAGATCTAAGTGAGTCATTATAAGCTCCTCTATGCTTATCATCAAAATCAAATACTTGAGAATCCCAAGGCAACAAGGTCAGTTGTGGGGATTTACAGTGAATGCCTAACATGTAAAATTAAAAGATGTAACCATTTTAGTACTTACCCTCATGGAAGTATGAATAAGTCATTTGGAATATGAAGGATCAGATTTGCGAAATGTACCAAAAGACAGTGTAGACCTCAGTTGTCACCGCTACTTGACAAGGAAGCAAAAAAATCTACACAGACTCCCGCACTAATGGTTGGAATAAAAGGTTTGTGCTGATCCCACTTGAATTGAATCATATGTAAATCTTACGTCATAAATACCTCCGCTTTCACATACGAATAATTGAGTGGTCATCATCTTCTCATAGCCTAGCCTAAATTCTCTTTAACTCACTTGGAAAAAACCCTCCAAGAATCTACTTGCTCCGCTGCGAATCCTAAAGTCTCTGTTGTCTTCCACCCTTACCACTAGATGTATCTTCCTCTATTCACTCTCCAGTTGTTATCAATACCTCATGGTTATAATTCATCTATTAATAATTTCATACTACATACAGTTTTGACATTGTGAGCATTGCAAAATTGGAAAAATTCCTTCTTTCTCCCAGCTAAGTCATCCTTTTCAGATCAACTTCCACTTTGTTTCCTACAACACGTAATTGATGTAGATTGTTTCTCTCTCTTTCTTCTAGCTATGCAATGTTATATTGTATTGTTGGTCTTTCTCTAAGTTATTTCAGTAGTCTTAACAGACTCAGAATAGTTTATCAGTAGTTACTAATACATCATTTTGTTTCTCTTCTCTCAACTACTATATTAGTCTGGACATACTTTAACATCTAAGCAGTGATATATCACATTGTTTTTTTTTCCTCTCATATACTACACTAGTCTAGACACACTCTTAAATTAAAGGTTCGTTGATTAGGAAATACTACTATATATGGGTGCTGAAGTTTTTCCTTTGCAATATAGATTTATTCTACTACATATCTCAAAATTTAAAAAATTGCAATTATGTTGGATACCTGAGTGAGTCTTTTCATTTATTGCTTGACTTCTCATATTGTATTATCTGTGTGAACCATCAACATGGCTTTAATTAAATACATTGTATCTTTTTCTAATTATTCCATTAAATACTATCAAATGCAGGTTAATATGGAAAACGTATCAGAACCTTTGATTTTGCGAAGGCGTCAACAAAAATGTCCATTCACTCAGTCAACTCTTAAAATTGTGAGTTTTCCATTCTAATGTTTTGAAATATTTTCTTCCATTTTATGAAAACATAGACATGACATTGTTACTTATTCTATCTCTTCTTGATGTACAAGTTGAAAGAAATTATAACTGGATTTGACAAGGTTGGTTGAAAAAATATACGAATTTGTAACATATGAATTGGAAATGTTGGTTGAGAGCTTTCTATGGGGAATAAGTTTTTTTTCAGAGGGAGCTTGGAGTTAATATTTGATGTTTATTATGTTTTTGTATATTTATGCAGTCATGTCTAAATATTACCATTTTAAATGGGCATAAAATCATGAGTGGGGTTAAAAAATGTTCCTAGATGTATACGTTTTCTTGCACAAATAAGAGAGTTAACTCGTTTCTATTTTCTATAGCTTGAAAGTATAGGGACCTTACAAAATTTTACTGTAAACCAAAAAAAATATTATGTGGATTGGCATCGTAGTACAAAGCAATATCAGGACAACATTGAACATGAGATAAGAAGTTTGGCTATTATTAACTTGCACCAAGACTAGTAGCATATCAAAAGATAATCCTTCTTTTCATTTTATTGATTAGGAATCATTTGTTACTATATTTATTATAGATTTCATCTCTGATAATCACTATATAGTTTGTTTCTTTAATTTATGCTCCAAATATTTTGATCTGTTAGTATTTCATTTCAAAGGATCTGCTATAGCTTGTATTGAATTTTGGAGTTGTGGCATTGTAGATGTTCTTGATACCATTTCATGTTCAGGGCAAAATGTGGCCTCATGAAAATTTCTGATTGCTAACAGTGTGTTCTTGTTTGGAATATGGAAGATAGAACATATACTTGAGGAAATTTCAGGCCACTCTGTCCAACATTTTACCAAATTTGTACCAAAAGGCAGTGTAGCATGCTGATCATTTTCACTATGCAGAAATCCTGCAATCGTGTTTCTGTATTATATCAAGTAAGGTATTCTAGGCACACCGTTTTGTGATTTTCCTTGCTCTTTGCAAGCTCTCTTAGGCCTGCCACTGGGATCAGATTTCATTCCCAGCTATCACTACCCAGTCTGTGGAGTGGACCAAAAGGTCTTCTGATTATTAGTGTGAAAGCTACATACAGTTTGACATTGATATGCAAATTACTATTATTCTCTTTAACTCACTTGGAAAAAACCCTCCAAGAATCTTCCTGCTCCCCTGCCAACCCTAAAGCCTCTGTTGTCTTCCACCCTTACTACTAGATGTGTCTTCCTCTATTCACTTTCCAGTTGTTATCAATACCTCATGGTTATAATTTATCTATTCATACTGCATATAGTTTTGACCTTGTGAGAATTGAAAAATCGGAAAAAATCCTTTTTTCTCCCACCTAAGTCATCCTTTTTTCAGATCAACTTCCAATTTGTTTCCTACAACATGTAATTGATGTAGATTATTTCTCTCTCTTTGTTCTATCTATGCAATGTTATATTGTATTGTTTGTCTTTCTCTAAGTTATTTCATTAGTCTTAACAGACTCAGAATAGTTAAGCAGTAGTTACTAATACATCATTCTGTTTCTCTTCTCTTAGCTACTATATTAGTCTAGACATGCTTTAACAACTAAGCAGTGGTATATCACACTGTTTCTTTTTCTGTTATCTACTACACTAGTCTAGACACACTCTTAAATTAAAGGTTCGTTGATTAGGAAATACTACTATATATGGGTGCTGAAGTTTTTCTTTTGGCATATAGATTTATTCTACTACATATTTGAAAATTTAAAAAATTGCAATTATGTTGGATACCTGAGTGAGTCTTTTGGTTTATTGCTTAACTTCTGACATTGTATTATCTGTGTGAACCATCAACATGGATTTAATTAAATAACTTGTATTTTTTTCTAATTATTTCATTAAATACTATCAAATGCAGGTTAATATGGAAAAAGTATTGGAACCTTTGATTTTGCGAAACCCTCAACAAAAATGTCCATTCACTCAGTCAACTCTTAAAATTGTGAAAACATAGAGAGGACATTGTTACTTATTCTATCTCTTCTTGATGTTCAAGTTGAAAGAAATTATAAGTGGATGTGACAAGGTTGGTTTAAAAATATACAAATTTGTAACATATGAATTGGGAATGTTGATTGAGAACTTTCTATGGGGAATAAGTGGTTTTTCAGAGGGAGCTTGGAGTTAATTTTTTATGTTTATTATGTTTTTGTATATTTACGTAGCCATGTCTAAATCTCACCATTATAAATGGGCATAAAATGGTGAATGGGGTTCAAAAATGTTCTTAGATATATATGTTTTCTTGCACAAATAAGAGAGCTAACTCTTTTCTATTTTCTATAGCTTGAAATTATAGGGACCTTACAAAATTTTATTGTAAACCAATTTAATTTTTTTTTTTATTGTAAACCAAAAAAATATTATATGGATTGGCATCATAGTACAAAGCAATATCGGGACAACATTGAACATGAGGTAAGAAAGTTTGGCTATTATTAACTTGCACCAAGGCTAGTAGCATATCAAAAGATAATCCCTCTTTTCATTTTATTGATAAGGAATCGTTCGTCACTATATTTATTATAGGTTGCAGCTCTGATAATCACTATATAGTTTGTAGCTTTAATTTATGCTCCAAATATTTTGATCTTTTAGTATTTCATTTCAAAGGATCTGCTATAGTTTGTATTGAATTTTGGAGTTGTGGCATTGTAGATGTTCTTGACACCATTTCATGTTCAGGGCACAATGTGGCCTCATGCAGATTTCTGATTGCTAACAGTGCATTCTTGTTTGGAATATGGAAGATAGAACATAGACTTGAGGAAATTTCGGGCCACTCTGTCCAGCATTTTACCAAATTTGTACCAAAAGGCAGTGTAGCATGCTGATCATTTTCACTATGCAGAAATCTTGCAATTCTGTTTATGTATTATATCAAGGTATTCTAGGCACACAGTTTTGTGGTTTTCCTTGCTCTTTACAGGCTCTCTTAGGCTCCCACTGGGATCAGATTTCATTCCCAGCTATCACTACCCAGTCTGTGGGGTGGACCAAAAGGTCTTCTGATCATTAGTGTGAAAGCTACATACAGTTTGACATCGATATGTAAATTACTGTTATCAAACTCTGGCTTGTTACCCCATCTCTCTTTAGTGAAAGTGTTAAGTCCACATGGTATTGAACTATTGTGCCTCTCTCCTCTCTGTCCACAGTATTATATTGTTGAAGTTAATGAATATTTAAATGAAATAAAATTAATCATCATTAAAAAATTTAGAACCGTAAAGGAAAAAGTATTCTATATTTTTCATAATTATAAAACTAAACCAATCATTTACTTTAAAACCATTATTTATTCAAACGATTCTGGTTTGGTATTGACATATGAAACAAAATTTTAAGCACTTGATTTGTAAAAGGAAGCTAAAATGGAAGAAATATTCGATCGAATAATCTGTCATGGTTGGTAGAGTTTGATGACTTTTGTCCATTATATATACCATGTGCATATTCATAAAAACTAAAATGTCCAATAATAGTTGAAAATAATGTACGAGTGCCCAATGGCCACCCTCTGCCCCTTCTGTTCAACTTCAAACCACAGGGTAAGGACATGATGCTTCTATTATTTTTGGCTTGATGTTGGTTTTTCAATGATTGCCTTATCAATAGTATTGTTTTTATTAAATTATGCTAGAACTTTCTTGCAGAAATTAAGGGAGCTACTCCTGAGCTTCTTCACAAGCAGATTCCTGAGCATGCAAAAAGAAATCCTCACATATCAACCCTTTTTTGCCTAATTTGGCATAATTCAATGGCCTCATGCAGATTTTTGATTGCTAACAGTGCGTTCTTGTTTGGAACATGGAAGATAGAACATATACTTGAGGAAATTTCGGGCCACTCTATCAAGCATTTTACCAAATTTGTACCAAAAGACAGTGTAGCATGTTGATCATTCTCACTATGCAGAAATCCTGTAATCGTGTTTCTGTATTATATCAAGGTATTCTAGATTTTGACAGTTCTATAAGCACCTTTCCAATGATGCTCTTTATTTTCCAGTATATGTATATTGTTTGTTTTGTGTGGGTGTTCCTTGTGATAGGGATCCACATTCTTACATTTTCTTATACTTCCTTGTTCGAAATAAATCTCCTTTTTTTTTAATGCTTATCTTTTTTCATCTTGGATTCCACTTGTGATCCTAGGTGGAGTATTTCCCTAGAAAGCTGACTCATACTGTCTACACTTTATTGAGGACTAGAATATGGAGGTGGCCTGATATCAACTACCCCCTACAACATTGGGTGTGAATTCCTCATGACATGATATATAAAATATTTTGAAAGATTTGTTATAGTTTTGTTTAAAGCAGTGATCAACCTTGTAGCTTTAGTTGATATGGAGGAAATATTTAAAACATTTATATGGTTAAATAACACAACCTGCACATATTCAGGAGCAAAAGTAGACCTTCATTTTAGTTGGACAGTTCCAAGTCTACCATCTTCTTTGCAAGCTTGGAGACTTTTAAATTTAGCAAAGATTCCTATTGTGCTAATTTTGACAGTTCTATAACCACCTTTCCAATGATGGTAGACCTTCATTTCACTTGGAGAGTTCCAAGTCTACCATCTTCTTTGCTAGCTTGGTGACTTAAATTTAGCAAAGATTCATATTGTGCTAATTTTTACAGTTCTATAACCACCTTTCCAATGATGGTCTATAGACCTTCATTTCAGCTGGACAGTTCCAAGTCTACCATCTTCTTTGCTAGCTTGGAGACTTTTAAATTTAGCAAAGATTCCTATTGTGCTAATTTTGACAGTTCTATAAGCACCTTTCCAATGATGGTCTTTAATTTCCAGTATATGTATATAGTTTGCTTTGTGTGGCTGTTCCTTGTGATAGGGATCCACATGCTTACATTTTCCTATACTTCCTTGTTTGAAATAAATCTCCTTTTTGCTTTGTGTGGTTGTTCCTTGTGATAGGGATCAACATGCTTACATTTTCTTATACTTCCTTGTTTGAAATAAATCTCCTTTCTACTAATGCTTCTCTACAGTAAACAATGATAAAGATAATAGTTATGTTTTTGTTGAGGAAGGTAATAGTTAAGTAGTAGCAATATGTTACTGGTAAACAATGATAAAGACAATAGTTATGTTTTTGTGGAGGAAGATAATAGTTAGTTATGCCTTACGGTGTTTCCTTTGCAACATCTGGGGCAATTTCTAGTTTATATTCATTTCATTTATTTTCATTAATAATCATTATAGATGACTAATTTAGTCTTATATTCATTTTACTTGTGTTCATCATTAATCAATATAAACTACTAATTTAGTAGTTTTAGATTGATTTTATGTGTTCCTTATTAATCAACATAGATTAATTATTATGATTTTACGACTAAATTAAAAAAACATCATACAATGTGAATTGGTTCATCTAATATGACAATTCAAAATTACATATGTTAGTTAAAATACTAAACAATATCAAGTGCAACTATAAATAACTCAACCACATAAATTATATTATATGAAATGTCAAGTATTACAATATGAGTTTCCAACTTAACATTGGCTGGACTACAATTTACACATTAAATGTTGTTTCATCACTATAAAACATTATCATTGTGATGTCAAGTCATGGCAGGTGAGTTCACCAATTATGAAGACTTGAACATCAGTCTCTATGTGTGTGTCTTATGCGGGATATTGGCTTTAAGGGTACCACTAGACCGGTTCTCTTCTCTCTCTTTTTGTATTTTTCGCTCTAGTGTTAGTGTTCTCCTCTTTCTTCAAATCCTACTGCTTACCATCAATACTGAGTTCCTTTTCTGAAAACAAAAGAACCTAGAATGCAGAGTGTAAGACATGAAAGACGATGAACAATAGAATATAAATGAAAGTAGACTATAAAGGATTTATATTACATATACCTCAACATCAACAATGTTAAAGCCATTCTTCCCCATAAGAGAAAGAAACTTGAACAAGTTTTCTTTAGTTGAGCGATAGTGGCCACTATGTGGCCAGATGACCTGTATAAACAAATTAAAGTCACCATAGAAAAGAACACCTTAGTAACTTAGTATTCAACCTTCAGGGAAAGCTTAGGCACAATCATGCCAACTAAGTTACATGCTAAAAAGCTCAAGCTGTAAATAACTTGTTAAAACAAATAATCTGAGGTGTGATGTCTAATCCTTGTCATTCTATTAAAAAAAAAAATTGTTGTCTAATGCATGAAATTGGTCAAGTATATAAACAAAATGTTCTCAAATAATAACATGAAAGTAGAATTTTCTAATAATCATAAAAATCTTTCAATACAAAACAGTTAAAAGGATTTCAATCAATATCATGTAATATTAATTTCATCTTCAAGCTTTGGTTGTTGTTTAAATAGACATAATACCAAGTACTTTCAATTTCATAGTTAAAATACAAAGAAAAATTGAAATAAACGTTCAAAATAAAATCAAACAATAAAGAGAGGATATCATGGAATGGACATTGCAATTATAAAAAAATTGTTTACCTATCCATCGATATCTTATCACGCATTCCTAAAACATTTGCTTGCCCAAAATAACCATGAGGTGAAAGAATCACAACATTAAAAACCATAGGAATACTTACTAGAAACATTTCCAAAGTCGATGGCTGAAGTGCCTGAAGGATCTCCAACAACAAATGAATCATATCCAAGACATGATCTCTATATTATCTCCCCATCCTTTTTCCAATCACATTTCATGTAACCTACCCACACCAGAGTCAAGTAACAATCAAATGAAATAATTTAGATTTGTTTTTATCTTTTATATGTTTAAAGTTTGAATATAATCTATTTTGGTAACGTATTAATTCATATTTAAAGCCTTCCTGTCATGATAATGTATCAATCAAGTAGAACATTAGAAAAATTGACCTCAATGAGGTCCTCTAACAATTTCTACAATATCAATATTTGTCTTGCTGTGATATCTTGGATAGAAAAAATAACATATCTGCAAACGAAAAAGCCATATATTATTTATGTTCAAATTATGTATATGGTGTATTCTTAGGTAGCTTTTAAGATGTCCCTCTACCTTTACCAAAGTGGATTGTAGCTTGGTTAAACTCTTTATCCTTTCATTCAACATCAATTTCTGCAAGATAAATGTCACACATTATTCTTTCCCATTTCTCAACATGCTAGATATGATAAATTGAAAGTCACATAAAATAAAGAGAAAACCATTTTCTAACCAAAACAAATAAACAAACAATGCCTCTAATAAAACTTCACACCTCAGAAATTACTCTGCCACGTGCTCAGACTAAAGGTGATATTATTTGAATCATCTTTAGGTCATATTTAATGGGATATTCATATTTTTACCATGATTTCAATTTGGTGCTAAAAGAAATATATAAATCCATGTTATTATCAGTGAACTTCAAGTATAATTCAAAAAAATAATGTCATTATAAGGTATGGAGAGAGAAACATATTCATAACTAAGATTCTCTATTTTAGTTTGGTTTGAGTTGAGTTAGTATTTGAATATATAGTTTTCTCTAAAGAAGTGAAATAGAAAGATGAGAATCAAAATAAACCTGTGAATTTTTAATTAATTCATATTATATATCTCTAAAGCAACTAGGTCATCCTTCTATTCTATTTGATAGAGATTTATTGACATAGAATAATAAGGAATTAACTATCAAACAAAATGATGCAATATATTAAGCAAGGAAAGAAAAATGACATAGATTTGGTATTTGTGTTCTCAAAGGAAATCCAAAAATGGTTGTGTTCTTTCTTTATCATGAAATAGTATTCTAGACAAATGTTGGTTCAGAAATTGAACTTCGTTACCAATAGGAGATGGTCGTGTTGGGTAAGGAAAGAATGAATTGAAGGGCTCAAGATATAGCTCCAATACATAGTTATCCTTGTCACTACAAAATACAAAGTTGTCACCATTTGCTTATCCAGGTAAAAGGAAAAGTGAGTTTGTATATGTGCACTTGTGATAGTATATGAAAAAGAGAGCGCTAGTGGATATCAAAGTGTGTTTTCCAATCATTCATCCTAAAAGAAAACTTATATATTCAGTTGTTGACTACAGTGGAAATAAAATGTAAAACTCACTCAACTTGATCTTTACATGCCATAGTCGTAATGAACTAGTAGTAACAATAGAAGCATGTAAACTCATAAACAAGAGATGATAAAAAAGAATAATGGAACATTATTTCCTACCACATAATTGGCATGAATAAAATTTCCACAAAATTCATCCAAAAAATGAGAAGAACTTATGGCAAAAGAACATATCATTAGTGTTTTGTACCCTCTTTAACACATGTAACCTAGGGAAGTAGAGGAGGCCAAATGTAGCAGGATTCCAATTGTGTGGGATATAAAAACAGAAATGTGGAAAAACACACCCGCCAATTCACAAAATCTCACTCTAAATAATAGAACATGTTGAGGATAGTAATGATGAAAATAGATCATGTATTAAGATCAATCCCCTTATTGGTCATGAATTAGCAAGGCGGCTGGTAATTTTTACTCATAAAAAAAAATATCATAATTAGTGTAATGACTGTGTGGATCTTTTTGTGAATTTTTTTACATTTATATTATGGCATCCTTGCAGGAGAGAGTGATGAAAGTTCTCCAAGTTTAGTCAGAGTGGTTTCTCCTTTCATATGCTTATGTGAACGGACGAAGAGTTACCTTTCTTTGGTTTGGAAATTTAGGTGTCCCTCCCTTTCATTCAATATGTGGAGATGCCCCACCATTGAAGGACCTTGATAGTTCTGAATCCAATCTTACAGATATAAAAGATGGATCTGGTCCAAATCAAGATGTTTCTATGGTGATTGGAGAGGGAGCAACAACTCGAGAATTGTTTAGTATTCCTCTTGTGGAGCTTGAAAGATAGTGTAGGAAAAATGGTTTATCTATTTGTGGTGGTAGGGAGGTAATGTTTTTCCGATTTCTTAGCTTAGAAGAAGAATAGAAGCATAAGAACCAAGATCAAGATGAGGATTTCAAGTATGGGTATAACTTTACAATCAGAGGGAAGCATGCAAGATAAACTGATGCTTATATAAAATTGGGAGGGGGAAGGTGGAGCATGGGTGAAGAAATAAAACACATAATTTATGATGATAAGGACTATATGTCATTATCATCATCTAAGAAAAATGTTTAGGAAGAATCATCTTTATGGTCACGGATTATGGAATGTGAATCATTGGATGCCTCTTGCAGTGGAACTTTACCAAAAATGTTGGTGTCATGATGGTAGTGTCACGTGATGTGCCCCCAAAAGTTCAAAATATTCTAGGCAATGTCAAGGAAAATTTATTACAGTCTTATCTGACTTGCAAGGACTTGGGTGTCAAACTTGCTGCTGAGCAAATGTTATTCACATGTCAAAATTTTGAGACTCAGGGTTGAGTTTTGAATGAGAGGCTTTTTATTAATATCGTTTAGTCAAGGAAAATAACCAAATTCAGATCATTTGAATTATGATTCATGAAGCATAGTAACAGAGTTGGTGATCTTAATAGGGCTCATCCTTGTCGTGATGTGTTACATTCGAATGACATGAATGCATGAATTTCAAAAGGTTGAGATATGATATAAATCTTAGGGAATTTTGACCAAATAAATAACCCAAACCTGACACTTGAGATATGATATAAATATTGGGAAATTTTAACCAAATACATAACCCAAACCTTAAACCTAGTAGTGTGAAATCCATTGTTTGAAGTGTGGCTATTGAAGACAAATTTCTTAAATACTTTTAAAAATTAACATACAAATAATTTATAAAAGCATGGAATTTTGTTGTCAATCAAATGTCAAACCAGATAACAATTAAAGCGATAACCCGCAATGACAATCCAAAATCAACAAGACATATTGGACAAATGTTCAAAACTCATTGGGAACATCCTAATCCTATAGATTTCTCATCTAAAGCAACCAAAGATGTTACCTTTCCTGGGAAACATGGAATGTTAATGATATAAATGACAAAAATATAAATAATTAAAACTGACTATTAGAACCAGTGCAAACAACGAATGATAAACAAAATGAAAATGGGGCAAAATGTCGCATACCCACTCCATGAGACTGCCATCCGCTTCCATACTCAATGTTGCCCAAGACTAAGTAGGTCATTCCACTGGTGTCCACATCCTCGTATCCACAGTAGAATTCATCCTCGTATCCACATACAACCTGCATTGGTCATACCCTTCCGTAAAGAAAAAATAAAAGAAAATGAAGCCTGAAAGCCTTTTTACTGGTCAACGGTTTAAAGATTTTGAAGTGTGTATTTAAAAAGAAGATTATCATACCAATATCCTTGCTTGCTTTGAAACTCTATTCAAATACATCACTTCCTCCAAAATATTTTCATATCGGGGATCATCATAATTCAAGTCATCAATTAAATGAAGTTCTATCATCTCTAGAGTAGGGGTGCTCTAAAGAAAGAAACATAATACACTGATTTTGCTATCATGAAATTCAGTTATGTCTACACAAACCTGTATATATGGAGATGAGAGAGTGGGGATCTCAGACATCGAGGTACGAGATATTTTGAAAGTTCCTACATTGCATTTCAAAACCAGAATAAGCCAACTATGCACTCATTTACGAGGTAAAAGACATAAATATTCATTATGAACATCATGGAAAAAAACCATGGAAGAATTTTATGATATTTTCACATCTTATAGATTTTCATTAAGGAATAGATATGAAACAAAGTCATTGCTTAGTTTTGTTTCATATCTATTGGATATACTGAATCTGCAAACATGATATAATAATGAACCAAAACATAATAGTCAACCTAAGATACATCAATATATGCTTTGTATAAATTTTTTTATGCTATACCTGACAACTGAGTAGAAAATGCAAACATTCTTAAACATTGAAACATGTTGTTTGTTGCACATGCAAAAGAAAAGCATAAATTATGTTTTTACCAAGATAAAGTTGTCACCCATTAACAAATATTGGAGATTAGGAAGATTCTCAAACAACAAATTGAGAAGACACATATTTCTTTAAGAAAAGGCACAACAAATATGACCAACTCCTTTAACGATTTAAATCCCCTCATCTTCTCAATCAATATGTCCACAAAGAAATTGTATGCATTATCGGGATATGAGTCCATTTCTAGTATGGTCAAATTACTTCCACGTTGCATATTGAGTCTCAAGATAGAGCATGAAAGCTCTTGAAACAGTATCCCATTCACTCTCAAATATTTTATCATGTATGCCCCTGCATACACATACAAGATAACCTGCATTTACAGTGGTTTATATTTTATCCACATACAACCTGCATTTACACTGGTTTCATTGTAAAGCGTTGAAAGTAATAGTAAAATCCAGACTTACATGGTTGTAGTTTGAAGCAATGCGATTGAAGAGGTTTCTTTCATATCTAGTGGTTGTTTGATGCAAATTCAGTAATTCCTCTATTGAGGATCACAAACGCAGGGAGTGTACAGAAGGTCGAATACTGACGATCAAATATTCTTTATGGTTTGGCTAGTCGAGTGGGGTGTCTGATCAAATTGGATGAGCATACAGCTAAGCTTCAAAAGGGGTCCTATGCAAGTGCTTTTAAATGATATCCCTTGGAAGCTTCAACATAGTACTTAGTATCATCAAACAAAGAACCACCCAAAAACAAACCATCTAATCCTATCGAAGTTTGAAGAACCAAGTCTCCCTTTTTTAGAAGACCATGCTACTATCATTTTCAGCAATTATTTTAATGTCAATAGCTGGGATTGTTGGCAGCACTGACCCTGAATGTACTTTCTTAGGCACCCCACAAAAGAAGGAATATCAAGTTGGCACCCATCAGTTTTAACAACGTGCCGACTTCTTGGATAAAACAAGGCCTTTTCAAAACTATTTTTCTCACTAGAATTCCTTTTATCTCTTAGAACAAAGACCATTTCATCTTCAAGATTGGCCCAGTGAGTGTACTTATATACAACAATGTTTCTTGGTCCATTAGCACTTGAAACAATTTTGACATTATTGATCATATCTATAAATGCACGCTCATTTTTTCATATGTCTACAATAATGCTTCGAGAAAACTCATTTGCTTTGGGATAAGAACTTGAATCAACATGTATTTCACCACTCAGTAGATATTTTTCACTAGTCAAATATATAAGCTTATGGTTCAATACATTGAATTATAATGAAGACATTCCAAATAAAATGCACGAGTTCAAGAAATGAAGCATGTGCAAAGGAGAAGCTTCTAAGAAGATTTGCTACCATCCTTTCTCAACCAACAAATTCATTGGTTCTTTGTTTGGCTGTACGATGTAAGAAGCCACAAGATGAGTAGACATAATACGCAACCAATAGCCTTTTTGGATAAACACTATCTCTGAATGATTAGAAACACCAACATTGACATCAATAACCTTTCTCTCCCAACACCAATCATCATCCCAATTTAACAAATCAGATGAAGGTCCATGTTTTACCTCAAGGCGTAATGCACCAGGTAGGACTTTCTCAAATATGAAGTCTCTGCTCTATTTTTTTAAACTTAAAGCGTTAAGCTTCTATGAACCTAGAGTTCAACAACCAGAGAAGTAAGTGATATAGAAACTAAGGAATCACATCCTTCCTTGCATATCACCAATCCATGGATATCAATAAGGGCCTTTATAAATTCAATGCCAAACATTGGTCTATTTACTGTCACATCAATATGTGATGGTGAAAATTGAAGACTAGAATCACATTATGTTGTTGTGGTCAGTGGGGATATTCGATATTAACATGGTTGAACCTCGAAGCAGAAGTTTCCCATATCATCAATCCTCTTTAGTTGAGGCTTAACATTATTTGGCCCATGTGTCAAGCCAACTTGACACTTGCCATAATAGCCATTTGTCACTAATTTTAGGGAACCACAAATATTATAATGTGTTGCTTCTATCTTTGGGATTGAAGCCATGTTTTTCACAACCATGAAATTCTCCAAACTACTAAACTCGAAGTGATCCTTCTCAGCCTTGATTGTGTAGTGTGTTGATATTGCATGATCAAGTTTGTAATATCCCTCAACATATGTTGCAGCTCTTTCTCGTCCATCAACTGATATCTTAACACCTTCAAAACTGACTCCTTCAGAAGTCACCACAAGTCCTCCAACTGAGAAACTCGTGACCTGAAATGGCTGAGATATATTAACATGATTGTGCTCAACAAGAACCTCTATAGATGGAAGTGAAACATCAAATTTTGTATTCTCACCCTTGTAGAATGGCAAAAACCTTTGTTTTCCACATGGAATAAAATTAAAAGAAAATTTCCCATATGTATCAGATATTGCATGACAAAGCGCTTGATTTGGCCAAGGAGCTTCTTTGAGGACACTTCACCTCATGGACATCATCTGAATAAAGGTATACATGAACACCTAAAATATGGTTACCCTTAGAAACAAATAAACCATTTGTATCATAACTTGGGACATAAAAGATGTCATCTACTGCCAGATTTCCAAAGCCCAACTCCATCTCTTGAGAACCTCTTTGGAAAATTGTTAAGAGAACATGAGAATCACGTATTTGAAAGAGAATATTATATAAAATATACTATATAAACCTCAATCATTGTACCTCATGTGTAGTGCCATCCTAGCTAGGATCGACATTAGGTATGACCTTGTACCTTATTCCTCTATTTAACAATTGGCTCACAGAGCCCTCTCTTTCCACTTCTTCACGTTTGATTTCATGGAGGGCTATTGTGTCCTTTGGACACTCATCCTTAGGGAATCTCCAAACTTATTCTGTGTATGAAACGAAGGTAAAGAGAGAAAAATATCACGGCCTTTCCTTTTTGAAAAAAAAAATGTAGTGGGATTTGATGTGACCTGATATTTATATACTGCTCGAGGATTGATGAAGTTTATGTATTTATGATGGAAAGAAACCAACCTATATTTCCTTGGAGTAATATTTGTAAACGTGTAAATGCCTTCCTGCGACATAAAAACATCATTAATGAGATCATTCCTCGTGGAAATGAGTTCAACTTTCATATTGGCACGACCTCCATTTATATCTGGACAACTTTCTACTCCAACAACCCCCATCACTCTCCCAAAAATAGTGAACCGAGTGAAGTGAAAATTGATGATACATATTCACCCATTTAAGATATATTCACCAAGTCAGGGAATATGAATATTTCTGATGTAATTTTTCCACTCGATAATCTTAACATCAAATCCGAAACTGTCTCATTCATCTTCACATCAAATCCAAAATTGTCTCGTTCATCTTCAGAGAGCTCTTGAAACAATTTTTTCATAATTGTATCAAATCTGCACAAATATATTTAAAAAAATTATTAATGTATGCTGCTTGATTACCAATCAAAATGTTTAAAACAATACAACACCAATAAATTTGTATTTCATCTCCATTGCACATAATTCACCTTCCTTCATAGAATGCATATGGCTCGTAGATCTTTTCCAGGTGCTTCAATTGTTGTAACATATATTTTGTAGATGATCTTGATAACCCGCTATCTGCAATATGACTATCACTTTGCAATGATTCATTTTATGTATTTTTTTTTTTTTATAATTATGGTAAATCAATAATTCTTTAGATTAAATAACGAATCTACTCCTTGAACAAAGGTATATGGAGAAATTATATGCAATGTAAAAGTAAAATTTACATGAGTAAAATTCTAACTTTTCAAATTTCACTTATATTCATCAAAATTTCGAGTAAAAAACATAGAGTATCATTACAACTTATGTTATTTGGTGAACTAACTATTGTGTCCAGAGCCTGCCCATAATTCTCCATAGTATTAACACAGGTTAATTGCTTCAACAATTTTACTAGGTTTCCTTTGTGATCAATGTAGGGATTACATTTAAAATGTTCAAATATTATTTTTAAAAATTCTTGAATTGTTATGGGATTTACCACCGAATAAGCAACTTGATAAACCTTTAATCCATGCTTTCCTGGGTGTTTGGCCATAAGTGAGCTTTGCTAATGGGTGATTGTTTTGTTTAGTTTTTGACATACTTACAGGTATTCCGCAGCCATCTGCTGATTCCGCAGCCATCTGCTGATTCCGCAGCCATCTGATGATCCCGCAGCCATTTTGTTGATCTCAAGGTTCCACGTGCTATTTTGCAGAACGAGCCACGTGGGCATGTTGGAATATATGTGCTCGAGGTTCCTGTGCCATCAGTTCAGCCAGCCACGTCATCTGTACCTCCGGTCAAAAGGGGTCAAGTTACGGTCAAATAAAGGCAGCTTAACGTTGATGCGTAAGCTGTTTGGTCACGTCGGTGGAAAGGATGACTTGTCCGTGTTTTGAAAGCCGTGGGGAACATGATCTAATGCTGGATTCATTGCCCATAACGACCAGGACCTCCAGCTCGACCATGAAGCATATGACGTGTTCACTGCACCTTTAATACGCATGAATTTCAGTTTATTTTCTGTTTTATGCTTTACGCATTAGGCCATCTTGCAGATGCCTATAAATACTTGCGTCTGCGTACGCTTATGTGAACTTTTTAGCTACTGTAGTTTATGAACTTGTGAGAATTTTAGCACTTTTCTAAACTCTGTTTTTATAGAGCTGTTCCAACACTTTTGACTATGTATTTCTGCATATGAAGTAATGGAAACAGTGCTGATTTGAGGTTTTAAAGCATCTGAGTTTTCTGTGGGCTGTATGGATGGAGGGCCCCCGTTCATGACTGCCCTTGTATAAGTATTTCATGTGTATATTTCTGCAATTTCTTTATTTCACATACAGCATTTCCTTTTCTTGAGTTATGTACAACTTGATTTCTTTTCATTGCTGCAGCCTTTATTTTCACTGATCAGATTTGCTTCTTTGCAGGTTTTCACCCGGGGTTGAGTGTGTTGTATTTGCTTTAATATCTAATGGTAGTTGCAGTTGTCTTATTCATAATGCTGCCCTTTTTACTCTGTTTTCTAGATTAATTTTTAGCTTAGTTTTACAAGTTGGATGCTAACTAATTTATGCTCTCTTTATCATGAATGGTTTATCTTTCAAGAGAACAGAACACTAATTAATTGCAGCTTGTTTTTAAGTAGTCTTGGCTTGTGGCACTAATACTTTTTCCACTTGTTACACATAATCACACATGTAGGAAGCAGTATGATGGAAAAAAGCTTAGTAGTGCTATAATTTGTCACTTAGAGTTTTTATCAATTCTTGGATTTGTCTTCAGCTACTTCCTAATCGTGTTTTACGCAGTACTATGTCGTAGAAGCAGGGAGTTAGCAAGAGATAACCATTATCATTAGTCCTTGAAGTGATTTTCTTGTTTCTTTTATTTGCAGCAATATGGATAGTGTTATGAAACTAGCTCACAAAAAGATAGAAAAGAGAGATCCACGCCTTAGAATTCAGCCTCTTCGAGGGGGCAACCTCCTTTACATTACATAAATGAACAATTCTTGGATGATACAAATGAAAATACCTCCTTTCTATATATAGGAGTCTAAGTGGTCCCAATACAATCAAAGCCTACATAACAATAATATTGTAGGGCACAACAATAACAATAGTGGGCTTCTATGTGGCACAATAGTAACAATATGGGCACTACATGGGTACATCAATATAAATAAGGGGTATAACTACAATAGTAATGGGGTAAACACTAGTATTATAGGGACCCAACATGCCCCTCTCCTTCAAAAAAGTGTTGTCCTCAACGCTTGAGTAGTTCAGGATACTTCTGCATAAAATTCTTGTCCTCCCATGTGGAATCTTCAGCGGATAAGTTCTTCCACTTGATAAGGTACTCTGAAATTGATCGATTTCGTAGCTGTCGAGTTCTTGTTTCTATAACTGCTTCCGGTTCCAATATAATTTTTCCTTCTTCGTCAAGTTCTGGCAATATTGCTTGAACTGGGAGCTTGTCGCCTATAACCTTCTTGAAGCATGAAACATGGAAAACTGGGTGCAATCGAGAAGCTGCAGGAAGCTCCAATTTATATGCCATAGTACCAATCTTTTGCAACACCTTGTATGGACCATAATACTTTGGTGATAATTTATTATCCTTCTTAGCTTGCTTGAGGGACATTTGCTTATATGGTTGTAGCCGTAGGAATACCCAATCACCTACATCAAAACTTCTTTCACTGCGATGCTGATCTGCCTGTTGTTTCATTCTATTCTGTGCCAACACAAGGTTATCCTTTAAGAGTTGGAGGACTTGTTGTTGATGTTCGATGTGATGTTCCACTGCCTGAACCTTAGAATTTTCTCTTAAATATGATGTGATGGATGGTGGTTGATACCCATAAAGTGCCATAAATGGGGTCATTTTTGTTGCTGTATGAAAGGAAGTGTTATACCACCATTCAGCCAGAGGCAACCATTTGACCCATTGTGTATGTTTATCAGATACAAAGCAACGAAGGTATCCTTCCAAACATTTGTTTACTATCTCAGTTTGCCCATCAGATTGAGGATGATAAGATGAGCTATGAGCTAACTGAGTACCAAGAGTACCATTAGGTAGGGTCGCCATTTCTTAAGTGCATGGAGTATTGCCAACATTTCCTTCTCATAAATAGCTTTTCTTAGAAACTTTCCCTTGATTGGACGACTTTCAAAGGCAATGGGTCTTTCATCTTGCATTAGAATAGCACCAATTCCATTTCCTGAAGCATCACATTCCACAGTAAAGGTTTTTGTGAAGTCCGGTGTAGCTAAGACCGGTGCTTCGCACATTACCTCTTTAAGATGTTCAAAGGCCTTTGTTGCTTCCGGAGTCCATGAAAATGCATCTTTCTTCAATAATGTCGTTAGAGGTGCTGCTATTCTCCCATAATTCTTAACAAACTTGCGATAATACCCTGTCAACCCAAGAAATCCCCGCAAATGCTTTATGGATGTGGGGATTTTCCATTCCTTAATGGCTTTAATTTTGGTAGGGTCTACCTTAACTCCTTCATGAGATACAATATGACCCAAATATTCCACCTCCTGGACTCCAAAGAAACATTTGGATCTTTTGGCATATAATTGTTTCTCTTCCAATAGTTGTAGCACCCTGTCGACATGTTCAACATGATCCTTCCAAGACTTGCTGTAGATAAGTATATCATCAAAAAATACTAGCACAAATTTTCTAAGGAATGGTTTGAAAATTGAATTCATCAAACCTTGAAATGTTGAAGGTGCATTGGTAAGGCCAAAAGGCATGACCAGAAATTCATAATGACCCTCATGAGTTCTAAATGCTGTTTTCGGAATGTCTTCAACCTTCATTCTAATTTGATGATATCCCGAACGAAGATCCAACTTGGTGAAGTAAATTGATCCATGCAATTCATCCAGTAATTCATCAATAACAGGAATGGGGAACTTATCTTTAATAGTGAGCTTGTTGAGCTCCCTATAATCTGGACACATGCGCCATGATCCATCCTTCTTGTGCACCAATACTACTGGAGCTGAGAAAGAACTTTGACTCGGTTGAATTATACTAGCCTCTAACATTTCTGCAACCATACGTTCAATTTCACTTTTTTGGACATATGGATATCTGTACGGCCTGATGTTTGGAGGAACACTTCCTGGAATCAGATGAATAGCATGATCATGATCACGCATAGGTGGGAGACCTTTGGGAGTATCAAATACCTTTGAATGATTGTCCAAGACTTTTTGGAGATCTGGAGAAATAGATGATTCCAATGTGGAAACATCTAGTGAACATAATTGTGCAATTACACCTCTTTGCTCCTTTTTTAGAAGCTTTGTCATTCCATTAGAGCTGATTATCTTTCCTGGTTTCCCTGCAATACCCCTTAATTCAACTTCCTTTCCTTCCACAGAAAATTTCATGAAAAGTTCTTGAAAATTAAAAGCTATTGTACCCAAGGATTGTAGCCATTGGACTCCTAGTACAACATCAGCACCTCCCATTGGAATGGAAAGCATTGGGCTAGTCAATACATATTCTCCCATGGATAGCTTGATATTATGGCACTTTCCAGAACAATTTATTGTTCCTCCATTTGTAATCATCACTTGACACTCTGGAGCTGGATATAGGAAGCAATTCAATTCTTTTTCTACCCTACAATGAATAAAATTGTGGGTGCTTCCTGAATCAATCAACACTATTACCTTTTTCTTCTTGATTTGTCCTTCTATCTTGATGGTTTGAGGAGTGGTAATTCCCGCCAATGCATTACAAGATATGGTCGGATTTATTTGTTCTTCATCTAGGCTTTGTTCCTGGAATATATTCTCTTCTTTTGACCTTTCTTGCTCCTTTTCTTCTTCCTCTTCACAATCTATGTAGAATAATTTCTTCTCAGCACATTTATGACCTTTTGTGTATTTGCTATCACAATTGTAACAAAGCCCTTTTGCTCTTTTTTCTTCCAATTGTTGTGGTGTCAACCTTGTAGGTTGTGGAAGACTATGGGCAACAACACTTCCGTCTTTATAGTTGTGAATGGTATGCTTCCTAGTTGCCATAATTTTGCTTTCCATTTTTCTTGCTAACCTGAATGCCTTCTCTAATGAATCAGGTTCCCAAAGGCGCACATCATGTTGGATATTATCCTTTAAAGACCCTATGAACACATCAATCCTATGCTCCTCTGGAATATCTTTTACCCTTATGTTCAATTTTTGGAACTCCTCAATGTGCTCCATTATTGAACCCTTTTGTTTGAGACTTATCAATTGGCTAAAAAAAGTGTTGCTTTTTGTATCCTCATAATGTGCTACTAATTCTTCCGTAAAAATTGCCCAAGTGATAAATGGTTTACGAGAACAAAGCCATTGATACCATACAAACTGATTTGGTTCCAAATATAAAGTTGCCATACGTACCTTTTGTGTGTTTTGCACATTATTGAGATCGAAGAATTGCTCCATCTGTAATATCCATGTGGCGGGATCCTTGCCATCAAACTTCCTCATATCAATTTTTGGAACATGGTGAGCCTTTGATCCAACATTAGAGTCTATGGAATCATGATTAACATTTCTTTTGTTCTCATCATGAGTTTCCTTTACTACCTTTTCACCATTAGTGACCCTTTCTTGTAGCAACTTCTTCAATTCTTCCATGTTTGTATTCAAATCTATCTTCAAATTTGCCATCGAATCCTCCATATTAGCTTCCATTCCCTTTATCTTAGATTCCACGCCATTTACCTTAGATTCCACGCCACTTATCTTAGCTTCTGTTAGCTTTTGTGAGCGTGACATTTGTTGCACTTGTTCTTGTAATTTTGATATATCATGTAGCATTTCTTCCTCTTCTTCATGAGTCATGCTAGAGCTTTCAGGTTCCTTACTAGGTGTTTGCATTTTCTTTCCTCGGGGCATCAGTTACCGATAATAATGCTTTACTATGCCCTTTGAATTCCGTTAAACCAATCTTACACAAAAATTAAAAAACAAACTACACACCTTTTTTTTTTTACTTTATAGAAGCCTGATATTGAATCTGATGTATCTATGTAATTTCAGATCATCCAATTCTGAAATTGCTACCTGTAGTATCCTTCTGCGTCCTCTTTCCAATGCCACAAGTCTGAGCCAAATTGGATTCTCCAAGGAAGAGTTATGTGAAATCTCCCACAGTGACTTGCTTTTATACTGGTTCAGTAGAGCGAAGTTGTACGACGTGCCACGAGTCCCTGTTTCAACCTTTGAATCTGAAACACACATACAAGAAACTACAGTCCGCCCTCTTTCTGTACCTTCTTACGAAATTTCAATCCGATCCTCAGAGAGAAAGTTATGACGATTTTCCTCAGGTCACCTGTTTTGAATGTAATTCAGGAGTCTGCAAAAAGACCAACTTCCTCAGATCATATCTCCGCAAATATCGCGCGAAAAGATCTGAAATTCGGACCCAAGGTTCAGCGTGATTTCTTCTCAAATTGGTTTTTTTTGCGACTTCTGAAACGTCACAGAAAAAAAGTTATAGCGAAAATTCCACGATGACCTGTTTGGAGCAGCGAAACCCTAGAATCCAAAGCTCTGATACCAAATGTTATGAAACTAGCTCACAAAAAGATAGAAAAGAGAGATCCACGCCTTAGAATTCAGCCTCTTCGAGGGGGCAACCTCCTTTACATTACATAAATGAACAATTCTTGGATGATACAAATGAAAATACCTCCTTTCTATATATAGGAGTCTAAGTGGTCCCAATACAATCAAAGCCTACATAACAATAATATTGTAGGGCACAACAATAACAATAGTGGGCTTCTATGTGGCACAATAGTAACAATATGGGCACTACATGGGTACATCAATATAAATAAGGGGTATAACTACAATAGTAATGGGGTAAACACTAGTATTATAGGGACCCAACAGATAGAGACTAATGCCATTAGAGCGTGGTCATTTGCTTTCAAGTCATTTCAAGCTATTTACTTCTTTCAAGTTCTTTTCCTTTACAAATTCAGCAAGTAATTAGAAATCACCATTCACACACTTTCACTCATCTAGAGCTCACTTTTCACACTCTTGCACTCATCTGTCTATAATCATCACTCCATCTTAGGAAGATAAGTTAACCATAAACAACACCCCAAACGACAAAAGCTCTAAGAAGGTTGCTTAAGTACATATAGTACACCTTCACTTCATCAGCTTACGAGCCCCGGGTTGACAATTAATGACATCAATTTAGGAACACTAAATTGACTAAACATTTTGGCGCCGTTGCCGGGGAAGTGAAATTAAGTAGCCATACTTAGAGAAAAAAAAAAACATAAAAAAAAAATTTCAAGGAAAGAAGTTAATAACCTATCCAAGTATGCTCTCCTCTTGCACTTTAAAGTGATCTGGAGGATCAGAAAGGAGAAAGTTATTGATTTAGTAGTTTCTTGAGTATGCTCTCTTCTTGCACCTAGAGTGACCTGGAAGATCAGAAAAAGAACTATTAACTTGACTTGAAGAAAAAATAAAAAATGACATGCATAGAGCTAGAGATTCTAGAGGACGGTTTTTAGCTAGAGCTCGAAGTTCAATTTTTACAAGTCCATCTGCTTCAAGGGATAGACAAGAGACACCCCCCTTATCTCCAACCGAAACTCCTAGTCCTAGAATTCCTGGAATTCAAGAGCCGAGAGTTGACTCTCTTACACCTTCTATTGAGTTTGAACCAGGAAGAGACTCTTCTCTTTCTCCTACAGGAAGACCAATTGTAATTGAGGAATTGGAATCATCTGAAGAAGAAGGAGAAATCTCTTCTCATTCACCTTTTGTAGAGGAACCAGAAGATTTTGAAATCCCTAGGAGAATCATCATGGCAGAGGAAGAAGGAGGAGGTAGAGGTAGAGGAGGAGGAGGAAATAACAATAACAATAATGGAGGTAGAGGTCCCATTGGAGGAGGAAATAGAAATGGGGATAATTCATTTGGGTTTCCCATTGTTAATGAGGATTCCCGAGCCACTATGAAAAACATATCACCATCTGTCCTCCCTAACTTCCATGGGTTAAGGACTGAGGACCCTGAAACATTCTTATTTGAGTTTGAAGTGGTGTGTCGAACTTATGACTACCTGGATGACTCTCAGAAACTCAAGTTGTTCCCTTCAACACTGAAGGATCAAGCCTTGAAATGGTTCATGGGGTTACTCACTCAATCCATTAGGACTTGGGATGATATGAAACAGACATTTTTGGATAGGTATTTAGACTATTGCATGCCTACTAATCACAAGGACGAGGTTTTTAAAATGGTACAAAAAGAAGATGAGAGTCTAGAAGATTTACTTGAAAGATTTCAATATAACTTGAAAAGAGCAAAAATGAATACCTTGGATGAAGAGACCTTAAAAGCCCTCTTATTAAAGGCCATCAGGGATGAATGGATAAACATCTTAAACATGATGGGGAAAGGGGATATTTCTCAACTTTCTCTCAATGACATAGCAGAACTTTGTATCCATCTCTCAAGGGGCAAATCAAAAACTCAAAAAGGGCCTAGAGATCCTTCTCTCCTTAGGGCAAATAAATCTGCAACAGGATCAGTGAGTAGGGCTGAAATTGGCAGTATGCTTGATGAATTTAAAACTGACATCTTAGGGAGTCTTAGTGAACAACTTGATACCCTTAAGATTCACAATAAACAAAAAGCAGAAGCTGAGGCTTTGGCTATATTTTTCCCGAAATGTAGAAAGAAACATGCTTTAAGGGAATGTCCCTTAGATGCACATGTTGTAGAAACATGTGTAATTTGCTCAGAAACTCATGAGACCAAGGATTGTCCTTCAATCCCTGGCCTCAAAGCAGTCTTTCAAGAGGATCCAGATACACTTGAATCTCTCTGTTTTATTGCAAGGAGACCTTGGCAAGGACAACAGAATCAAGGGTTTAACAACTCTATGAATTCTCAATCCCAACCAAGTTGGAATCCTTGGCAACAACCGTGGCCTCAACCTCAAAATGCTTTCCAAGCATGGATGCAAAGCATGCAAAATCCTTATGGGAGATTTGCACAATTCTATCAATATCCTCCATCATTTCAGAATCAGCAAGCTCCACAACTTCCAAACCAAGGTCAACAACTATCATTTCCATACCCTCAACAACAACAACCTCCTCCACAAAATCAAAATTCTCAATTAGCACTTCAATCCCAGCAGAAATCTAATCAACTTCCCTCTCAGCCATTACCAAATCCAAATAATAGGAACCCTCAAAATGCTTACATGATGGAAGGTCAACCATTCCCTACCTACATGGTTGTTCCTCTTAATGAAGTACAACTTAGATCAGGTAGAATCCTAGATCAACCTTCCACAAGTGTTCAACAACCAAGCATTTCTGAGGAGGAATCTCTCAAAGTCAATAAAGGTTCTGAAGTATCACTTCAAAACCAAAATATCCAAAAAGAAAAAGAAAAAGAATCAATCTCTACAACTCCCCTAGTTGAGCAACCTACACCTACAGCTACACCTCCCTTTCCTGAAAGATTGCAAATTGATAAAGGGGTGGAAAAGCAGATATGGGTGCCTGACTATAACTTCCTAGATGAATTGAAGAATGTATGTATCAAGATCCCCTTGTTACAAGCCATTAAGGAAATTCCCATTCTAGCGAAGACAATAAAGGAGTTGAGTTTTAAGAAAACAGTAAAAAGAACCAGAGATACTAAAAGGATACATCTAGTTGGAAAAATTGCAGACATAATGATGGGTAAGATTACCATGCAAAAATATGTAGATCCCGGTAGCCCTATTGTCAAAACTCATATTAATGGGGTTGAAATCCCAAATACTCTGATTGACTTAGGGGCCGCGATCAACATCATGAGTAGACAGACCATGGATCAGTTAAAGCTTCCTAACCTTCTCTTTACACCCACTTTGATGCAGCTTGCAGATAGATCAATCATTAAACCTGATGGTGTATTGGAAGATATTCCAGTCTCTCTAGATTCTTGGGAATATCCAGTTGATTTTATGATTTTAACTCCCAAGAAAAATCTAGGAGGACATCCTCTTATTTTAGGAAGACCTTGGCTGGCCACAACTGATGCTTTCATAAGCTGTAGGTCTGGAGACATGTATATATCAGATGGTAATTCCACCAAGAAGTTCAACTTGTATCCCCCAGCAAAAGCTATAACAGAAATAGGAGAAGATGAATGGGTAGAGGATGAAGATACTATTCAACCTGTTCTAACCATCTCTGAGATCAGTAAGGATAGTCAAATTCTAAATACATTAGAAAATTTTGAAGTATCTTTAGAATATGACTCTGAACATTTTCAGATAGATGCAGACATTGAATATCTCTCCTCTAGACAAATGTCTCTCTTCTCAATGGAAGAGTTTGGTAGTTCTACAGTTGAAATCCTCCCAGGAAAAACATTAAACATTAACAAAAACTTGGGAAGACCACAACAAGAAGAATTAACTAAACTGTTGCAAAAACATTCCACTGCCTTTGCATGGGAATACACTGACATGAAAGGAATCGATCCTAAGACTTGTATTCATCACATCTACATTGAAGAGAATAGCAGACCTATTAGGCAAGCACAAAGAAGGATGAATCCAAACCTTAGGGAAATTGTGAAAGAAGAACTCCAGAAATTGCTCAAGGTAAACTTCATTTACCCTATTTCAGATAGCCAATGGGTTTCTCCCTTGGTTATAGTGCCCAAAAAGAATGGTAAATGGAGAGTTTGCATTGATTATTGAGAATTGAACAAGGCAACCTTAAAGGATCATTTTCCTTTACCTTTTATTGATCAGGTACTAGACACTTTAGCAGGTAAAAAGTATTTCTCATTCTTGGATGGTTTTAGTGGGTACAATCAAATTCAGGTAGCACCTGAAGATCAAGACAAAACCACATTTACTTGTCCTTGGGGAACTTTTGCCTACCGAGTACTCCCTTTTGGATTGTGCAATGCACCTGCTACATTTCAAAGGGCTGTATTAGGAATCTTTTCAAATCTGATTCATGATTGTGTAGAGGTATACATGGACGATTTCACAGTTTATGGTAATACATTTGAAGAAGCTTTGGAAAATTTGGAAAAAGTACTGGTAAGATGTAAGGAAACAAATCTTTCTTTAAGTCATGAAAAGTGTTTTATGATGTTTACTGAAGGGATTGTTTTAGGACATCATATTTCAGGAGATGGAATTAAGGTTGATAAATCCAAAGTTGAAGTCATCTCTAAGTTACATGTTCCAAATTGCCAGAAGGATGTTAGAAGTTTTCTTGGGTTTACTGGGTATTACAGAAGATTTATTGAAAACTTCACTAGGATAGCATCTCCTCTTTTCAAATTGCTTACCAAAGACTGTGAGTTTAAATGGGATCCTGAGTGTCAATCTGCCTTTGAAGCTTTAAAGTCTAGAATATCTGAAGCACCCATTTTAAGGGGGCCAAATTAGAAACTCCCTTTCCACATCTCTACTGATGCTTCAGATACAGCTCTAGGAGCTGTTTTGGGACAAAAGGAATTGATCCCTTATGCCATTTATTACACAAGTAAGAATTTGACTCCTACTGAGTTAAATTATACTGTTACAGAAAAAGAGTTCTTAGCTGTGGTACATGCAATCAACAAGTTTAGACATTACATAACCGGCTATGAAACCTTTGTCCATACTGATCACTCTGCCATAAGATATTTAATGAACAAACCTGTCGCTAATGGTAGAGTTACAAGATGGCTTTTACTTTTGCAAGAATTTAACATTACTGTGTTAGATAGACCTGGAAAGCAAAACACAGTAGCTGATTTCTTGTCTAGAATCCAAAACACTAATGAGGATTCTCCAGTAGAAGATAAGTTTCCAGATGAATACTTGTTTGCAGTGACTACCAAGACTCCTTGGTATGCAGATATGGCTAATTATCTTGTTACAGGGAAGCTTCCTCTACACTTATTTCCTAATGAGAAAAGGAAAATCATTCGGGAGAGTTCACATTATTCTTGGATTTCTAATGAATTGTTCAAAACAGGGCCAGATTGTATAATCAGAAGGTGTGTTCGGGAAGATGAAATGCCTGACATCCTTAAGGCATGTCATGATGAACCATGCGGCGGGGACTTTGCGGAAAAGAGGACAGCCTATAAAATCCTTTCTCTAGGATATTATTGGCCTTCTCTCTTTAAAGATGCAAAGCAGTATGTTAAAAGGTGTGACAGCTGCCAAAGAGTTGGGAAACCAACTCCTTCAAATGAAATGCCTCTACAGCCTCAGGTATGCATCGAACCCTTTGAGAAATGGGCTCTAGATTTCGTTGGACCAATTAATCCACCATCAAAGCAAAAGAAGTATATACTGGTTTGTACTGATTATGTTACTAAGTGGGTAGAAGCAAAAGCATTGCCTTCTGCCACTGAAAATTTAGTTGTTCAATTTCTTTTTGAGGATATTTTCACTCGTTTTGGTGTCCCAAGGGAAATTGTGACAGATCAAGGCAGCCAGTTTACATCTAATTTGATGGAGAAGCTGATGGAGGAATGTAAGATCAAGCACAGAACATCTACTCCCTACCATCCGCAATCCAATGGTCAAGTGGAATCTACCAATAAAGTTCTTGAAGGCATTATCACCAAGACTGTTCATCTTCATAGAAGAGATTGGGCGGAAAGGCTCCCTGAAGCCTTATGGGCCTATAGAACCACATGGAAGAACACAACAGGACATTCTCCCTATGAACTTGTTTATGGGAAGGAAGTCCTGCTTCCTATTGAGTTCCAAATCAAGACCTTCAAGATGGCAGTCCAATTGGGAATGAGCCTCTCAGAAGCTCAAAGACACAGAATGGACCAACTAAATGAGCTAGATGAAATAAGACAAGATGCAATTCTAAGAACCAATCTAGTTCAGCACCAAAGATCTAAATGGCATGATCGTCATATCAAGGAAAGAAAGTTTCAGAAAGGAGATTGAGCTCTATTGTTTGATTCAAAATTCAAAGACTTCAAAGGAAAGTTTCAAACTCATTGGCTTGGGCCATATGAGATTGATGAAGTCTTTAGCAATGGAGCAGTTCGAGTAAAAACTATCGATGAATTTCATACTCCTCTTATTGTGAATGGCCACCGCTTGAAAATCTACCAGAAGCCATTCTCAAAAGAAGAGTTTGTCAAATTGTTCAAAGAAGATTCTGCAATCAGGCTGGTGGAGAAGGATTCTTCTCCTCCATCAGCCTAAAGCTTTGGTTTTTGAAAAAAAAAGAAAAAAAAAAGAAAAAAATAAAGAAAAAAAAAAGAATAAATGTATGAGCCTGAAAACCAATCTCTGATTGGCAGTCTCATACAGAAAACCTGAGGTGAAAATCAGGGTCACCTGACACCTCATGTTTTCCAAAAAAAAAAAAATCTCTTTCTCCCTTTATTTCATCTCATTTCATCATCACCACCATTTCACCCACCATTTCATTCATTTTCACTCCACCTCATTTTTTTCATTCATCCATCCACTCACTACATTCCATCTCATCAATAAAGTCATTTTTTTTTACAACTAAAGTTATTTTGTGCAGCCGGAGGGTACTACTGCAGATTCCGCAGCCATCTGAAGATTCTGCAGCCATCTAATGATTCCGCAGCTCTCTGTACCTGCATAAAAAAAAAAAAAAAACACAGTCTGTTTGAAATTTCTTTACAGCACAGTAGTCATCAATAATAAATGGAAAATAATCATGCAACAGCCATAAGTCAGTGAAGGGTTAGTGGCAAGTCATCAAAGGCAAATCTAAGCGGGAATCTGAGGTATGGTTTAAATCCTAAACTTACAGTTATTTCATTATGCAAAGTTTTCTAGGTTATGTCTCTTGCCACTAAGTGTAATGATTACCAGTCATGTGACCATATACCCACGTATCTCCCAAGTCTATCAGTCCTTGATTACCACGATTTTGAATTTCACTTGCGGCTGCTTCTTCCATTTAAGATCTCGTACTTAGGTGACGTAACCTAATGTACTACGTCTCTATGACATTAACTCACGCAGCCAAGTGTAACTCCGAAACCGAAATCTAAGGACATAGTCGTTTCCATTCATCATTCCATAACCCTTCTACCCTCTTACGCTCATATCATTTCACCTCCGCTGTTTCATTTCCACTCACACTGTTTCATTCCATTTACGCTGTGCTCACTACACTGCTAGCATTCACCATACTCTGTTTTTCCTTTCCGCTAAATTCTAATCACCAGTGGAGGTCTGTTACGGCCGTATCCAGAGCTAAAGCCATAATCCACTATGTTGAGGCCGTAAATCGACCAAGTCAAGGCCATTTTAAAGCCGTGTTCCAAAACAGAGCCGTGAATTTACTGTGTAAGACCCTTGTTGAAGCCGTGTTCCAAAACAGAGCCGTGAATTTACTGTGTAAGACCCTTGTTGAAGCCGTGTTCTAGAACAAAGCCGTGAATTGACTGTGTAAGGCCGTTTTGAAGTCGTGTTTTAAATAGAACAGAGCCGTAAGAGCCAATGGGGAAGCTCTTAAGGGCAGAACCGGAAGGTTCAAAGTTTTTGGAGGGTTATCCTCAGGTCAAAGAGGCATTACAAAAGGCAAACTGGTTACAATGCATACAGAAGTTCAGAGGCTACCATAAGGAGGTTACAAAGGCCTTTGCAAGGTCCTTCAGAGAAAAAGATAATCACATGGAGATAGGGGACTTACAATTCACAGTCAATGAAAGCAGCATAGCACAATCTACCTCACTTCCACAGACTGGAGAAAGGTGGTTTAAGAACCGGTCAGTTCAAGATCAGTAGTGGAAACAAATTTTAAAAAACCCAGGTATGGACACCAGTATCTTTACCAAAGGGATTCCTGTTTCTTATGTTAAGGAGGAGTGGACCACTTTACTCTTGTTATTGCAAAAATTTTTCACTTGTGAGGGAAGATTTGGAGTCTTATATGTTTATCATGCAAAGGTTATGATGCATTTTCTAGGAGATGATATTAACCTCCCATACTTTCTATTTTCAAGTCTTAAGAAAATGTGTGCAATGGTCCAAAGGAACCCCAGAAATATTGAAGCACATTTATATCATCACGGTCTAGTGAAATTGCTAGTGGAGGAACAATTGAAATCAAAAAGAGACACATGGGAGAGGTTTCTCATAAGAAATCATTTTCAGGAATTAGGAGAAACTTCTGGAGGGTCCCCTCAAGTACCAAAAAGAAGTAGAAGAAAAAGAGGAGAGGGGATTAACCAAGAAACTACTGCCCAAACATAAACTATTGTTCCTGATACCACTCTTCCTGAAACAACTACCCAAGAGGAAACTGTTCAAGAACAGTTTGATGAGGAAACTGATATACAACATCCTGAACAGGAAATTGATCCTGGATTTACTGAAGATGATAACCAAGCAGCCCAAGGAATTATCACTGAAACTCTTTTAGAACTTGCTCAAGAAATTGCTCAGAAAAGAAAAGAAGGGAGGAAGAAACGAAAGCAAGATAAAGGTAAATATGTAGTCCAAGAAACTCACCTCACTCCTGAGAACTCTAGTGAGGAAGACACTCAGCCCTTAGCTCAAAGAATGGCCAAACTTCATAAAACTGCCCTTTCCAAAAAGGAGGAAAAACAAAAGCAAAAAGTACCAAAAGAAAAACAGAGTACCACCTCTGTAAGAAGGAGCAGCAGATTACAAAACAGAAAAGTAGGGGCCACAAAGGGTAAACAGTCATTCTTCATTGACTTAAGCTCACCTCAAAAAGGTGCTACAAGTCCTGACTTAGAGAAAAGTCCTTCACACGCTGAGCATAGTGAGACTAGTCCTCCACGTGAGGAAAGTCCGTTTGAACATGAACTTGAGCATGAACATGGATCTGAATTTGATTATGAACCAAGTCCCAAAAAGTCACCTGAGGTTGACCCGGAGCAGCAAAAAGTGTATAATTATCTGGAAACATTGGAGCAAGCAGCTGTTGGCCCAAGCAATGTTCAACCTTTAGAGCAACAAGTCCACTCCTTAAAACAGGAAATTTTTGAAATTGAGGTTCTAAATCGACATATCATGCAAGAAAATGAAAAGTTGAAAGAGCAAGCCAAATTGGATAAGATGATTCATGATAACACCATGTTACATTTGGGCCTGTGGCAAAGAAGTAACAAAAAGTTAAGGAAGAAATGAAAAAGGCTAAACAGAGCCTTGATCAACCTAAAGTTCAGATGCTTAGTAAAGAAGCCAAGGGTCAATGTGTCTACACAGAGAAAGAAGAGGAGATTGGATGTCTTGGCAGAGGCATCACAGCAGGTTGATTAATCAGTGTTTTTGCATGAGGACATGCAATGCCCTCGTAGTGGGGGTATGTAGAGTCTCTACTTTACACCTTATCATCCATCATTACCTACTGTTTTCATCACTTTCCTCTCTCTTTTGCCTCATTTTCCACCCAGATCATTACATTAGTTGTCATTAAACATGATCAAGTGAGCTTTGCTAATGGGTGATTGTTTTGTTTAGTTTTTGACATACTTACAGGTATTCCGCAACCATCTGCTGATTCCGCAGCCATCTGCTGATTCCGCAGCCATCTGATGATCCCGCAGCCATTTTGTTGATCTCAAGGTTCCACGTGCTATTTTGCAGAACGAGCCACGTGGGCATGTTGGAATATATGTGCTCGAGGTTCCTGTGCCATCAGTTCAGCCAGCCACGTCATCTGTACCTCCGGTCAAAAGGGGTCAAGTTACGGTCAAATAAAGGCAGCTTAACGTTGATGCGTAAGCTGTTTGGTCACGTCGGTGGAAAGGATGACTTGTCCATGTTTTGAAAGCCGTGGGGAACATGATCTAATGCTGGATTCATTGCCCATAACGACCAGGACCTCCAGCTCGACCATGAAGCATATGACGTGTTCACTGCACCTTTAATATGCATGAATTTCAGTTTATTTTCTGTTTTATGCTTTACGCATTAGGCCATCTTGCAGATGCCTATAAATACTTGCGTCTGCGTACGCTTATGTGAACTTTTTAGCTGCTGTAGTTTATGAACTTGTGAGAATTTTAGCACTTTTCTAAACTCTGTTTTTATAGAGCTGTTCCAACACTTTTGACTATGTATTTCTGCATATGAAGTAATGGAAACAGTGCTGATTTGAGGTTTTAAAGCATCTGAGTTTTCTGTGGGCTGTATGGATGGAGGGCCCCCATTCATGACTTCCCTTGTATAAGTATTTCATGTGTATATTTCTGCAATTTCTTTATTTCACATACAACATTTCCTTTTCTTGAGTTATGTACAGCTTGATTTCTTTTCATTGCTGCAGCCTTTATTTTCACTGATCAGATTTGCTTCTTTGTAGGTTTTCACCCGGGGTTGAGTGTGTTGTATTTGCTTTAATATCTAATGGTAGTTGCAGTTGTCTTATTCATAATGCTGCCCTTTTTACTCTGTTTTCTAGATTAGTTTTTAGCTTAGTTTTACAAGTTGGATGCTAACTAATTTATGCTCTCTTTATCATGAATGGTTTATCTTTCAAGAGAACAGAACACTAATTAATTGCAGCTTGTTTTTAAGTAGTCTTGGCTTGTGGCACTAATACTTTTTCCACTTGTTACACATAATCACACATGTAGGAAGCAGTATGATGGAAAAAAGCTTAGTAGTGCTATAATTTGTCACTTAGAGTTTTTATAAATTCTTGGATTTGTCTTCAGCTACTTCCTAATCGTGTTTTACGCAGTACTATGTCGTAGAAGCAGGGAGTTAGCAAGAGATAACCATTATCATTAGTCCTTGAAGTGATTTTCTTGTTTCTTTTATTTGCAGCAATATGGATAGAGACTAATGCCATTAGAGCGTGGTCATTTGCTTTCAAGTCATTTCAAGCTATTTACTTCTTTCAAGTTCTTTTCCTTTACAAATTCAGCAAGTAATTAGAAATCACCATTCACACACTTTCACTCATCTAGAACTCACTTTTCACACACTTGCACTCATCTGTCTATAATCATCACTCCATCTTAGAAAGATAAGTTAACCATAAACAACACCCCAAACGACAAAAGCTCTAAGAAGGTTGCTTAAGTACATATAGTACACCTTCACTTCATCAGCTTACGAGCCCCGGGTTGACAATTAATGACATCAATTTAGGAACACTAAATTTACTAAACAGCTGCTAAAGTTGCATTCACAACCATGTCTGCCCATATTTGCAATTTGAATTCAATAAAAATAAGTAACACATTTAAGAGAAAAAGGATAATGGTTTTATGGGTCAAAGTTTTTAAGACATATATGGAAGATCTGATCTCCCAAGAGAAATAAATAATGTAGAAAAGCTCTAAAAAAATTAAATAAATATGATTTAAATAATTAAAAAATGTCAAATCTAAGTTCGGAACCATCCACTCTCATTTTCTAGATATAGATGAAAAACGTAATCTAATATATATATACTCCAGAAAATCTAAAATTAATTACGAAATGTTTTTTCACACTTTGTTAAGAGTTACTCACCCTAGCACAGTATCTGGATGGGCCAAGAAGCAAGATAGTTGACCCTTTCCATAGTGTGTAATGATTGGATCAATAATTTTGCAAGCTGAATATTTGATTTAGCTCAACAACAATGTGAGAGTAATCGAGCATCGGATTCGAAGGTTTCCTCAACTTTTTCAAAGACCAAATTTCGAAGAAACCTCGACATCCATTGATCTGTCGGCAACGGTTCGAACTGCCAGACATGTAACCAACATCTGAAGCACCCACCATGTCTCCATTACAAGGAACTTCAAATCTAAAAACCTATTAGTTTTTTTCCAGGTTTCAACAGCGCACTGCATCTCTCTTTCTCTAGTTCCCAACTAGTTGTCGCTACTTCAATTCCCATAGAATATGAAATCACTCAGAAGGTTGAGATGTCAGTTTTTAGGGCCACCAAACACATGGATCCACTGAAAATCTAGCCGCACAATCTGGATCAATTTTATCTTCGCAAAGATTTGGATAGGCGTTACTCTGGTAGAAACAATGCCAGATGTAAAACAATGTCTTTACATTGCCAATTGTCAAGGCAAGATGATCTATAACCCCTATGGTTTAGAGCAAAATCACCCAAAACCCAAAATTTACAGTAGTTTAAATTATTAAAATATTAAATTATTTGTCATTCAAAGTTTAAATAAAACAATTACAAATTTCCTTACTCTCTTTGAAAATAGAAAGCAACTTTTCATTCAAATAATATTATTTTAACTTTCAATTAATTGAAATTTATTTTATTTTAATTAATATAAAATTGTTTTTGGTTATTTATATGTATTTTTCAAAGTTATTTGTAATTTTAGATTAAAAAAAAATAATTATTGCACCCATGGGGTACGTAAACATGTAAACTTAAATGTAAATGTAAATGTAAATGTAATATTTAACATTTAATATTGTTAATCTAATGTTGGCCCTATTTGAAAATCAATCTAATTATTATTATTATGTATAAACACAACATAAATTTAAAATATAAAGAGGTTTACCAATAGTAAAAAAACGAGCTATGGTAAATAAATAAAAATATAAATAAACGAGAAGTATGGTAAAAAAATACGTCTTTTTTTTATATTTACTCCAAAGATGTGGTAATTTTTTTTATTTTTTTTTAATAAACTAGAGGTATGGTAAATAAATAAAACCTCTTTATATTTATGAGAACTCAAAAAATAGGTTTTATTTAGGTGGATCCTGCCAAATATAAAATAGGTATAAACATGTATGGTAAATAAATAAAAAAATATCAAATAAGATTAGAAATCAACATATAATTATATACCAAGCCTATTGGTCAAATACCATTGTAAATAAAAGAAATATGATAAATAAATAAAAATATAAATAACAAGAGGTATGGTAAATAAATAAAACCTAATTTTATATTTCCTCCATAAACCTCTTTAGACTTACTAACACTCAAAAAATAGGTTTTATTTAGGTGAAGCCTATGGGAAAAATACCATGGGCCAAATTATTATTAATACCATGCAAAAAATACTATTAACCATAATATTAATATTAAAAAATTATTATTATTATTATCATTATTATTATTAAATCTAATATTCATATTAATATATCATAATATTGATATCATTAAATATAATAACTTTGTTTTAATCCAATATTAAATTTGTTATATTATAATATATATTAATATATCATGATATATATTAACTCTATATATATGGGAGGTAAGAACAAAGACATAAAGTTATAGAGGTGGAGAGATAGGGGGAGTGACAAGGGAGAGATGGAGATAAACTAAAGGAGAGGGGAGAGGAGGAATAAAAAGAGAGAGAGGTAGAGAAAGGTAAAAGAGGGAGAGGGAGACACAAAGGTGGAGGGGGAAGATAGAGGAGTGTGAGGGAGATAGTGAGAGGATTGGAGGGTAGAGAGAGAGAGAGAGACGGGGGAAGAGAGATAAACGTAGGAGAGAAAGGGCGAGAGAGGAAGGATGAGAGAGAGGAGGAGAGAGGGAGGGATAGAGATATGGAGTTGGAGGGGTAGAGGGGGAGGGAAGAAGAAAGACACAAAGAGTGATAAGTGGAGAGAGAGAGGGACTCACAAGGGAGAGATGGAGAGAAAGAGTGTATGTTTAGGGGTGAGATAAAGAGATAAATAAGGAGAGATAGAGAGAAGGGGGGAGAGAAGGAGACAAAAGGAGAGAGGGAGGGATATAGTAACATAGGTAGAGAGAGAGAGAGAGAGAGAGAGAGAGAGAGAGAGAGAGAGAGATATGGGGGAGAGATAGGATTGGAGGGAAAAGGGAGAGAGAGAGGGGGGGGTAGAGAGAGATAAAGAGAGTGAGAGAGTGAGAGAGAGGAAGAATGAGAGATAATAATTGAGAGAGAGAAGGAGAGTGATGGGGTAAGAGAGAGGAATAGAGAGAGAGAGAGAGATGGGGGACGAAAGAGGGAGGTAGGATGTAAAGGGAGAAAGAGGAAGTATGAGAGAGAGGAGAAGAGAGGGAGTGAGAGAGGAGGAGAGAGGGATGGATAGGGAGATGGAGTTGGAGGGGGAGAGAGGGAGGGAAGAAGAAATACATAGAGAGTGAGAAGTGGAGAGAGAGAGGGAGTAACAATGGAGATATGGAGAGAGAGTGTGTATGTTTGGGGTTGAGATAAAGACAAAGAAGGAGAGATGGAGAGAATGGGGGAGAGAAGGAGAGAGGGAGGGATATAGTAACAGAGTTGGAGGCTGAAGAGTAAGAGAGAGAGAGAGAGAGGATGTGAGAGAGTGGAGTGAGGGAGGGAAAGAGAGATGGAGTTGGAGGGGGAGAGAGAGAGGTAAGAAGAAATAAATATAGAGAGAAAGGTGGAGAGAGAGAGGGAGTGATAAAGAGGATGGAGAGAGAGGGAGAGAGGAAAGAAGTAGGGAAGAGAGATAGAAGCGGGGGAGAGAGAGAGAGAGAGAGAGAGAGAGGGATAGGTAGATAGATTGAAGAAATAAAGTGTATGTTTTGGCGGTGATGTAGAGAGGAAAATGGAGATAGATATATAGATGGAAAGTGAAGAGACGAAAGAAGAGAGAGATGGAGAGAGGGAGGGAGGGAAAAAGAGATTGATATATATGAAGTGAAATAGCATGTGTTTTTGGGGGGTTGAGATAGAGTGGAAAATAAGGAGAGATGGAGGGAGATATAGATATATATGGGGGGGAGAGGGAAGAATATTTCTTACACTAGATACATTGATTTCAGTGTAGATGGTGATTTTTAATCCAATTTGATTTCTTGCACTAGATGCATTGATTTTAGTGTAGATGTTGATTTCTAATGATATTTGATTGCTTTCACTAAATGCATTAATTTCAATGTAGATGATTTCTAATCCTATTTTATTGCTTGCACTAAATGCATTGATTTCAATGTAGATGGTGATTTCTATTCCTATTTGATTGCTTGCACTAGATGCATTGATTTCAATGTAGATGTTGATTTCTAATAATGTTTGATTGCTTGCACTAGATGCATTGATTTCAATGTAGATGGTGATTTCTAATCTTATTTGATTGCTTGCACTAAATGCATTGATTTCAATGTAGATGGTGATTTCTAATCCTATTTGATTGCTTGCACTAGATGCATTGATTTCAGTGTAGATGTTGCTTTATAATCCTATTTTCTTACTTGGACTAGGTGCATTAATTTCAATGTAGATGTTGGTTTATAATCCAATTTTCTTACATGCACTAGATGAATTGATTTGAGTGTAAATGTTGATTTCTAATATTATTTGATTTCTTTCATTAGATGCAGTGATTTTAGTGTAAATTTTTTTTTCTAATCTTATTTAATTGCTTGCATTAGATTCATTAATTTCAGTGTAAATGTTGATTTCTGTTTTGATGTAACTGGATGTATGATGGTACATTAATTTTAAAGTGGTTGGATTAACATTGTGCATTGATTTCATGTAAGCACAAAAAATTATTGACAATGTACATTGATTTTTGTGTTATAGTAATTCAACCTATTAATATTGGAGAGAAGGAGAGACAAGGAATGATGTTTACTACAATAGATTGAGCTAAAGATTTAAATGGTTTATGATTTAACATGTCCTTTTCATATAATCGATATGAAAATATGACAATCAATATGAAAAGATGACAAAAGTAAAAAGGGTGACAATAAGAATAATAGAATAAAATAGTTTTAGATTAACCACAATGAAGACTATTTGTAATTGACTATATTCTTATTATTCACATTTTCTATCATTCAACACTATTAGACTATCCCTTTACGTTCAAAATTTATATTTCATCATTAAAGTTATTATCATCACAACAAACTCGTGCAACTAAGAAAATTTAAAATTAAAATATACAGATTAATCTGAGACATATTAGAATATCAAAATGATTATATTAATTAGATGAATTTAAGTATTATTGATAAAATTAATCATATGTTTGTTAGATTTTCTTTGGCCGCACATCACTGAAACCAACCTAGATCCATCTTAACTCTAGATCTATCAAGCACCAAGAGGGATCAATTCTTTCAAGGTACAAACCTTTCCTCAAGTTTTGCACTCAAAAAAGAGGTTTTCACCTCAAGAGATGTGATCCCTCTCGTCACTTGATAGATCCGGAGTTAAGATGGAACTAGGCTGGCTTTATTTTAAAATTGAGGAAATTACAAATATTTTTGAAAGTAACTTTTCATTAAAATAATAATTCTTTACTTTCAATTACATAAATTGATATAAAACTAGCTTGGATCTATCTTAATTTTAGATCTTAATTTTGGATTTACGAAGAGCTGAGGGGATCAAATCTCATTTCACTTTACTTATTTTTATTTTTATAATTTACCCCAACTTTATTTTGCTTAACATTTTTCACATTAAATTTTATTTTACTGAGTTTCCTCAAATTAGATGTTAAAATTGGTTTTCAAATAATTTGTATATGAAGAGATTTTATGCCTCTGACACGTAAATTAGAAGTAATATGATTGAATTATTAATTATAATTATAATTATTAATTTTATATTTCACTTTACTTATTTTTATTTTTATAATTTACCCCAACTTTATTTTGCTTAACATTTTTCACATTAAATTTTATTTTACGAAGTTTCCTCAAATTAGATGTTAAAATTGATTTTCAAATAAAATAAATTGACTATATTTTTTAATATTTAAAGTTATTTTTAATTTCCCCCATGGTGTAGATTAGTTGATGATAGAATGGGTTGTTAAGGCATTCCTTATGATGTTATTGGTTTAAAATTTGATTAGCTCAGTGTGCCACCTATGAGGCAATGTGGGTACACTTGGAGGTGATTGTGGTAGTAGATAGAATCGATCCTTAAGTACAAACATGCTATAGTTGTCTATTCTCTCATATACAAAAAAAAACAATAATAATAATAATAATAATAATAATAATAATAATAATAGTCTTATTTTTTTAATTCTATTGAATTAATTATTTATCAAAATTAGATTTTATTAAAAGCACATGATTTTATTGGAAGTTGTTTAGGTGACGGAAATAAAGGAAACTAATTTTATTGTAAGCATTTTCTAAATTGTATCTCCACTCAAAAAAAATCATAAAAAAAAAAAGTCTTGACCCCACCCATCAAGCAAGCCACCCAATGTCACCTTGGTGGCCTTCTCTCACTCTTTAGACTACAAGAAGGATGTCCTTATCTAGGGGGGAATCCTTAAATATCGAGCTAAGCTAGGTTATTGAGTAATGAAAGGAAGTTCGTTAACGAAGACTAGTGGTTTGACACTACTCACTCTCAATGTGAAAGGTCAGGGATAAGTGTGCGAATAGTCAAAGAAACCATGAATTATTAAAATTTTTTGAATGATTTTAATTAAACAACTATGCTTATTCATGCAACCAAATTATACTTGAAAAATTAAAGATAAAGCTTGCTCAATTAACCATATAGCATGAGATTCTAGTGAAGCATATATACAATGGCACAATAAAAATAAAAAATGAATCATAAATTGTCTATACAAGTAAGGCATTAGATCATTCATTCATCGTATTCATGAGCATTGGAGATTGAGAGTTCGTTATCATCATCAAGAGACCATTCCACAATTAAGAGATCATACACCAACAATATTAACTATGTTTGGGACAACAAAGAGTTATGTGTTTGCGATGATAAATAAAGGAAATATTCAAACTTGTCGTTGTTACTAAGGACAATGAAGACAACAAAGTTGAATGTGGACTACTTACACGTTTGTAACATTCAAATGTCATCCATTTATCATCATGCAAGTTGCATGAAGGAAATTTGGTAGTGGTACTAAGTGAACATTCTTTGATCAAAGTTCATACCCTCTCCTTAGCACTACCACTTTGCAAGACGAAGAAGAAATGTGAAATATATGTGCAACCAACTAAATAAGTTGGAAAGGTTGTTGCAACATATATAGGTGGTCATGTCGTGTTGCAAAAGGAGGTGTTGGCCCACTCCCCTTTTCGATAATTTGTCAACCTTTGAATTTGATTCCCTGTGAATGTGATCAAATGATATGACCCTAAAGATTCTAATAAGCTCCATAATTTTAATCATCCTTTGATCCAATAAAGAAGTGTACAAGGAAGTATAACCTTTCACCCAATCTAAAACAACCTTTGAATCCCCTATGACTTGTAATTTTAGATTGTTGAAGTGACACAATTAAAATGACTAACATAAACAACTAATTCATATTATTGTAGTTTTTGTTAGGTAGTCATATTTTTTTTCCTAGACTAAATTAGTCATTTATGTTAGTCATTTTTAGTAGTATTACTTATTATCTAGTCGTATATTTTAACTGGTGACACAAATAGTCATTTATATTGGTCGTTTTTAGTTGGGTCTCTTAATATTGCTAATTTTTGGTAGTATTTCACTTGAAAAAGTTGTGGTGACTAACTTTTTTAGTCACCTAGTCACTAATTTCACCATTTTCTACTAGTACTAACTCTCTCATAAAACTCAACATTGAAAGTGATCACATCTTTTTGTGCCACCCCTAGGCATTCCTCAACTTTGACTTTGGCCTCCTCCTTGTGGACAACTTTAGAGATCTCCATGATAGCAGACACTCTATCCACTACATCTATTAGCCTCAACTCATTGAGTGGCCTTTTATTTACAAATTAAATGAACTTCTTTGCAATCTGGGATTTATTTTCAACATCTTCTTCGGTAGCTAGGATTAAAAACTCATAATCCTTGATTACAATCTTTTGTTCATCCATCAGAGTTACCTACTCCTGATTTCTTTTCATTGCTACTATGATTTAATCCCAGACAAGTTGATTGGCTTCCAGGAGAGGCATATTTCATTTCAACTTTCCTTCTAGCTCAGAAATTTCCTAGTTTGTTGCATGTAGGTTCTTACTGATCAGGTCAGTGTTGTTCTTGGTTGTCTCATGGAGTTATTTTTATTTATGTGCTAGGTTTCTCTAGGCAGTGTCCAAATCCTTCTTCACCTTCTTAAGCCCCCCTTTCAAAAGCTAGAGTTCAGTGAGGGTCTTGGTGACATGTTCATGGAATTTTGGGGATTTTCAGGCACAAGCACTATACAAATGTGTGTCTATCCTTAGCTAAAGCTCCGTTGCCTGCTACTTGAGGGATATTATCTTATTGTTTCTTTCTATCAGTTCTTTGGCTAGGATTTATTTCTCTTCTTCTACATGTGCCAATTCCTTAGATTACACATGATCATTAGCTGGCATCTTCAGTTTGTGTCTTAACTCTTATATTTCTACTTGTGAACTTTGGAGAAGGGCTTCAAATGTAGTTTTTTCTTCTTGATTTACTCCCAACTTCACAATAATCTCTTTGAAGCTCTCATTTTTCATGTGTACAACTGTGGAGTTATCTCTCTCTTGTTTTAATCTTGTTGCAACCTTCTCAAGCATCTTCTCAGCCTTGTTGATGGTCGTTGCATTTCTATTGAGCTCATTGTACAACATTTATCCCACTTGTCTATGGAACTTGTTCTTATCTGATAGAGGGATGTTTTTCAAGTCTGATGAAACATTATGGGCCTTGAATTGAGATCCCGAAGGTAATGACTGTGCTAGTGGGTACTACAACAGGGACTTCATTTGATTTATTTTTAAGTCCATAGCATCTAGAAGTCTAGTCTAATATGGGATTCAATAAGATTCCATTTGCTATTGCATCTCTTCCCTTACCTTCTTGTTTATTTTTTCAATAGCCTTTCCAATAGGCCATCTTGGCTTAGCAACATTTGCACTTCCTTTTGAACTTAAAATAGCTACCTCTTAAGAGGATGAGGCAACAGTCTGTAATGGGACTTCTAAAGTCACCTGGAAGCTTGGTTGATCTTGTATTTTCTCTACTAACCTGGTCTCAATTTCTTCTTCCTCTATCTCTAGGGTCTTTTCATTTCTATTGGGGTGTACATCCTCCATCTCAACATCTTCAATTTGGTCAATGATCCTTTTATGTGCCTTGTCCTTTCTTGCTGGAGTCTCGAGCTCCATATTTGTGTTAATAGGCCAGGAATCAAAGTTATACTTCCATTCGATCTCAAGCCTATCATCATGCTCATAAGTTGAAGCCTTTACTCTCTCTCTTCTCTTGGAAATGTCACCATGAGGATCATAATTCCATACATCCCCTAGATCAAAATTCATTTGCTTGAGTAATTCCTTAGTTGCCTTATGGACCTGCTTGTAATTGACAATAAAAGGTGCCCTGGGCTTGCCCAACTTAAACATATATCCCTTCTTAGCAGGGACAAAGTGAAATTGGTCTACATTAAGGCTTTGTATGATGTATTCTGGAGCGAAAATCATCATGGGCATAAACACAGGAAACTGTAAGGAGGAAGCTCACATCCATAGACCCTAATTTCTGTGAAATCCTCAAATAGGTACCAGTCCTCCACCCTAGTATCCTTGCTAAGTTGGAGGATTGTTTTTGTTGAGGGAGAACTTTGGGAGGGAAACACCATGAAACATTTTATAGTCAATGGCCATATAGGAGGATATAAACTGGGAATAACCATTAACATCTTGTCTCTTCCTAACAACATTGTCCTCATAGAAAACATGTAATAAAATCTTGCCAGTTAGTTTGAAACCATTGCCAAATTTATAACAAAATATTGCCAATTAGTTTGAAACCCTTCAAAAAAGTGAATACTTATACTAAGTGAAGTATTTTAAACTTCTATTGTAATAAATCACATATGATAATGTTATCAAACTTGGTTGAGCCATGTTCACTCAGCTGAGTTAGACCAGTTTTTGACTGTTATATATTAATTTGTTGTATTCCCTATCTCATACCCTGAGTTGTCAAACTTTGCCCAAAATTTGGAAAAGTGACAAAAGTTGTCAATGAATTCACCATGAAAAACATTGATCAGAGCATCCCTGAAGAAATGCCTTGAAGTAATTCTGGAAGAGCCTGTCAAAAAACCCTATTTGTAAGCCCAACGCTACTTTTAGTAGGAAAACTCGTGCTGGTACCCTTTGGTCTAACTAGTGACTAGCACTAGAAGCACACATTTGGATAGGAAAATCCACACTGATCCTCTTTAGGTAGTTTCTCCAAAAATGGAGCAAAATCTTCTCTTACTAGAAGCCTCGAGAACAATGAGCTAGTTATTGTTGAGTAAGGATATGGTTTAGTTCTCCCATTTTGAGTCCTTGATCCTACCTTTAGGGATCTTCCCCTTAATATGTGTAACTTCTTCCCCTTTTTGTGGATCCCTAACTCCCTCTTGTTGCCTATAAATACATTCCCTTATACCCTCAAATGGTTGGTCATACTAGATTGGTCATGTTGCTACTAAGTTGTGCCTAATTGCTACCAATTTGTGAAGGAGAAAGGAGAGATTGAGAGGTATTGACTTGGACTTAGAAACCCATCTCGAAGGAGGATTCCAACATCAAGGCAATGGTTGTATGCCTCCCTCTTGTGTTTATTATTAATACAATGCATGTTACATTCCATAACCTTGTAAATGGCTACTTGCTTAGTATGATGCTCCTTGATCTGTCACGGGGTTTAAAATTAGAATGCATATGATATGTTTTTCCTTTGTTGTATTTGTTTGATCTCTCTTGCAGGTGTTCGTTCACAACATAATAGAGAGGATCGAGCTTGGAAGTGAGAAGATAGAGATCAACATCGAAAAGCAACCACACAGGAGTGAGGTAGGACATATTTCCTCTATCATGTCATTTTGATTCAAACTAGGATATTTTTACATGTATTTGTTTTGGTTGTTACAAGATCCACTCATTGGACTAGAGGGATCACTTCTATCTGTAGAAGGGATTTCCTAGTTAACAAATCGGCAAGTCCACCTAGAGGAACGAGTGGTATAAAAAGATAGCAACTGGTTCCGGTTATGATGGAACTACTCAAAACATGTAAAGGTCAAGAGGCTGGCTAATAATACCACTCATCGCAGATGTTCCTAAGGAAAAGGTAAAACAACCAAGTGAACGCATATGATCAGCCAAAGAGATGATGATGATCGAATGAAAAAACCAAGGCTCATCTAGCAAAAGTAGGTTGATAAAGATGGAAATCGCGAGACGTAAAGTGGAAATAGTTCCATTTTTACACAAGCTTGAAACATGGGAAACTATGCTTCAGTATACTTGTGTCAAGGAGAAGAGTTCCTTTACTTGTGTCAAGCTTGGTAAAAAAATGAAACAGGGTGTCGTGAGCATGGTTCTTTTCCCATTTCAATCTCGTTAAAAATTGAAACAAATCCCCTTCCAATTCGAGTCTTTGACTAGATATCGTAAAATCCTAGTCGATTCTTTCACTTGATCTCATAAGTGAATCTTCATTCCATCTACCTATTAGTAACCAATAGTATTCTTCGGTGAATGAAATGAATCTTAGGTGGCATGTACCTCGAATTGAGTCATTACGCTGAGGGCATGAAAACTCATCTCAAGCATAGTTTATATTTTTTTCAAGCTTGTTTAAAAATGAAACCAAATCCAAGCATAGTTTGTTTCCATTTCAAGCTTGTGTAAAAATGAAACCAAATCCAAGCATAGTTTTTTCTCATGTTTCAAGCTTGTGAAAAATGAAACCATCTTCAATTGTACTCAAGCATAATTTCCCATGTTTCAAGCTTGTGTAAAAATGAAACCATTCCCACTTTACCTCTCGTGATTTCCATCTTTATCATTTTTTTTTGCTAGATGAGCCTTGGTTTTTTCATTCCATCGTCACCATCTCTTTGGCCGATCATACACTTTAACTTGGTTGTTTTACCTTTTCTTGAGGAACATCTGCAATTATTAGTCTTAGTAGCTAGCCTCTTGACCTTTACATGTTTTGAGTAGTTCCATCATAATCGAAACTAGTTGCTATCCTTTTATACCACTCATTCCTCCAGGTGGAGTCATCTTTCAGCTCTTCTTAGACTCCAAAAATATGGAAAGATTGTAGAGTACTTGTCGTTTCAAACTCATTAAAGTAAATGAAATGACGTCTACTCAGTATAAGTTTAACCCTTTTTTGGACTGAGATAGACTATTGTACGAAAAATGAATACCTTGGTCACACGTGGATGAGAGGTTCTCTTGAATAATTTTTTCTACCTTTTCATATTTGAGAGACTATCCATGAAAGGGACCTCTAGAGTTTCCTTTTTTCCTATTTTTCAAACTCTCCAAACATGAAAAAGATGTCGGATTACTCCTCTGTCGAACTTGTAAAACTTAAATGATGTGGGACTTGTCACCATGACGAGATCGAGCTACTCCTTCCTATGGCTCGTTAAAATTACTAGGATAGATTCATCCGAAGGATGAACTTATACGACAACAATAATTATCCTCTTCAAGCTTGGGATTAAAAATAAAGAGGTACTCACTAGAAATAGTGGGGAAAAATAGAAGTAAATGTGTCTTCTATTTTGTATGAAAGGCAACATGTCGCTCTTGAACATGACACTCATCTGCATTTTGTGTCAGGTTTGGGATATCCTCGCTTAGTCACTTTCTTTCCCGGGTTTAAGAAATCCATTTTCTTCTCATTTGATCATTACCTATCGTCATCATGACCATTGATCCCATTTTGAGTCAAATGTTGCCAAACTCCATAGTCATGTTGTCGATATGTTCAAGATAAGTTTCATCTACAAATTCAAATTCTTATACCCCATTTGAAGTTCTCTATTACAATCCTAAATCACTCTCACCAAATTTACAAAGTCCTTTGTTTCATGTCGATGATGTGGCAAAAATTATGGCCCTCCTTCAACGGATCACTTCCTGTCGACTCCAGCTCATTATCTAGGAGGATGATCTAGAAACTCCTTTTCAGTACCTTGGAGCTTACATGCCTCAATGGAAGGTTCTTCATATTCGATGATAGTTTCACATCACTAGCCTTCGATCGAATGATTCCGCAGGTGTTCGACTTCCACTTCATTGTTCACACTCGTGGATTGTGCTGGTGTACCTTGAGAACCATTATCAATATTGGTTGTTTCTATCGTACCTGTTAACGATTCACATCATTGATCGGTAATCAGGTGGTTTTTACCATGTTTGAATTAAACATGTCTATTTGCATGGTTAGATTCATACTTTGGTTGGATCGGGACATAGATGAAGATCGTGGATTTCATTTAGTAAATCTAGGCTGCGTGGATTTATTTATTATTCATGATCCATACATATGATCCTTTCTAGTTAGATGGTTGCATCCATGCCATAGATCCATATACATGATCCTTTCTAGTCAGATGTATGTGTCCATGCCATGGATCCATATACATGATCCTTTCTAGTCGGATGGCTATGTCCATGCCATGGATCCATACATATGATCTTTTCTAGTCGGATGGTTGCGTCCATGTCATGGATCCATACACATGATCCTTTCTAGTCAGATGGATGCACACATGTTGTGGATTCGTGTATTGTTAAATACATACTCAGAGATTTCATATATGTTGTATTATGTTTGTTTTGTAGGTCTCCTTATGGTAGTTCTCCAACATCCTTGCATTGACTTGTAAAGAACTTCAGCCATCACTTCTTGTTATGACTTCATGCTTTAGGGGGAATCTCTTATACACTAATTCGTCACACTCCATGTCTAATGCCTTGTGCTATCAAACTTTTCCCAAAATGTTGAAAAGCGACAAAAGTTGTCACTGAATTCACCATGAAAAACATTGATGAGAGAATCTCTGAAGAAAAGAAGAAGAAATGCCTTTAAGTAATTCTGGAAGAGCTTATAAAAAAACCCTATTTGCAAGCCCAATGCTAATTTTAGTAGGAAAACCCCTGTTGGTACCCTTTGGTCTAACTAGTGAATAGTGTTGGAAGTGCGAATTTGGATAGGAAAATCTGCGTTGATCCTCTTTAGGCAGTTTCTCCGAAAATGGAGTAGAAGCTTCTCTTACTAGAAGCCTCGAGAATGGTGAGTTGGTTATTGTTGAGTAAGGATATGTACGAGTTCTCCCATTTTGAGTCCTTGATCCTACCTTTGGAGATCTTCCCCTTAAGATGTGGACCTTCTTCCCCCTTTTGTAGATCCCTAACTCCCTCTCCTTCCCTATAAATACATTCCCTTATACCCTCAAATGGTTGGTCAGACTAGATTAGTCATGTTGCTGCTAAATTGTGCCTAATTGCTGCTAATTTGTGAAGGAGAAAGGAGAGCTTGAGAAGTATTGGCTTGGACTTGGAAACCCATCCCAAAGGAGGATTCCAACATCAAGGCAGTGATTGTATGCTTCCATCTCGTGTTTATTATTAATACAATGCATGTTTATTTTCCATAAACGTGTAAATTATTACTTGTTTATTATGATGATCCTTGATCTGTCATATGGTTTACATTAGAATGCATATGTTATGCTTTTACTTTTTTGTATTTGTTTAATATCTCTTGCAGGTATTCATTCGCAATAGAATAGTGAGGATTGAGCTTGGAAGTGAGGAGATCAAGATCGACATTGAAAAGTGACAGTATAGGAGTGAGGTAGGCCATCTTTCCTCTCTCATGTCATTCTGATTTAAACTAGGAGAGTTTTTTAATGTATTTGTTTCGGTTGGTACTAGATCCACTCATTGGAATAAAGGGATCACTTCTATCTGTATAAGGGTTTTCCTACTTAACAATGACCAAACCTGTTCTGAACCAGTAAACCTTGTAATTCCCAAAGGACAACTACAGTTAGTTGGACTTGGAGCCACTTAACCCATTGGAGGTGGATGAGTCAAGTGTTGGACCTTTAGGAAGAGGCCCTTAAGAGGGGAGTGAAGCAGTTGTAGAGAATGATCCAGATGACAGTCCCGAGGATTCGACCTAAGTTGATTCTCTAGGTGAGCTATGAATCATGACACAACATTGTACTCATCAAATTATAACTTGTCATTTAATGATTTTGGACTCAGAAAGCCATTTAGAGCTTCAATATTTAACTATCATATCCAAAAACTTAAAGTTCATGTATTTGATGTAAATTTCCCCTCTTTGCAGCCTTACATACAATATAAATCAACAAGCTTGCATACCTCCTATCTAAATGCCTGTATTTACATTGATGTGCATAATATTTTAAATTAAATATTAAATATTTTATATATTCTCTATTTGTCAAGTTTGTTCACCAAGTCAAAAGCCAAATCTGAAGAAAGTCATCATTTGAGGCCTTACCAAGTCTGAGTTTGATTACTTTGTATCTACTAATACTGCGTATACTAACTTCCACTAAAATGATATTTGACAACTAATAATAATATTTGTTTAATTTTACCTTGATTGAAGAAACATAGTTATGGGTGTAATAATCAGACTTCCATTGATTGTTTCAATGTCTTCCAAGCACGATTAGAATACACATCAAATATTTTCCCGAGTTGAAGATCAGACACTGTCATTTCAAAATTTTATTGCTGCGGCTAGGTACCTAAAGTTTAAACATAACTAGAATGCTAATTTTTCAATTTTTGTATTTCGGAGATTATTTTGCTCTGAATTTGGCACTTAAAAGCCATCATTGTGGTGTGACACTACAAATGAAAAATAGGCCAAAGATTCAAAGAAAACCAAAAACTCCAGTAACGGTCTATGTCATAACATTACAATCATAGTGGAGGAAAATTTATTAGCTTCAGAAGCCAACTTATACCATTAAAGAGACTCCTAAAATCGATTAAAATCAAAACATTCAACCTTTGCATTCGTTCAGGTTGAGCTATGGAGATATACTTTAATATTGATTCATTTAGAAATACTACAAGACCAAATTAAAGATAGAACCATGTTTTCTATGTGACTACTAGTCATTGAATTCAGAACAAATTATAAAATCAAAAGAAAGAGCATTGATATCTATCATGATAAATCAAGTATATTGTCTTGCATAAAAATGTTACCCAACTTTGAGAATGTTCAAAAGGAAAAGGAGGGAATCCCTCACACCCATGCCTTTGCCCTTATCTGTGGTGTTCCTAACCTGAAATGTTGATAAGAGATAGAATGTCAAACCTCCAAAACAAGCTTCCCTTGATTATCCTGTCGACCTTAAGAGACAACTAAGACTTGAATTACAACCAATGTAACAAGACTTAAGCCAGAGACAAGCTGTGAATTGACAAGATGTGAATTCAGATAGTCTTGCCATGAACCAAATCTCTTCAATACTTGGAATAAAAAAATTAAAATTAAAATCAACTCCATGGACCATGTGGGCCCTCACATGAGTGCCACGTGCCTGAACACATCATCTTCGTCTCCATGACATATCATAGCATGAATTTGAACCATTCCATTAACATTGCATCATGTCAATATGGGGCATAGATGGTTGCATCACGCTTAGTAACTATGTCAAATTGGACTATTGGAAGCCATAATCTACTGAGTTCAGCCCATATCGCTACAACTGGAACCTTCCAGACATCTCAAACTCATGAGTTGCGATGCTTGTATTTTTCCAAAAGTCTTAGGGATTTTGAATAATGTAGATGATTCTTATAACCAAGTCCCGTACCTATGATGAAGTGAATACTACAAGAGCATAACCAGTTCGAGGCCTAGGTAGGAGTCCAATAGAGGGGCTTTCAGATGAATTGTTGTTACTACTCACGCAGATTATAGGCTTATCCCTTCTGCCTTTGAGGAATGAGCTCTAGAGGTGAACTCTCCCACCTTAAGGAGTGGGCTTGTTATTAGTGGCGGGTGTTGTTCCTACTAGTGTTCCAACAAAGGCTAATAATGATGCCAATGATCCAAAATCAAAACTAGTGCTAGTAGCAATAGTTTTAGTGACATAACCCATTACAGTAGTAGAGTCCCTCCTGTAGAATATCCCCTAGTCGTAGGAGATAAGTTGGCCAAATCCTGCTAACCGACATCCATATGGAGGCTTGATGGGGCGGGTGTAGAAAAAGTGAAACCAACCAATTCAAGTAGCAAAGCAATTAGCCAGGGTTTAATAAGTGACCACCTCTTCTAGTCTTAGTTGATTCAATCATGCAGGGGTTTGGAATTGTGTTTCTCCCTAAATAACAAAGAGAGATTCGAGAAATGATTTTTGTGACATAGATAGATGAAAATCACACCAACCTCTTCCGCCTTACTAGGGAAGGGTGGGCTCTTTTTGGAACAAAGCTACCAATGCATCACAATTCGAATATATTTCTCAGTAAATCCAATACAATTCTTTGTTGTGATTGATCCTTCACCTTCTTGAGATTAGGTAAATAGAAGACATTATTAGTTAGACATCCCTAGTTAAGATAAATGCTAAAAAGAGAAACATAAATGAGGAGACTTCCAGAGCAACACAACTAACAACACGGCTCCTATTTGGCTAAAATTCCCAGGCTTGGCACTGCTTTAGGTTTACATATCTCATTCTTGGAAAGAGTAGGCTAACAATACTGTATTTATCCATTTCCAATAGAATAGGCTAACATAATTGTATGTATCCAACACCAGATCAATTTTCCATTTGGATATGTATGTTTCTCTACCTCGTTTGGTAGCCAAATTTTCTTCTTTGGACCCATTATTTCTCTAGTAGTAGAGAGTGTTCCATCCGATTTTTCTTCACCTACTGATCTTATGCCTACCTGCGTTTTTCCTTCACCTACTGATCTTATGCCTACCTGCGTTTTTCCTTCACCTTACTATTCACACCACAAGTTGTGTTTGATTTGCATGCCTCTGAATGGTGTTCTGCCTTCATTATTTCAAAGTCTCTAGATTTAGAGTCTGCTCGATAGCTTGCAGAAGTAAAGGTAACAAAGGTAGCGAAGAGACCAAAGGTATATCCACGAGTTTGATATCTTGTTGCAATTACAATCCTAGAAGTGGATTCACAAGTAGTTGGGTATATGGTTTCAACTTGAATACAAACCTTTAGGGATATTTTGTCTTTTGGGTCTATTTTTTTCCTCAAACTAAAAACAAGTTGTGGTTGTTGTAGGCGATCATACCCCTTTGGGTCTATCTTTTTCCTCAAACTAAAAAAAACTATAGTTTTTGCAGTTGACCATATCCCTCAAAAGGCCAAAGCAAGCCAAGAGAGCTAAGAGAGGTTAGGCTAAAGCAAGCTAAGAGAGCCAATCGAGGTTATCATGGAGGGTTGTAGTTATAGTGTCATTATGACTCATCTCCAGACAACTCATCGGCAGGTCATCCTTCTCGCTCAAGACCTTAAAGGATGTTGCAAGTGAGGAAATCTACAACGTCGACAACGCTTGAAGCATCCATTGCATCCCTCTGGAAAGGGCCTATGTGAGGAGTCCTAGCAATACCAAATATAAGTTAAATATCTGCAAGATATAATCCTATAATCTTATATGAGGTGTCTATGTGGAAGGAGGTCTTTATGGAAGGGCGCTGGAGTTGTGCCAAGTAGAACACGCAAGAGCTTGGTAGGAAAATCCCATAGACCCAGATGTCAAGGTGGGAAATTTTATACTAAATATAAAAATGGGAAAAAGTTCACATTAAACATTAAATGTTGAAGAAGTAATGTCAACATTAAACATAGTTACTGATCAAACGAGAAAATGACCTAGTACCCATTTTTTTGAGGTAGCAAAAAATCACTCGATTTTGAAAAATGGTGATTCAGAATACACCTTTTTTTTGGAGCATATTTTTGCCACTTTAATTTTTTTTATGTATCAACTATGAACAATTTTTTTAAATGTTAGTGATTTTCATGTTGATTTTGAAAAGTGTTGATGCAACATCAACACATTTTTTTAGAGGGCTTATTTTTGAGACTTCAAAATTTTTTATATATCAAGTGTAAACATTTTTTTTGTTAGTGATTTTCATCTCGATTTTGAAAAGTTTTGATGAGCATCAACCCTTTTTTATTAAAGGGCTTAGTTTTTACACTCTAAATTTTCTAATGAATTAAGTGTGGATAATTTCTTTTTAAATGTTGGTGATTTTCATGTTAGTAATAAAACATAAACATAAAAATAAAAAACATGACCAAAAAAAGTCAAATACAAAAAAATATATAAAAAAAAAAGAAAAAGAAAAACCTATAAAAATGTAAACAAAAACCAAAATTAACTCATAAAATTAAAAAATTAACAAAAAAAAAAAAAAAAAATTTTAAAAAAGGGTTTTTTTTTTTAAAAAAAACAAATATAATTTAAAGAAAAACAAAATAAACCAAAAAAAAAAAACATTTTTTTTTTTAAAGTTAAAAAAACAAATAAAAACTAAAAATGTCGTTAGAAAAAGAAAACTTAAAATAATTACCAAAAGAAAATCAAGTTAAGAAAAAAATTAAAATAAAATAAAATAAAAAAAATCAAAAATTAAAAAATATTTAAATTAAATAATTTAAATAAACAAAATAAAATAAAAATTTAAGAATTTTTTTTTTTTTTTTTTAAATTAAAATTATAAAAATAAAGAAGTAACACAAAAAAAATAAAAAAATTCAAAAACAATTAAAAAAATAAATTAAATTATAAAAACTTAAAAAAAATAAAAAATTCAAAACATATTTAAAAAAAAAAAACATAACAAATTAAAAAAAAAAAATTAAAAATTAAATAAAAATCATTAAAAAAATTAAAAATTAAAAAAAAATTAGAAAAAAAAATATAAAAAAAAAACAATAAAAAAACATTAAAAATAAATTAAAAATAAACAAATTAAAAAAAATAATAAATTAAAAATAAAACAAATTAAAAATAAACAAATTTAAAAAAAAAAACAATAAAAATAAATTAAAAATAAAACAAATTAAAAAAAAAAAAAAAAGATTAAAAAAGAAAAAACCTCCCTTCTCCCCTCGCACTCCCTCCACCCCACCACCCCCCTCCCCATTCGAGGTTATCATGGAGGGTTGTAGTTATAGTGTCGTGATGACTCATGTCCAGACAACTCATCAGCAGGTCATCCTTCTCGCTCAAGACCTTAAAGGATGTTGCCGAAATCTGCAACGTCGACAACGCTTGAAGCATCCATTGCATCCCTCTGCCAAGGGCCTATGTGAGGAGTCCTAGCAATACCAAATATAAGTTAAATATCTGCAAGGTATAATCCTATAATCTTATATGAGGTGTCTATGTGGAAGGAGGTCTTTATGGAAGGGCACTGGAGTTGTGCCAAGTAGAACATGCAAGAGCTTGGTAGGAAAATCCCATAGACCCAGATGTCAAGGTGGGAAAGTTTATACTAAATATAAAAACGGGAAAAAGTTCACATTAAAAATTAAATTTTGAAGAAGTAATGTCAGCATTAAACATAGTTACTGATCAAATGAGAAAATGACCTAGTACCCATTTTTTTGAGGTAGCAAAAAATCACTTGATTTTGAAAAATGGTGATTCAGAATACACCTTTTTTTTGGAGCATATTTTTGCCACTTTAATTTTTTTTATGTATCAAGTATGAACAATTTTTTTAAATGTTAGTGATTTTCATGTTGATTTTGAAAAGTGTTGATGCAGCATCAACACATTTTTTTAGAGGGCTTATTTTTGACACTTCAAATTTTTTTATGTATCAAGTGTGAACATTTTTTTTTTGTTAGTGATTTTCATCTTGATTTTGAAAAGTGTTGATGAGCATCAACCCTTTTTGTTTAAAGGGATTAGTTTTTACACTTTAAATTTTCTAATGAATTAAGTGTGGATAATCTTTTTTTAAATGTTGGTGATTTTCATGTTAGTAATAAAACATAAACATAAAAATAAAAATAAAAAAGAATAACAAAAAAAAAAACATAAAACATGTTAGTAATAAAACATAAAAATTAAAATTAAAAACATGACAAAAAAAGTCAAATACAAAAAAATATATATATAAAAAAAAAAGAAAAACAAAAACCTATAAAAATGTAAACAAAACCAAAATTAGCGAGAAAAATTAAAAAATTAACGAGAAAAAAAAATTAAAAAAATGGTTTTTTTTTTCAAAAAACAAATATAATTTAAAGAAAAACATTTTTTAAGTTAAAAAACCAAATAAAAAATATGAACCTCGTTAGAAAAAGAAAACTTAAAATAATTACCAAAAAAAAAAAAAGTTAAGAAAAAAATTTAGAATAGAAAAAAAAAAAAAAATTAAATAATTTAAATAAACAAAATAAAATAAAAATTTAAGAATTATTTTTTTTAAATTAAAATTATAAAAATAAAGAAGTAACATAAAATTAAATTAAAAAATTAACAAAAAAATTTGTAAAATTAAATTATAAAAAAAAAAAAAAAAAAACATTAAAAAAAAATTCAAAACAATTAAAAAAACAAATTAAATGATAAAAACTTTAAAAAATAAAATAAAAAAATTCAAAACATATTAAAAAAAAAAAATCATAACAAATTAAAATAAAAAATTAAATTAAAAAAAAAAATAGAAAAAATCATTAAAAAATAAATAAAAATTTAAAAAAATTAGAAAAAAATATAAAAAAAAAACATTAAAAATTTAAAAATTTAAAAAAATAATAAATTAAAAATAAACAAAATAAAAAAAGCAATAAAAATAAATTAAAAATAAAACAAATTAAAAAAAATCAAATTAAAAAAGAAAAAACCTCCCTTCTCCCCTCGCACTCCCCCTACCCTTGACCTCATTGCCCAATCGCCCTCACTACCTCACCCACCTCCCTTCCTCACCCTCGGCGGAGGGAGGGGGAGGGGACGAGTTCACGGGGGGAGGGTTGGGATTTTTTATTTTATTTTTTTTATTTCTTATTTACTTATTTTTAATTGCTTTTTTTCAATGTTTTTATTTTTAATTTTTTAATATATATATATATATATATATATATATATATATATATATATATATATATATATATATATTAATTAATTAATTTTTTTTTAATTTATTTATTTTTTTAATTTAAATTTTATAATATATATATATTTTAATTTAAATATTATAATTTATTTTAATTGTTTTTTTTCTTTTTGTAATTATTTATCATTTTTTTAATGATGTTTAGGCTGATAGGCCTTCCTTTGAAAGAGAATTTCGTCGTCCTTTTGTTTCTAATGTTGACACCTGGCGTAAACATTCAGCGGGCATTCAGCGAAATGGTAGGCATTTCTGTTATGGTCTTCCGGGTTTCTCATCAGCGTGGGTTAGTTATGGCCATAACCACCTTACCCCTAACCGCATTCTCACCTCATTTGCCTTCTGCGTGCCTCTTTCTATCACGACCGAAAATGGCTGCCGCACCAGTAGTTGCTTCACCCGCAGGCGAAACCGATCGGATCCCTAAGCTTCAAGCCGAGGTCACGAAGCTGAACCAGATCAGGTAAGTATTAACAGTAAAATTCTCTGTTGCTTTCATTTAAAGATCCGCCGCCTTTAAATTCCATTTAAAGATATGTCACCGTGTAATGGATACTTAATGCTTGCAGTGATAATGAGAAGGAAGGGTTTGTGCGACTGGTTTCTCGCTACCTCAGGTGACTAACAGCTAACGACTCACCATTGCATCTTTACGGATTTCGAATATTGAAAATGGCTGTCGCACCAGTAGTTGCTTCACCCGTAGGCAAAACCGATCGGATCCCTAAGCTTCAAGCCGAGGTCACGAAGCTGAACCAAATCAGGTAAGTATTCACAGTAAAATTCTCTGTTTCTTTTATTTAAAGATCCGCCACCTTTAAATTCCATTTAAAGATATGTCACCATGTAATGGATACTTAATGCTTGCAGTGATAATGAGAAGGAAGGGTTTGTGCGACTGGTTTCTCGCTACCTCAGGTGACTAACAGCTAACGACTCGCCATTGCATCTTTACGGATTTCGAATACTGAGTGAATATTTCTCAGCTTATATTCGCAGACCTTGGTTATTCATTTAATTTACGGTCCCGTAAATCTAATTGTCTGTTTGTCTGCTCCCGGGGTTCGACGCCATGACCTGCCGCTTCGACTAACCGTTAATATTTTTTGGAATTTGATGGATGCAGCGGCGAAGAAGAGAAGATTGAATGGGAAAAAATCAAGACCCCGACTGACGAGGTCGTGGTTCCCTACGATACGTTGGCAGCTTTGGGAGAAGGTCTGTGATCTGTTATCAAACAATGCATATATTGGATATTTCTCAATTAAATGTTGGCGTCTCAAATTTCTAGATTGGATATTTGTGTTTAGCATATCTGGATATTTAATTTGGATCTGCATTAAAAATAGTTTCTTATGAAATTTGCAGATCCATCGGAAACCAAGGAACTCTTGGACAAGCTTGTTGTGTTAAAGCTTAATGGCGGTTTGGGAACAACCATGGGTTGTACTGGGCCCAAGTAAGTGTTTCTAACAGACATATATTCCATACTCTTCAATGTGCAAATTCGTCAAACTCGATTCTCTGTTTCGATCTTGTTTGCCTCCTATTGATTGTTACCAGTAATACATAAAGCAGGCCCACCACTGTAGACACATAATTTGCATTTAACATGCCACCGATACTAACTGGGCGGATTTTGATAGGCATATATAGTTTGATATCTGCTTCAGTCATTTGAAATTGCCTCTGGGTATGTTTTCCAGACATACGAACCTCTAACAGTTTAGTTAATAACAATATGCAAAATTAAACAGAAACTATAATATATAGATCGAAAAATTCAATTGAGACTTCTATGGAACATAGCAGAGTAGATCCAGAATCTACCTTGCAGGCTGTAGGGTCTTACAGTGATGTGACTGCAGTCATCACTGCAGTGGAGGCTGAGCTTCATCTGATGACCTTGATTTATGGCTTTCTCCCTCAGGTTGTCGGAGTTCCATAGCACATTATGTAAAGAGTTCCTTTCAATCCATTCGCAAATATCAACTAGTTCAACCAGTTTAGGCCTTATGCTTGATAGACTATTCGCCATAATCTAATCCAGGTTATAAAATCTATGTTTCAATTTACCTGGCTTGCTTGAAGTTCCTCTGCACCAGGTTATAAAATCTATGTTTCAATTTACCTGGATTGCTTGAAGTTCCTCTGCACGACTGAATATACCTTCGCATTTTAAATTCTTTCACGTTGACCTGCAAAGCTGCTTGGATTAGAAGTTCTACCTCCTCTCCGAGAAATCCATGAATTTGTTGAACCAGTGTCTTGTATCACAAGAATTGGGGACAGATGTCTGATCCCTTATTGAAAATGGTCAACAAGGCTAATATCCACAGATAGGTGTTTGCAGTATAGAATGCTGATTATCTTTGGTCTGCCTCTATATTCATTGAGCTTCTTTCTGGGTTACGTCCTTCATCACAGCCCCTGATTTATCATTCTTTCGAGATTGATCCACTTGAGTTGTACGTAATGGGAAATCTCTATTGCCTCTGTTCCTATTCCAAATATTTGAGATCATAGACCATGATCTTTTATAATGGCCTCAATATTCAAAAACTTGATTGCCTTTTGTAGTTGATACTGCCCTGTTTGCCAGCCAATTGGCTACTTGATTGGCAGATCTTCTTGTTGGAAATAATACTGAGAGGGGGGGTGAATCAGTATTATCTAGCAATTTAATAAATCTTCCTTATTTGATTTTTGAATTATTTTTGCATGTCAGTACCATAAAATAATGAGTATGAACAAAGACAACAGATAGTCACACCAAAGAACACAAGATGTAAGGTGGAAACCCAATGTGGGTGAAAACCACCTGCTGCAATATGTCTCTATCTTCTTTCAAATTAGAAACTCATTTTACAATGATTTTGTACTGGTGCAGTCCTTTACCAGTACGCAGGCTGCAACCTGCAGAGAGCTACAACTCTCTCTCGTTTTCCAGTCTTCTCCTGGAAGGGAACTACAACCCCCTACTTCTTTTCATAAAGCATCAAATGATCATCAAGTACATAACAGTTACAGTCCACTACAGTTATCTGATCAGTAATAACAGAACTAACCCAGAACACCTTATCAACAGAGAATTTCAATTAACAGAACATCTTAAGACAGAGACGCAGTTTTCCCTTCTGTGGCCTGCGACCAGACGCAGTTAACCTTCTGCTCCCCTGCGTCCACATGCAGAGATCCTTCTGCTGGGCTGCGTGCCCACGCACTGTTCCTTCAACTGCACTGCGTCCTGTTGCTGCAGGGACGCACCCAGAAATACTATCGCGCCGCGTCTTTTTGCTCAGAGACGCACCTGATCCTTATTATGCTCCGCGTCCCCACACAGTGCGCCAGTTACTGTACTGCGTCCCGGACGCACCTAAATCTTACTCTGCCCTGCGTCCCCACGCAGGTCTCGTCTTACTGCACTGCGTCCCGGCGCACTTGCCTTTCACTGAACCTGCGTACCTTCGGGTATGAATGATTTCAAGACTTTAAATGTAACCCAAATAGTCAGATCTACAGATCTGATCATGCGCCAAAGAGATCTTAGTCCTTCAGAAGATTCGCCTTTTTAGATTTAGACCAGATCTCACCCCATAAGATATTTTAACCAAAGACGCACTCAAACCAAATGATCTCCTTTGCTTTATATAGGCAAGCTCCTCCTCAAATCATGGAACAATACCACGAGCCGACACCATAATAACACAATACCGTCGGCTAGGTACCAAAAGTAAAACACAAGAAACCCCCACGTGAGATTTTCTCTGCCTTGAAATGTGTGCACTGCGTGGACGCATCTCCTGAATGGCTGGCCTGCGTCTCTGGACGCGGTCCCTGCAAGGTGTACCTGCGGGTACGCACCTTCTGAACTGACTTACTGCGTCCTTCTTATTTTTCAATAAATTGAGAGCCTTGTCATGGGAGTTGCCATCAAGTACAACATCTGTAACATATAGCCATACCAGAGAACATAATGCCAACAATCTCCCCCTTTGGACTTGATGGCAACCTTACAATCTTCAGCTTCATTCTCCCCCTTTGACATCAAGGGCAAAGGGGTATGCTCCCCCTAAGGTCATGCTCCCCCTGAATATGAACCAGATCTGCAACAAAGAACCATAATCCACCATGAAAGAGATAGAGACATATTGCAGCAATTTCCAAGATCTCCTTCTGACCATCCTCCATAATGCCAACAATGCATTATATGCTCCCCCTGAACCTGTACCATCAATCAGAAAAGATTCAACAATAAGATGATGCATCAACAACCCCCAGCTTTTGCCTGAGGTATTCAAAAGTGTCCCTGGGCAATGGTTTGGTGAGAATATTAGCAACTTGTTCCTTAGAAGGAACATACTCCAATTTGACCTTCTGTTCAAGCACTTGTTCCCGGAGAAAATGATACTTGATTGGTATGTGCTTGGTTTTTGAATGCATAACCGGATTCTTTGAGATGCTGATTGCACTTGTGTTATAACATAAGATGGGGATAGGTGGTGTACAAGTGATTTGAAAATCCTGCAAAGTCTGCATCATCCAAAGAAGTTGGGTGCAACAAGATGCAGCAGCAACATATTCCGCTTCAGTTGTAGACAAGGCAATCGAACTCTGTTTCTTGCTGAACCAAGATACCAGTCTGGAACCCATAAAGAACGCACCACCGCTTGTGCTTTTCCTGTCATCCACGCTTCCGGCCCAATCTGCATCTGTATAAGCATGAAGAGTAAGATCTGTATCTCTAGGATACCATAAGCTATAATTTTGAGTCCCTTGAAGATATTTGAAAATTCTCTTCACTGCCTGAAGATGAGTCTCCTTCGGATTTGCCTAAAATCTTCCAACTATTCCAACTGCATGCATGATGTCCGGTCGGGTACCTGTCAAATATAGTAAACTTCCAATCATAGATCTGTAGGTTGGTTGATGTACTGCTGCAGATTCATCATTTGCACTGAGACTACATCCTGTGACCATGGGTGTACATACTGGTTTTGCATCTTCCATGCCATATTTCTTCAAAATCTGTTTGAGATACTTGGTTTGAGATAAAAAGATTCCTCCTTCTTTTTGTTGGATTTGCAAACCAAGGAAATATGTCAGTTCTCCTAGCAAGGACATTTCAAATTCTTTCTGCATGACCGAGGCAAAGCTTTGACTCATAGCTTCTTCATTGTTGCCAAAAATAATGTCATCTACATACACAACAAGTATTAGCAATTTGTCATTTTCAACTTTTATATAAAGATTGCTGTCTGCTGAACCTTTTGAAAAACCTTGTTGATGAAGATATTTTTCCAAACGGTAGTACCAAGCCCTTGGAGCTTGTTTGAGACCATAGAGAGCCTTTTTCAATCTGCATACAAGATTTGGATAATTTCCAAGAATGAACCCATCTGGCTGTTCAATGTACACTTCTTCTTCCAAGTCTCCATTCAGAAAGGTTGATTTCACGTCCATTTGAAATACTTTGAAGTTTTGAAAACTTGAGAGAGCAAGGAACATTCGGATGGCCTCAAGTCTTGCAACATGAGCAAAGGTTTCTTCAAAGTCTATTCCTTCTTGCTGCGCATACCCTTTACAAACAAGTCTGGCTTTGTTTCTAATTACTTCTCCATTTTCATTCAATTTATTTTTGAAGACCCATTTTGTTTCGATAACATTCTTATCCTTTGGTCTAGGAACCAGCTCCCAAGTGTTGTTCTTTTCGATTTGCTCAAGTTCTTCATCCATTGCTTTCACCCAACATTCATCTTTGCATGCTTCTTTCACATTTTGTGGTTCAGTAGAGGAGAGTAATGCCAAATAGCTTGAGGCTTCTGCAACTGTTCTTCTTGTTTGTACACCTGCTTCTTTCTGCCCCACAATCTGAGATTCTGGATGATTCTTCTGAACATATCTGGATGGGGTTTTCTCTTCTATTCTTGTCTGCTCCTCTGGTTCTTCTTGAGGTTCTTCTTGAGATTCTTCTTCTTCATCATTCTGTCTTTGAGGGTAGCCTTCATCTTCTTCGATGTCTTCACGATGTACTTGCCTAGGAATGTATCCCTTCTCATCAACCACTACATCAATGCTGTCAACAATTCTGCCAAGTCTTTTATTGTAGCATTTGTATGCTTTGCTATATGGAGAATAACCAAGAAGAATGCCTTCATCTGCTCTAGGTTCAAGTTTGCCAAGCTGCTCATCAGTATTCTTGATATAGCATTTGCTCCCAAAGATTTTGAAGTGCTTTACCGAAGGAGTCCTACCATTCCAAAGCTCATGAGGAGTTTGAGTGATGTTCACCCGGACATTCGTTTTGTTGAGAATAACAACCACAGCATGTGCAGCTTCACCCCAGAAAGTAGCGGGAGTTCCTGATTCATCAAGCATAGCACGAGCCATTTGTTGGATTGTTCTGTTCATTCTTTCCACAACTCCATTTTGCTGGGGAGTTCTTGCGGTAGAGAATTCTCTTCTTATCCCATGTTCTTCACAGAAATCGAAAAATTCATTTGACGTAAATTCCCCACCTCTGTCGGATCTGAGGCACTTAATTTTGTGACCTGATTCATTTTCCACCAAGGCTTTGAAGGATTTGAATTTTTCGAATGCTTCATCTTTGTGCTTCATAAGTCCTAACCAGACAAACTTGGAGAAATCGTCAATGAATAATATCAAGTATTCTTCTCCTCGAGGTGTTCTTTTTCTGAAGGGACCGCATGTATCTGTATGTACTAGCTCAAGAGGCATGCTAGCTGATCCTTCTTTCTCTGGAAAGTTAGTTCTGGTTTGTTTTCCAAACTGACATGATTTGCATATGGTGTTGTCAGGAATTCTGATATCTGGAAGATCGCGAACTGCCTGATATTTGCATGCTTTCCTTATTTGTGAAAAGCTTAGATGTCCCAACCTTCGATGTCATAACCAATGTTCTTCATCCTTACTCAGATAGCATTGTTTTTGTCCTTCTTCAAATATGTACAGATTATTTGGAGTTCTTTTGCCTTTGAGCACTGTTTTTCCTATATCAAGATCACGAACAAGACATCCATTTGATCTGAATATAACCTCGGTTCTTTGATCACACATCTGGCTGACACTTAGAAGATTATGCTTCAATCCATCAACATACAAAACATTTCCAGCCTTGACCTTTTCTTTTAACTGAGCAATGCCTTTTCCTTTTATAGTTGCAGGAGTATCATTTCCAAAAGAGACTTTCTTTCCCTTTTCTAAAGCAGAATAAGATTCAAGTTTTTCTTTATCACCTGTCATATGCTTCGAACATCCACTGTCAATGTACCATATATTTTCCTGTCCCTCTGCATAAAAAGCTATCCCGCATCTTTCTATTTGAGGTTCCTTTATTCTCCATGTTTTGGTGCTTGAGGCTTGTTCCTTTTTCTGCTGAAACCTGCTCATGCATTCAGAGTCTTCATGCCCAAAATTATTGCAAATAGAACATTAAACTTCATTTTCAAGAACCGAAAAGTTGTTATAGGTCCTTTTTGTAATCCCTGTCATACTTCTTTGTTTTTGAGCTTCCTTAGTCATGATTGTTTTATATGCAACACATTGAGCTGCTTTGTGACCAAAGTTATGAAAAGAAAAGCATTGTCCATTGAAGAAACTTCTGCGGTTATCGAATCTACCAGCCAACTGATTGTAATTTCTATTTTCATCTATTCTTGAACCAAATTGAGAAGATTTTACCTGTGGCTGGTTCACCCTTAAGATGGATTGCCCCTGATAGTTTCTGTTTGTAATTCGTCCCTGCTTTACCTGATGATCTTCATTGTTCTTTTGCTCATTTCTTCTTGATGCATCAAGATAACTCTTAGAGGTGGATGCTTGAGAGGTTTCTCCATTGTAGCCCAGACCTGTCTTGTTTAGAGGAGACCGCTGCACATTGATAATCTTATCCAAAGTTTCAGATCCTTTGACAAACTTAAGATTAATAGTTTTTGTTTTCTCAATCTCTTTTCTAAGACCAACAATTTCTCCTTCTAGTTTTTCAAGATGTTTTTCCTTTTCATCAATTTGAAATTGTAAAGTATCAATGATCACATTCTTTTCTTCTATACATCTCTTGAGTCTAGTAATTTCATCATAAAGGTTATCCACATCTATAGCATCCATATAATCATCATCTGAAATGCCATTAACAACTTATATTCATTACCTCGTTCATCTTCATCACTGTTCGATAGACCATCACTCTCTTCATGGGTGTAGTAGCTTTTCTTATTTGCACTTTGTTTCTTGTTCCATCTAGAAGGCTCCTTTCCTTTATCCTTATAAGGACATTTTGCAGCATAATGACCTACTCTTCCACAAGCAAAGCATTTAAAAGGTAAATTACCTCTGAATCTTCCAGAACCTCTTTGAAGTTTTCTGACAAAATTTGATTCTTCTTCCTCTTCTTCTGGGACGTGGATTGCTTCATAATAATCTTCTTTACCTGATGCCTTGAAAGCAGCTTCTCTTCTGTCTGATGGACCTCCCTTTCTCATTTCATAAGCAGTTAGAATTCCATGTAGCTGAGACATAGTGAGAATTCGTAGATTTTCCTTTTCTTCTATAGCAGATACTTTAGATTCAAACTTGGGGGACAATGATCTTATAACCTTTTCAACCACTATAGCCTCTCTTATTTCTTCACCCAAATTTTTCATACAATTAACAATCTCATCTACCCGAAGAAAATAGTTATCCACACTTTCATCATTATACATCTTGAGAGTCTCATACTGAATCCTGAGAGTTTGAAGTTTAGCACGCTTTACCTGTTCATCTCCTTCATAGCTTGTGACAATTTTGTCCCATATCTCTTTTGTGGATTTGTAGTGCATTACCTTCATGAATTCCGTTTGGGATATACATCCTAACAGAGTACTGACTGCTTTTGCATTTGTTTCATACTTCTTTTTCTCAACTGGATCTGTAGGAGTAGCTGAAGGAAAAGCGTAGCCTGTTTCAACAATGTCCCAAACTTCTGTACCAAGAGATTGAAGATATGCAGTAACTCTTACCTTCCAATAATTGAATTTTGTCCCATCAAAAACCGGTGGCCTGATTGATGCTTCTCTCTCGTAGTTGCTCATGATGAATGATCTACCTTCAAGCGATCAAGCTTCTCTGAAGGACCTGCTCTGATACCAATTGTTGGAAATAATACTGAGAGGGGGGGCGAATCAGTATTATCTAGCAATTTAATAAATCTTCCTTATTTGATTTTTGAATTATATTTGCATGTCAGTACCATAAAATAATGAGTATGAACAAAGACAACAGATAGTCACACCAAAGAACACAAGATGTAAGGTGGAAACCCAATGTGGGTGAAAACCACCTGCTACAATATGTCTCTATCTTCTTTCAAATTAGAAACTCCTTTTACAATGATTTTGTACTGGTGCAGTCCTTTACCAGTACGCAGGCTGCAACCTGCAGAGAGCTACAACTCTCTCTCGTTTTCCAGTCTTCTCCTGGAAGGGAGCTACAACCCCCTACTTCTTTTCATAAAGCATCAAATGATCATCAAGTACATAACAGTTACAGCCCACTACAGTTATCTAATCAGTAATAACAGAACTAACCCAGAACACCTTATCAACAGAGAATTTCAATTAACAGAACATCTTAAGATAGAGACGCAGTTTTCCCTTCTGTGGCCTGCGACCAGACGCAGTTAACCTTCTGCTCCCCTGCGTCCACACGCAGAGATCCTTCTGTTGCGCTGCGTGCCCACGCACTGTTCCTTCAACTGCACTGCGTCCTGTTGCTGCAGGGACGCACCCAGAAATACTATCGCGCCGCGTCTTTTTGCTCAGAGACGCACCTGATCCTTATTATGCTCTGCGTCCCCACGCAGTGCGCCAGTTACTGTACTGCGTCCCGGACGCACCTGAATCTTACTCTGCCCTGCGTCCCCATGCAGGTCTCGTCTTACTGCACTGCGTCCCGGCGCACTTGCCTTTCACTGAACCTGCGTACCTTCGGGTATGAATGATTTCAAGACTTTAAGTGTAACCCAAACAGTCAGATCTACAGATCTGATCATGCGCCAAAGAGATCTTAGTCTTTCAGAAGATTCGCCTTTTTAGATTTAGACCAGATCTCACCCCATAAGATATTTTAACCAAAGACGCACTCAAACCAAATTATCTCCTTTGCTTTATATAGGCAAGCTCCTCCTCAAATCATGGAACAATACCACGAGCCGACACCATAATAACACAATACCGTCGGCTAGATACCAAAAGTAAAACACAAGAAAACCCCACGTGAGCTTTTCTCTACCTTGAAATGTGTGCACTACGTGGACGCACCTCCTGAATGGCTGGCCTGCGTCTCTGGATGCAGTCCCTGCAAGGTGTACCTGTGGGTACGCACCTTCTGAACTGACTTCCTGCGTCCTTCTTATTTTTCAATAAATTGAGAGCCTTGTCATGGGAGTTGCCATCAAGTACAAAATCTGTAACATATAGCCATATCAGAGAACATAATGCCAACACTTCTGTTGTGGTTGAAGCATATTGCTTCAAGGTTTCCCAAGCCCTCTATTATCCATTCGATCTTGTTCCAGAATTCTCATGAAGGATCATTATTCTTCTTGTTTAATTTGTTGATCAAAATCTTTTACACTATGGCAAGAGAGAAGCTCTATAGCATGGTTGGGGGGAGATGTTCATTACTTTTGTGTGTAACACCTAAAAAAGGCTAGCTGGCATAAAAAAGGTTGACTTTATATGTAAAATAGTGCTGAGAGGTTAAGATCTAGGGTTAGGATGGATCTATGGTAGTGCAATCCCCTTGATTTTAACTTGATTGTAAACTCATGTATGGAAAGTAGAATTCTCTCCATTCTACTAGGCCAGTCTTTTCCTCTAAGGCTATTACATTTCCCGTTTTTTAACCTAATGTAGGACCTACATAATTGTGATGGAAATTTTGTGTGAGATATACTTGAGCACTCTTCTATGAGACTTGGCTGGTTAAAGCTACCTAAAAAATTCACGAACTTGCTAATTTTTCCTCCTCCATTTCAACTTGATTGTAAACCAATGCAAGGAAAGTATATTTTCCTCTTAAAAACTCCCTGCTACTTCTAGGCTAGGCTTGTCGTTTGATGCTCCATCAAAATATAAGATTGCTATTACATTCTCAGTTTTTGTGGCCTACTGTAAGACCTATTTAATTGTGATGGAAATTTTGTGTGATATAATTTAGTACTGTTCTATGAGACTTTTCTGGTTAAAGCTACCAAAAAAATTCAAGCAGTTTGCCTTTTCCTTTTATCTATTTTAATTTGTATTTAAATCCTTTAATCTAATTGGAAGGCCAAATTACATCTTCAAAAACCTCTGAAATAATGGGGGGTTATTCTATGGCATAGTTTGTTACGATGTTAGAAAAAGGGCAATCTTGAGTGGATATGCTAGCTTTCATTGCTTATGTACGAAGGGGGATTTGGTGTGCATGCCCTTTGGCTCGTAGATGGGTCCCCATCTTGAATCTTGATGTGCATGTATATTGATTTATAACATAATATATGTGGCAGTCTTAAAAAATGGGCAAACTTTCTTTCTTGCGATGATTGGCAATTCTTTGAAATTGACTTAAAATTTAAGCTATTCGATTTAATCTGCAGATCCGTCATTGAAGTACGAAATGGCCTAACATTTCTGGACTTGATTCTAAAGCAAATAGAGGTAAAGTGTCAATCTATTCGAGATTTACAAATATATGTACTTAAAAGATCGCCTGTAAGTACTTGAATCATTCTAACATTAACCTGTTGCTCTGTTTTAGTTTTTTGTTGCTTGAAAGAGAAAAACTCATTGCTCTGTTTTCTTTATTTGTTGTTTGACAGTTTGTTCGTAAAGAATCTGCAGGTAATAACTGAGGTGCGGGGAATTAGGATGGTTCGTGTCCTCAGTTATTTCTATCACGTTCGGGAACCAGAATCAGACGAAGAAGTCACATGGTTCAAAAATTGGTGTGATGAGGTTTTGGGAAACTGTCTGAGGAAGTTGATCGACCCTAAACCATATCGTTTCAGGAAGTTACAACTTGTTGCAACTGAAGATCGTCATTTAGAAAGCATACTGAGGAGGGTAGAGTCACCAAACCTGATATGGCTACGCTGGAACAACTGTCCCTTCTCTTGCCTGCCTCCTTGGATTCCGATGAAGAATATAAGGGTTTTAGAAGTGGTATGAACCAAATTGAAAAAACTGTGGCAAGCAGAATCTCAGGTTAGGGCTAAAGACAATTTTGTATTTATTCTCTTTTTTTACTTTGCCACCCTAATTTATGGTAGATTGTTGCTGCAATTGCTATACTAGCACAGGCTCTCGAATGCATTTGAAGGGTTTTGTAGATAAAGGCTATCATCTCTGTATTTTTCTTACTGTTGAAAGATGAATATTGCGTGGCAGGCACCTCTGGAGTTGCAGGAGCTACATGTTTATGCTCCTCTTTCAATGTTCCCAAGGTCCATTGGATGGATGAAGCACATGAAAAGATTGTGCTGACTTGTATGTCAGATTTGATTCATCTCAAAACTTTACCAGAGGAATTCTGTCATTTGTCCTCACTGCAATACCTGCACCTAAGATGCCCAGATATGAAGTCGCTGCTTGATTCTTTTGGGTTCTTAACAAATCTCCAGCACCTCAATCTCTCTCGCTGCCGGAGTTTGCATAGGCTTCCAAATTCCTTCGGGAATTTAATTCGACTTAAATATCTGAATTTGGAATATTGCTCCGAAGGCCCTCAAGGGCTTTATCTGATTCTGATAACACTTGGGAGTTGGGACATTTGAGAAGTCAAGTGGAAGAGATTTATCTTATTCTGATAACACTTGGGACATTTGAGGAAAAAATAATGTAGTAGGAATAGCCTGTCTGATAGTGTACTCTCTGAATCTGATAGAAGACCACACATACAAACTCTATTTAGTCAAGTGGAACTGTGGAAGGGCTTTATCTGATTCTCATAACACTTGGGACATTTGAGAAAAAAAATAATGTAGTAGGAATAGATCACTTGGGACATTTGAGAAAAAAAAAATGTAGTAGGAATAGATGGAAGGGCTTTATCTGATTCTCATAACACTTGGGACATTTGAGAAAAAAATAATGAAGTATAGTAGGAATAGCCTGACTGACATTGTGACTCTAAAGTGGAGACTCTAGATCACATCCAACACAGAATTAAACAACGCCCTATGTGTATCCACTTTGGCTACGGTGAAGAAGGCAGATTCAGCCTTTAAAAGAGGTCTGCAGAGGGTAAATTAAGTGAGTGAAATACATGGCAAGTGCCTGGACTGAAGGAATGTGTGACCTTTCAGATCCAATAGCTCTACCCTTTCATGCATCAGACTCATAAATTTATTGAAAGCTATACATAGTGTTTGAATAGCGTGTTTGTCATATGCAATGGCCACTATTCGACATATGTTTGATGGCCTATATTCTTACTTATATATTTAATTTCTGTAAGCCAACTATGCATATTAGCTCAATAGATTTGAGTATTTTCCCTCTACTAAGGAGAGCATTGAATATTCTCCAACAAATTTTCTAATAGTTTTAGAGAAGATTACTGAAAATGATTCCCTATAATGTGCAAAACTGCACAAGCACAGTGAGTACAACCGAATATAGCTTAATAAAAAGAAATTTGTGGATTGTTCAGAAAATAGTTAAAATATCATGAATTATGCACAGGATTCACAAAAGAAGCACACTGCTTCCAAGTGATGGGTGTCACACTGCCTGCCCTAAATGTGGGCACTTTATGTGGTTGCCTGCACTAAGTTGCCTAAATATAAGGTACAATGCCTCCGAGCTAAAACACAATGAATATAAAAGATATAATTGTCCAGTAATGCTCTATATTACAAGAAAACTCTGTGGTTATGAAAATAAATTGACAAACCTTAATCCAGACCAAGGCCTACTAATATGAACCACTTATAAAATATTATTACAAAGCCATAAGGAGTCCAGTCCAGGTGAAGGAGATGCTCAACTTTCATGTCTAATACTGACTTGAGTTGAGTTTGGCCAAATATAATATTAAAAAAATTATAACAGAATTTAAAATTCCTCATCAATAAATTAAAAGCAACATACATGTCTGTATGCATACACACATTAGCCTATATCCATGTTAGTGCTGAGTTTGTCAAGTTTTCCACTGTTCAGAAGGATCAAATCCCATAAAACCTAATGAGGTGATCATCTTTTATACTATTCATTCCCTATGGTGTGTCAGGGGTATAGCATTCCCTTAACTTCATTGCCATCTCTCCTTGATAGTGTAGTATCTCTACAGTTTGAAACCTGTTGAGACACACAGCTGAAGCAAACCAAGTCAAAATCAACCACGTGGAATCAAGAAAATATGCAGCAAAATAACAATGGCAAAAAGATGTGGCAGGTCATAGAAGATACAACTGTCCTTCAGTCATATTAATATTTCATGCTCTATGCCCAAAACTCCCTTAAAATTTCCTATAGTTTCCAAACTGTGGCTACTCTTGACAATAGTCCTGACCTTTCATATAAGGCACAGGTTGGACTGCTCGTAGGCAAGTTCACAGATTGAGCAATCCATTTCATAGATATAATAAAATACTGTCTCAGGCTAGATGAAATGTTAAACTTAATATCTTGAGACCTCACCTCAATGCAGTTGAGCCTTGACTATCCCTGTACCAGGCAACATCGTGACAATTTTTGAAAAGCTCTCTCAAAATCTCCACACTCCCTCCCCTAGCAGCAGCATGAACAACCCTGCTCATCATTTCAAATGAAGGGGAAGACTCATATACTACTGCATCATCCTCCTGATTGCATCCAAGACACTTGATATCATGGGAAAGCCCAAGGATTTCCCTGAATATTTCAACATTTTTACTTCTAGCAGCCGCATACAACATGTCAGAAACTCCATACTCTCCTTCTCCCAACACCAACAATGGCTTCCTCTTCAACAGACACCTTGCCAACTCAACATCCCCTGCAACAGCAGCAGTGTAGAGCAACCACCCACCATACCCTGCATTAATGAGGCTGTTCCCATCACTTGTTTCACACTCACCCATGATTTCCCTGGCCACAAGGCCTCGACCTTTCGCTGCATCAATGGAGGTGGCCTTATTCTCCCACGCAGCTTCAAGCCTTCTACTTCTTCTTAGTGATGTGAGCATGATAAGAAGATTTCCATCTAAACTGAGCAATTCTCTCACAACATCAAAGTATCCATTGGCGGTTGCCCAATCCAAAGGTGTTGCAAACCACCAGTGTTGTGCAGTGGTCTCCCATCTCATAGGACACTCAGCAGCCATCAGCTTTTGATTCCAATGTCAAGCACCATTCATACAATTTTCACCCAAAGATTGTCAACCAGAAGAATTGTAGCTGATTTATAAACAAAATAAACCCTACAGATATGATATTTGGTCAAGGATGTGTTCATCTTTGACGTAGTTTGACGATGAATTTTAGATATTTGTCAAAGACATAGTGTAACGACATTTTTCCTTGGGTAATTTCAAGCAAAATCCAGGCCATTTCGTCTATAATTTCCTCCTTTTTCAAATGATTTACACCACATTTTTTGATCCTGTGAATACGTTTTAAATATAAGGTAAATATAGATATGTGGAGAGGTTTTTTTTTTAAATTAGTCCATTATATGTTTTTTAGTTGCAGCTGGGGAGAATGTTAAAAATAATTTATAATTAATATTTTAAATGGTATGTATGTGAAAATTAAATATATTTAGAAAGTTATTAAATTATATGTATTTTTTTATTGTAAATTTGGTAAGACTATATTTTCATCATATCTAATTTTTTATTCAAATGGGAGATAGCACAAGATTTGAACTTAAAAGGTGAGACTTCATTTTCATGACCATTACCAATTAAACTATATCCCAAACAGACAAAAATTATATATATTTTTATTTACTGAATTTTAAAAAATAATATTTTACATTTCATTTTATTTTATTTTTAATTTTAATTAAAATAAACTAATAATAGTTATTATATTCTTTATTTAATTAATATAATTATAAAATAAAAATGTTTTTTTTTTTTTTTTTTCTAAATTGGTCTAATCCTATATTGATATAAAAATATAATTACAGAGAGGCATATGCCTCGAGAATTCTAGCCCAAGAGATGGCATTCTTACAAAATACGCTTGATGTACTGACTAGAGGACCTGCAAAGTGACTTACTTCAGGACTTGAAGTTTCTGAAAATATTAGACTCAGTACCTTGACAGTGACAAAATCTAACCCAAACATTGACCAAAAACTGACCTGTAAGCAGCAGGCACCTAAACAGAAACCAACATACAAGATAATGTTGCCCACACAGGGGAAACCGGCAAGTAAAAGATGAAAGAGACCTGATTCTGGGAGTTTAAAAACGTGAAAAACTATGTGTCCAGAGGGGATTGAGCGACTTACTTCAACAACTGACCAAAACCAAAAGGCGCGGACCTGCTCAATCTTCATGCGAGGTTGTTGGTTGTTCTTCAACAATGCAGCACCCGAGAACCAAAACAAGTTCTAACTGATCTAATAAAATTGAAACTTGAATAGCTACTTTAAACGCATGTGATAACAAACACTACTTATGAGAACAATAGTGTTTGACAATAGAATTCTAATTAACAACTTTGTATTTTCTTTGGATTAATACAATTGTGTCTCTTCTTGTGGTCACTTGTTTTAGTGACCCACTAGTGCTCATTAGAGCTGAAAATTATCTTGTCCTTGCCTTTGGAGCAATTGTATGTATATGGAAGGAAAAGCAAGTATGATATCGCTATTGATTTGCCAGACCATTGTTATGTACTTTTTCAAGTTTGAAGATGTATAACTTGTGCTTTAGCTTGGTACATTCTCTTGTATACCACTTTACTTTGAATTTGTCAATATCATAAGTCCAGTAGCGATTTAAGTGTATGTCTGCATGGCAGAACTGTTTGCATGGCAGAACTGCATTGGGCTTGAACTTTTCTAAAAAATTACATTGTATTTAAAGAAATATGATGTCATTTTAGCATAGAACTCCAAACATCAAATCTCTTTGCTCCTTGTAGGCTTGAACCAATATCTCTTTTAGAGAAATTCAAAAACTCTAACTTTTGGGACAATTGCTAGTTTTATTTTTTATTTTTAACTTAAAAAACGGTTTTTATTTTTTATTTTATTATTATTATTTTTTTAAAATTATATATTTTTGTTTTTTTGTTTTTTGTTTTGTTTTGTTTCTTGTTTTTTTTGTTTTTTTGTTTATATATATATATATATATATATAATTTATTTTTTGTTTTATTTATTTATTTATTATTTAATTTTTTCATTTTTACAAGTTAATTCAGATTTTTTTTTTAATTATTTTATTATTTTTTTGGTTTTTTGTTTTTTGTTTTTTTGTTTGTTTGTTTGTTTTGTTTTGTTTTGTTTTGTTTTGTTTTTTGTTTTGTTTTGTTTTGTTTTGTTTTTTTGTTTTGTTTTTTTTTTTGTCTTTGTTTTTTGTTTTTTTTTATGAAATTTATTTAATTTTTTTGTTATGAATCACCCCTTGCCACTTGGATTTTTTTTTAAGTTATAATTTTTTTGAATGTTGTATTTTTTATTTTTTATTTGGTTTTTATTTTATTTTACTCTTTTTTTTTTTAATTTTACATAGTTATTTTTTTTTACATTTTATAGGTTTTTTATGTCATACTATATATTTTTTATATTTGATGTTTTTTGTCATGTTTTATTACCTATTATTATTATATATTTTTATTTTTTTTCAATATTTGAGTTTTTGTTTTCTTATGTATCTTTCACACACACACATACACACAGATATATATATATATATATATATATATATATATATATATATATATATATATATATATATATATATATATATATATATATAGGGTTTGTGTCAATGCTTGTCTAGCAACCCGATCCCATTATGTGCAATTTGATAGTTGATTTTAAATTTTTCGTTATAATGAATCGAGTCTACCCCACAATGTGTTAATTTCATGGTTGGCCTTTAAGTTTTCATTACAATGGGTTGAGCTCACCTACACTACGTGTCAATTTGATAGTTGATTTTTTTTTTGCAATGTATCTAGTTGTGTTAGGCTAAGACTTCAAAATTGCTATACATTTAACACTTAAAAACAATTACACTTGGTATAATAACTCTTTCATTCACGTTTTCATTTTTAAAGTTTTTTTAGTCATAAAATTTCCCATAATGTCATGCTTGAAATAATTTGAAAATCTAAGATTGTTTTGTAGTCATAATCTTTGGTTTTAATTCCATGGTTGAAAAATTGTCAAGATTTTAATGTTTTTCTAAGTCGTGATATTTTATCTTTAATGTTATGGTTGAAAACAACTATAAATATTTTTTCTTAGCACCATGCTTGAAAATTGTTGGAATTTTAAGGTTTTTCAAAGAAGTGATATTTTAAATTTAATATCATGCTTAAAAATCATTGGAATTTTAAGGATTTTCAAAGACGTGATATTTCATCATTAATGTCATGCTTTAGAATCATTGGAAATTTAAATTTTTTTAGAGTCATGATATATATATTTTTTTAACTCCATTATTAAAAAATGTGAAAATGTACCCTGAAAAAAAAAAAGACATTATTCCGGCATCAACACTTTTAGATTTGAAGGTGTTTTTTGCACCAAACAAAATGGATTTTATTTTATTTTACTATTATTTTTAAAAAATATTGAAAATTTACTCTGAAAAAATGGTGATGCAAAATCAACACTTTTTATTTTTGGGTTGTTTTTTATGTTTTTTGGGATTTTTGGGCTTGAGTACCCGTTTTGAGGTAATAGTTCCCGTTTGATCGGTAACTATGTTATTACTTCACCAATGAAGAATTTCATTGAACTCATTCTTTTATCGTAATGCCAATGCAATCAATGTGCACCTCTAACCTTGGGAAGAGACTAGATAAGATGGCAAATGAAAACTTATAGTTACCAATAAAATACGGCGAATATAAACATTGGTTAAAAATAAAATGTCAATATAATTTTTTCAAACTTTGGTCTAAAAGAAAAATTTTGGTCATATGTTCTTGTACAGGACTAATATAAAAAACAAAATCGATTACTATAGTCCCTGCGAGCCCTGAGGGAAGGGACTAATAAGATAGTAATTATAAACTTAAATAAGAAAGAAGATTCATAACATATGGATTTTTTCAACACAAACACATATCCTCTAAATCTCTTAAAAAAGAGTAATATCTATACCATATCAAATATAAAACATTTTATTCAAATTTGTAGTGTTGGTGCACATCAACCAATATCCCATATATATAAAACAAAAGAAGCTTATTTCTCATTATGATGAGTTTTGCTTTGAATAAGAAACTAATCATTCGAACATGTAAAGTAGGATTGAAAAATATTATATATATATATATATATATATATATATATATATATATATATATATATATATATATATATATAGATATATATATATATATATATATATATATATATATATATAATTAAAAATATATATATATATATTATTAATTTAATGAAAAACTTATAAATTTTTCTTTTTTTGAGGTCCCATCAAATCATGATTTTCATGTTGATTTTAGAAAGTGATGCTGCAACTCCCCCAAAGAGAGTGCCAAGGAGTGGGCAATCCCTCCTTCCCTCACCCCCCAAAACTTGATATGATGCCCACTCACATGAAAGAGGGATGCAAATCTCACTATACTTGGCACATTGTATGCACTCCATCACTTCATCAATCACGGCATAAGGCAAGGCGTAAGGCCAGTACAAGGTTAAAGCTCATTTGAATATTTTAGGTGGCATAAGGATGTCCATGAGGACTCAACAAGAGAATTTTATCATATTGGAAGAGTTGGAGGAAAAAAGTGATAATGTTAACTGCAAGTTGACCATTCTAGATAGGAGTTAGTCAACATCTCCTTCTCCTTGGATGAGAGTAGTGACCAACCGACGTTGATGTATGGATATTTTGCATGATAATTCTTATGACTCATTGGTTTTCTGAATGAAATACTCATATTCATTTTTGCCTTCTCATGTCAATGTATGTCAAGGTCTAGCACATCTAGCCTATTTTTATAAGTTTATATTTACAAGATGCTCTAAGTACATGAGGACTTAGCAACCCCAAGACTCTAAACTTATGTCACTAGTCTAGTTTCCCTTCGAGAAGATTAGTAGTAGAAAATTTTTGGTATATGTAATCTCCGTTTGATGTAATTCAAAGTTCTTAACTTCAAAATAAAAATAAAATATGGTGATCCAACATCACCATTTTTTCATTTTAGAGTTAAAATTCCAATATTTTTCAATCATGGTTTTAAAATCCTCCCTTTTTAGGGTTAAATTCAAACTTTTTTTAAATGATGACATTAAATACCAAATATCATGACTACTAAAACACATGAAAAAACATGTTGAAATGAAAAGGTGGTGATGCAATTTCACCCTTTTTTAGGGTTAAAATTCAAACATTTTCAACCATCACATTAAAGGTCAAATATCATGACTCCCGAAACTTTAAAAATCATCACTTAAAGTTTTTCTATTTTTTTTCCTTCTTTTTCTTTTAAATGTTTGTTTTTTAAGTGTTTTTCAAATTTGTTTTACTTTTATGTTATTTTACTTTATTTTCAAGATTAAAGTTATCAATTAATTGGTCAAAGGATCTTAGCTCTAGTTGTTTAATGAATAATTCATTAATTCATTTCCCCTAGTCAGTATTGGCATTTCATCCACGTCAATTGGTTTCAAATTTCTTATGTAAGTCATTGTGCCAAGAGGCACTCTAAAACCCTATAGGGGTAATGTGTAGATGTAATGTAAGAAATTTTGTAAATGTTTTTACACATCGTCTTAATATGTTGAATTGATATTAATATGTCTGATTAACGTAAATTGATAAACTTGTAAATGTTGGTTAAAGTTAATATAGAGCCCAAGGGAGATGTTGTAGTGTTCATAAAAAGTTAAAAGTAATAAAAATAATAAAATTCAAATTTGTTACATTGTAATTTTGTTTTTATTAATAAAATTACAAATAATTTTTTAGATTAAAAAAAATCATAATATACATATTACATTAAAATATATAAGTAGCAACAATAAGTTAAGATCCATTTTACCTTATAAAATAGAATAATGATTATGTAACCATATTTAAATTTAATTAATAAGCACACAAACTTACAATATAACAATATGTTTAACCATGGATATTCACATCCACTTTGCCATATATATTATTAACTTGTAAATAATATTTGTTGCAATACCATAGGCTAATAATATGGCTCATCAATACAACATGCCCAAAAACCATCTCTCATTTCACACTCAAAATATTTTATAAATATTTTATTTGAATTTAATTTTATAATATTTTTTATTAAATTTAAAAGAAAAATATTATAATTACTTTTGAGATATATCTACACTTCTATCACATGAAAATATATAAGATATAAATAACAACTATAAATTAAGATCCATTTCACCATATAAATTAAAATAATAATTTTGTAACCATATTTAAATGGATTTGTCTTTAGTGCGACTTTTTGGATTTTCCGGTGCCTCAATTTGTCAAAACAATTTGAGGTGAAATCTTGATTTATGTTATTTAAACTGGTTTTTTTGACTGTTTATATATAGATTCAACACCCTGAAAAACCCCTAGGGCACTTCTGCAAGGGTTACCCATCAAACTTGTGATTTCAATAAATTCTTGCTAGATTTTAGAGAAATTAGACCTGAAAAACCCACTGTAACAACTTCCAAAAAGTCTCAGTAAAGAGAACTCATATTTAAATTTCATTAATAAGCACACAAAAAATTAATACTTATAATGTAACAAAAATTTTAACCATGGATATTATTAACCATACCATACCATGGGCCAATATGATGGCTCATCAAGACCACATGCCAAACAATCATCCCTCATTTCACAATCGAAATAATACTTACAATTAACAAGACTTTAACCATGGATACTCACTCCATTTTACCATGGATATATTAACCATACCATACCATGGGCCAATACCATTGGTAGTGAATACCACATGCCCATAATCCATCTCTCATTTCATGATCAAAATATTATATATATATTTATATATATATGTATGTATGTATGTATGTATGTATGTATGTATATATATATCTATATATATATATATATATATATATATATATATATATATATATATATATATATATATATATATATATATAGATATATCTATATATATATATATAATTTTATTACATTTTTGGGCTAAGAGACACTCTCCATCCCAGTATGGAAGAGTTTTTGTAATGTCCAGTTATATTATGTTATCTAAACATTTTGACCCAGTCAAATTATATAAAAATAAAAAATAAAATTATTAATTAAAACATTTTGACTCAGTGAAATTATATAAAAATAAAAAATTGAACTAAAAAAATAAAATTAATAATTAAACCAACCTAGATCCATCTTAACTCCAGATCTATCAAGCTCCTAGAGGGATAAAATTTCTCGAGCTGCCAACCTTTCCTCAATTTTTACACTCAGAAAGAGGTTTTCACCTTGAGAGATTGAACCTTTCCTCAAGTTTTACACTTGAGGTTTGTAGATTGACAGATTAGACCCCTATGGACACTTGATAGATCCCAAGTTAAGATGGATCTAGGCCGGTGTATCTAAACTGAGCTTTAGCTCAATGTATTTTAATATAATAGATATACTTGATTTTTGTGGAAAAAAAAACAATTTGTTTCCCTAGCTATATGGGTTCAAGGCATGTTATAATTGTCCCATTGGTAGAATTTATGAAATAGTTGTATATGTTGTAACAGTGGTTCCTCCAAAAATGCTTGTTCCCTTTAATCAAAGGGAAAAAACAAACTAAATAATAATAATAATAATAATAATAATAAAAAACACTTAATTGACATTGACTATCCATAGCATTGAAAATGAAAACCATAAACTTAAGTATCAATGTAAAAGTGACATTGCATAACTTTTATTTAGTTATTATTTATTTATTTTTTCAATAATTTACACTAAAATTTTTGGAAAAATGCATATTTTTTTTGGGTTGGAGAAAAAATTTAAAAAATAATTAAAAAACACACTTTTTTTACTTTAAAAAACACTAAAAATAATAATTAAAATATAAAGAAAAAAAATAATAATAATAAATTTTACCCTTATAAATTAAAAAAATTACCCAAAAACACCCCAAAAAACGAGAAAGAAAATATATATATATATATAAATTGTAATATAAATTTTAAAAATTCATATCATAGATTGCAAAAATAATAATAATAATAATAATAATTAATTAATTAATTAAAAAACAAAATAAACAAAAATCAAACAACAATGGAGTATATGAACTGGGTGAAATCAATGTTGGGCATCTTCCCTATGGCCATGTAGTCACCCTCGAAGCTAGCTCAGAATGATGGACATTGCTCTCCATAAGGTATAAATTTGATAGACACTCCTATCCATGAAACATATTTTTATGATAAGTTTTTCTTTTACAACCACTCTTCACATGATGTTTGATATTTATTTTTATTCATCATTTAAATATCATGTATTATATGTGTGTGTGTGTGTATTTTGGATATAAAACCATTTTTTGCTAATATAAGTTGTGTTCTACCAAATCACTAAAATTTCACTTCTAACTTGATCATAAAAATACAGTTCAACAAAGTAATATTCTAGATGTAAATATTACTCGGTAAAGATCAAAGATATTTAATTAAGTTCATTCCTAGTGTCAAACTACACAATGATTTGGTGCAATTATGCATACTCACAATTTATGTGATTTCAAAGATTTTACAAATGAGGTTGAACCATTCTAAAACAGTTATCAAGTAACATGGTAAAGCCTATTAACTATAATGGTTTTTGAAGTAGAACAATCAATATCAACTTTCACCATGATGAATTGGACTAAAGAGTGACCTTAAAAAAATAAAACAATATTGAACTCACTTCTAAATAGGAATTTGGAAGCATCCTAACATTTGAACTAATGAGAAGGACAAATAGCCCCCTCACACCCCAACACCTTAAGCCCAAAACCTAGCTACTTTGAGTTTCAAATATGAATGTATTGAGTGCATGAGAGGCATGGTAACCCCACATTTGACATTTAGTCAAATTAATAGATAGAAAATATTTATAAAAATTAGGATCTATCACTATCATACCAATACTAAATAAACTTCATTAAAATTCTCAAAATCAAATAGAAAATTGTTGCATCACCTATACAAACAAGAAAAGTTAGTATTATTTTTAATAGACCACTAAAAAACACTTCAATTTAATTACTCTATCCTTGTAAGTTAGTGGTTCATATACCATATCAATGGCCCAGGGATGTGGGCATGCCACTTGAGTCTCAACCTTTAAGCTCTAGTCTTCAATGTGTAAAGTGCATGATTGCATGATTTGAGTGGAATTAGAGATATGTTTTTTTTTAACTCGTCCAAAGATTCACTATGAGTGTTTATATTTTGGTGTCTTAGAATGATGGGGGTATTTGTGCCTATACCGGGGCCTCATCTTGGGATCTTAGTGTTAGGTCAATACTTATCTTGAGAGTTGAAGTATCAACCAACAATATTATTACTTTCTTACTTACTTTATTTTATGGAGTATTTGTGCTTATACTGGGGCCTCATCTTGGGATATTAGTATTAGGTCAATGCTTATCTTGAGAGTTGAAGTCTCAACCAACAATATTATTACTTTCTTACTTACTTTATTTTTTGCAATCCTATTGTATGTATGTATGTATTGATATGGGTAATTTTTTAACCCGTTTGTTAAAATGACAATTTAAAAAATAAAGTAAATGTCATAATTGACATGCATATTTTCAAATGATATGTTTTTTATATTTAAATAACTAAATATATATAAATACTCGTCAAATTTAGCCTTGCCTCCCCACTTCATATACTACTTTTTTTTTTCATTTTTTTAATATATATATATATATATATATATATATATATATATATATATATATATTTCTTTTAATTAAAAATGTGTTATTCCTTTAAAAAAATTAGTATGTGTTTTTATTTTATTTTTATTTTTGTGTTTTATATATATAAAGTTGTGTTTTTTAATCTTTTTATTTTTCCAAAATTTATTGTTTTTTTTAATAGATATATTTTTAATTTCTTTGGTTTAAAAAAAAATCAAATAGTTCTCTCTCTCTCTCTCTCTCTCTCTCTCTCTCTCTCCCTATATATATATATATATATATATATATATATATATATAGAGAGAGAGAGAGAGAGAGAGAGAGAGAGAGAGATACTCCCTACCTTATCCTCTTGATTGAAACTACCCTTTGCTCCATTGAATGCATGGTTATGATTGGATATCACATGTATAAAAAGAAGATATACAACATGGAAGTTAAGAGATTCCCCAAAATTGCTTATAACTCTAGCAAAAACCCCCACCTCCCACTCAAAAGATGTTGACATAAGGATGCCTAGTCTTGGCTAAACCATTGGGGGTAAAGGAAGAGATCATCTTGGAGAATAAGGATAATATTAAAAATATTTTTGTTTCCAAATTTAAGGATATGTTATGGGATGATTAGGAGTTAGAGGGAAAAATGAAGCTAAGGTACTATAAGGATGTGACCAACCTCAATATTGATAACTAGAATTATCTTTTGGTCTTGACCGGTTCTTAGAAGAAAATGAACATTGCCAAGATGAAAATTAAGTCTCATGAGCTCCAAAGTGAAATCGAACCTTGGTTAATTCCCAAAAGACCTTGGGAAAAAAGAATCTATCACCTTTGTGATACTAAGAGGGTTAAAGATGAAAAACACTTTCTCTTGGATTGCTTGGCTCTTACTTACATCCATTTCCATTTTGATTTTCAAAACAACCTTCTTGACTTGTTAAGTCAACAAAATTATGGTGATCTAGGAATTCTTCTCTCCATTATTTTTTATCATAGAAATAAAATATTAAAGAATCTCAACAAACTCACATCCATTTTCATTTTCAAAACAACCTTCTTAACTTGTTAAGTATGGTGATATAGGAGTGCTTCACTTTATTATTATTTTTATCATAGAAATAAAATATTAAAGAATCTCAACAAATCTCTTAATTTCTTAATATTCAATAGTACATTTTGGTCATAGTGGACTTTAATCATCAATATTATTTTTTATAGGTTTTTTAATTATTATTTTTAATTCACTATACATTATTTTATTTTATTTTTGGTTTAATTTTGATTTTAAAATTGTTTTAATTTTTTTTTATTTTTTTTAATAAAATTTTGGTTTGGAAAAGTTTTTTTTGGATTATTTGTTTTTTTTTAATTAAGTTATTTATATTTTTAATTAAAAACTTTAAAAGCTTTGTATTACATCATTTTTGGGGTTTTTTTAATAATTTTGTGTAAATTGATGATGATTTTATAAGCCATGGTTAAAAAAATATTTCAATTGTAGTGCCCCATTGAAAATGGGTTAAGTTGGTTTAGGCTAAGATCTCAAAAGAGCTATACTTTCAACTTTTGAAAAAAAAGGAGACATTTCTTTTGACCTTTGATTTAGGTGTTGATTTTTAAGGTTTTTTTAGTCATGATATTTGGATTATAATGCCATAATTGAAAATTGTTGAAAATTTAAGGGTTTTGTACATATGATTTTTCGTTTTATTTCCATGGTTTACCACTATCACAATTTTAAGGTCTTTTAGAGACATGCTATTTGATTTTTAATGCCATGCTTGAAAATTGTTGGAATTTTAATGTTATCCATAATAGTGATTTTGGTTTTTAATGCCATGGTTGAAAAATGTTTAAATTTTAGCCCTAAAAAAGTGTCACATCACCATTTTTCAATATCAAAATGTTTTTTCATGTTTTTCACAAAAATAAAGATTTTTTTTTGAGTTAGAGTTGTTATAATTATTATTACTTTGGTAACATTACTAAAAATGCAAAAGATCCCCAAAAAAAAAACAAAAACGTTATATAGTTAGGCTAAAAAAATGTATAACCTGCATGAATGAGGAAAATCATCAAACATTTCATGAAGATGAAATAAAAATGCTCAATAATTACCATAATATTGAAAACATATATCATGAAGTTTCTTTTATTAAATTATATGCAAATCGATATCCATCTTTTAAAAAAATTAACAAGCTCACCTTATTGAATATATAGATATAGATATATGGGGTAATTTATTAGGTGATTTGTAATTTATCAAGTAAAAAAGGAATTGAATTTATTTAAATTATTACATAATTAAAAAAAATTATATTTTATATTTTCTCATTAAATTTAAGATAAAAGTTAATTCTGGTGACTATTATTACATGAACTACAAGTATTTTATAAATGCTACAAATGGGTTGATTACAATATGTTTAGGAAAACAAATTGTTCACCAAACCACTCAAGCTAAGATCCTTTAACTTTCTTTTAAAGGAGAATATGGTGTGAGATTTGATCCACTTATCTCTGCATGGGTTATGAAATTCTTTGAAAGTAGGTCATGGATATAGGCTTGGATCCACTTATGTATGCATGTGTCATGAAACCATTTAATATGGTCTCTTTGGATGCAACCACACATTCAACCATTACCTCAATGTACCTCATGACTCGAGGGAAGCCTTCATAGAAATTAAACCTTGCTCAATAACATCTTTGAAAAGAAAACATAAAGTAAACTTTGATCTATTTATATGTACATAGATTAATTTTATTTTTAATAAAAAATAATATTTAATATAATCATTACGTATTATTAAATAATTAATTAAAATGTATAAAATATTAAAAACAAATTATAATAATCTTTAAATGTTAAATTATAAAATATATAAAATAGTAAAACCATTTGTTTTAATTCCAACATTAAATAAATTCACTATACAATATTTGATTGATTATTATAATATTTAAATTAGTAAATTAAATATATAATGTATTTATTAAACTTACCATGTTATATTAAATGTCGAACTTTAAAGGCTAATACGCTCTCGAACATTTAATAACCATATGGTCCAGAACATAGAAGAAACAAATCCATTAACACTTGTTGAATGACTAAGGATATTCAGAAAGATGCGAGAAACATATGGACCACTCGCCCATATAAAAAATAAATAAAAGGGACATGAAGGCATTTGATTTGCGTGGACGGTGGTGGAGAAAAGGAAATGTATAAGAGATTAGCATGTTTTGAAAATGTTGTAATTATAATATTGATATATATGTGGGGGTAATAGGAATAAAATACTAGTATTTGTATCAAAAGGTGTAAGGGTATGTTGATAGTGTTATGAGGGTTTTTTTTTTACTTTTTAGAATATATATTTTACTTAAATTATTATTATGTATTGTTTAGAAAATTGCAAGTAAAGATAATTAATTTTATTTAATTTTATACACTATAGTATGGTACAAAGATAACAATCATAATAAATCTATTGTAAGAGTTAAAAAAAAAAGGATTTAGTTGTTACTCAATTGATTTTGGATGTTTTTTTTGTTGGACAAGGCTTTCTGACTGGAAACAGTGTAACTCCATATAACATAGAGTCTAGTAGAGAACACAATAGACCGTTGCACTTATCTTCATCTGAGTTTTTAATATCAACAAATAAGAACTGGCTTACCATAGTATTAAAGGCATTCAAATGCTCTGTCACCAAGTCTCGATCCTTCATCCTCAAGTTATACAACCTTTTCCACATGAACAATTTATTCACTAGTTTGTTCATACAAAGTCCCTAACTTGTCCCACAAAGCCTTCGTCATAGCTTCCCCTGATACATTAAACAATATTAAATCTAAGAGACACAATTGTATTATGTTCTTCACCTTCCGATCTAACTTCAACCAGTGTTCTTTCGACATTCTTGTTGGTGTCATACCTAGATCTACAATGGTCCACTGATCTCTATCCACAAACAAATCCTCCATCTTGAGCTTCCACAACTCAAAATTTTGTCCATTGAAATTTTTTATCTTTATCTTTCCACTATTCACCATCTCTTTTCACTGCAAGAATCAATCCCATAGATCTCCCACTATAACAGGGTCTACCATAGTCCCAAGCAAAATCCCTCAACAACAAAGGCATACCCTTGAAGCCGAAACAACTTTGATACCAAATCTAGGTTTTAACCCTGTACAAAAGTTACCTACAAACAAATTCTTAAAACAGAAAAAATATAATGGAGAAAACATAAAACAAATATACACACGGATTTTCCCCTGGATCCCAAAAGCGGGACTACCAGATTGATTTTTCATTATATTCATTTCAATGTTACAATACATATATACATGTTGAAGCATTCATAAACCTCAATCTATTAACCCTGGATTAGAACATAAACGCAGTTCCCTTGATCAGATCTACAAAATACCATGGGAAAAAAATGATCATGCCCAAAACCATCTGCAAAACCCATGCATATAACCATGGGTAAGTACGCTCACCATCTTTGGCTCCGCCCCCCATCCTTGGGTCAACATGTTTTTAGTCATGGAAAGAATATAACACATACCCAACATGTAATTTCTTAATGATATATATGAAATGAGATAACTCAATTGGAAAGTAATTATCAAATGAAAAGATTAGTTTCTATTGTGCATTATTGTAGAAAATTCAACATAGTATCAAAGGTTGGATAAAAGAGCCACCATTCAAGTATCTTGAAGAAGTTGATCTTAGGAGAATCTTCCTATCTTAAAGAAGAAGAATGAGGCCTGATCTAAGCCAAAATTTGGGCCCTCATGAGGCCTGTTCAAAAGAAATATTTCAGTCCTACTAAGGCACCTTTTTTGGCTTGTTCAGAGGCCAATTCTAAGACCAAATTTGAGACAAATATGTTGTTAGGTTGAGGCATACTTTCATTAATAAAGGAGACCAATCTTATCATATATTGGAGGACCAAATTCAGGATAACTCTAAGGGTTAATTAAGGACGAGTTCAAGCCTTTAAGGCCTATTCCAACTATAAGAATTTAGGATATGAATTATTTATGTTATATAGATCACAAAAAGAGGCATGTTTATGGAACAAGAGGTGAAAATTGGGCTTGTTCTAACAATAGAAGGAAGGCTAAATTTTGATGAAATTCTAGGCCAAATTATTAAGGGCTTGTTTATGCCTGTTTTCAAGGGTAGTTTGAGGACTTCTTGTGATGCATTTGAAGGGCATTTCAAGGGTTGATTAAGGGTTGTTTCATGGCAACTCAAAGGGAAGAACTTAGGAGCCAAGGAGGTATTCTAAGGTGGAACGTTTTATAAGCATGGCAAGACTTCCTACAAATAAATTTGAGTTGTTAGGTACAAAAACGAACCTTCATTTGACATGGAGTCAAATCCTTGTTTATTGTCCAAATTAGATGTGGTCAACTTGATTAACTGAAATTTGTACTTAAGGTAAGTTGTTAATTTGACTAGGTACACCTCTCTTATTCATTTACTAATGAAGTTACTCCAAAGCCAAAGGGAGATGAGGAGAAAAGCTCCTTCACCTACTTTTATAAAGCAATAAAATAACCTATCATAACACATGTATTAAAGTATGTGTTTTTCTTTTAATTCTTTATGTTGTGTGGTAGATGAGTTGGAAGACTTAGGGTTTCTAAACCAAATAAAAATTGGATATTATGACTTGTATTGAAATCTTGGATGAAAAAGTCCTAGGGTTTGTGAGATAAAACCCTAGAGAAAGACCTAGAGCGTTGGATGCAAGTGGAGTTGGTGTGATGCATACTTGGTTTATCTCCTTCATAGAATGAGGATGACTTGATATTGATGCTAGCTCATTGTTTAACCTTTGGTGTGGCTAGATAACTCGATGAATCCACAAGATGAGGAAACCCTAGCTCTTATGCAAGAAAAAGGAAAGAAACATGCATCGACAACTAATGTTGAGGACAAAGATGAGCATCCAACTCAAAAGAAGACAAGGAATCGAAGATTAATGATATTACAAATGGAATTCATTGATTTCTGTAATAAGGAAAGGCTCAAGAGGGAGCCGGAAAATCCATACAACTCTCAACAATTTAATAAAAAAATAAGTAATTCATATATTTCTCCCTTGATTATTATTATTTTTATTTAGTCTTCCTCTTGCCTTTTAATTTTTTATGACCTTAATATTTATTTTTTACCTCCATTACGAGACATTTTTTTCCATGGAGTCTTAAATGAGGTTTAAAGAAAAATAATTCCATTACGAAGACTACCTTTACATAGGTGGAAACATCAAGAAGTACAAGGAAAGGTTGTGACAAGAGGGTTCTCCCAACAAGAGGGAGTGGACTATGAGATTATTTTTTGATCCTTTAATAGATTCTTAAAAATATTTCATGTTCGAAAGGAAGAAATTGTATAGATTGACATCCAGGATCATGTCTGATGATAGGAAGAGCTTCCAATTCCAAGGGAGATGACGATCAAGCAAAGTGGAAGGAAAAACATTTCAAGAATATTGATACTATCAAACTAGATGCTTAGAGACAGAAGGTCTCTAGGAGTAGTGTGCCTTCCCTAAGAAGAATACAATGAAGGACTTTCTTACATGACATAGGGATAATATGCAACAAAAGGACTTACTTGCATGACAAATAGAAAAACAGTAGGAGGAGGAATTGCTTCCATGACAAGCAGTACTATGATAGGAAGACCTACTTTAGTGTCAAAGGGGTTTGGCCTCGAAGACTAAAATGAAGAATTATGGAAGATACACTATTTCTTGTGATTGGATATTCAAATTTGGTGAATCACACCATTTACAAGAAGTTTATTAGATTTGTGAGGTACTTGGTTAACACCATACCAAATATTTGCCTTCCAGTGAACACCCTAAAAAATTTATGGTTGAGTTGAGGCATATACAATGAATAAAAATAAAGCACGTGGTACCTATGTTGTACAATTGGATGTGGTTTTAATTGAAGTGAGTCTTTGTAGGAATCTCATAAGTCATGAAGCAATGAGGCTTCAGAATCCAAAAGGAATGGTTGGGTCACTTCATCCGAGAGATGAGCAGTAGATCTCTAATACATATCCACAAATGAGTAGATTGTATACAAAGATGAGCTTAATATTATGTTGAATGTATCCATGATTGGAAGGTAATGATGAGGTATTTATAGGATTAGGATTACCATCTACTAAAGTCATAAAGGATTTTAGTTGAGACATAAAAAACTTTGACTGAGAGGAGATGAATGCATTCACCTTTGAAGCTAGAAGGACTTGGTTAGGTCATAAAGGACTTTGACCATAAAGGTGAATGGTCTAAGGGAATTATAGGGGAAAATTATAATATATATTCACCTTTGAAGCCAAAAGGACTTGGCTACCAAAAGAACTTGGCTAGGTCAACTAGAGATGGATGACCCAGGAAAATTATAAGATTAGACAGATCTTCTCCTTAGGAAGGTCAACCAAAGGAGATAGATGTAATTCACCTTTGAAGCTAGAAGGACTTGGCTAGGTCATAAAGGACTTTGACTAGAAAGGTGGATGATTCAAAGGAAAATTATCTCCTAAGAAACTAGAAGAACTTAGATACCATATGGACTTGGCTGGGTCATGACCAAAGGAGATTGATATGTTTTCCTAATGAGCCATACGGGACTTTGGCCAAAATCCCTCGATACTCATGTACATATGAGGAGTTACATTGCCCTCTCTAGGATGGATTTATCTTATAGACATGCATCGACATGGTAAGCTCATGAAATTTTCTTAAGGAAGGAGAAATTTTAGCAAAGGGAAATATCTTATAGAGAATACCTCCCTCACCAAGAGAGAGTTGTTTTTTGTGTAGCATCGGGAGGTATTTTAACATACTAAATGCCTCCCAAATGATCCAAGGAAAATTATGAAAATGAAAAACGAAAATTATTACTTTTTAGGCTTTAGGTAGACCCCAAGTGTCAAGTCGATCCCATAAATTAATTGGTGTGACCCTATAATTACAAATTTGCATGCTCAGATTGTTTGACAAAATGGTTGCCCAATCCATAATGTGTTCGTGAGAAGTAGCTTCAATTAAGGGAACCCATTCTTCTAAAAACTTTTGAGTATTGGCTAAACAAAAAAGATGACACATCATAGCAACAACCTAGGAGAAAGGGCCTACAAGGGAAGCTAGTGAATACAAACCTCTGTCCTCGTGCTTGTGCTTGTTAGGATCTTTCCTCTATTCTTTAATAAGTTTAGCAGGGTTTGAATTCTCCTACATGAATTTCTGGACAAATTGAGCGACGTATCTCTTCTGGGGCACTAGCAATTTATACATTCTCCTTATGTCCTTGGGTCTAAATGAATCGATCACAATTTTCTTGACAATTATGAACTGCTTGTCTGTTATATCTACATGATCAATAACCCATCTCACCATATTAGTATATGGGAGGATCTTAGGAGGAGAAATCTGAAGGAAATTGTTATGAAACCAGCTCAAAAAAAGATAGAATGGATAGATCAACACCTTAGAATTTAGCCTCTTCGAGGGGGCAACCTCATTTACATTACATACATGAACAATTCTTGGATGATTCAAATGACAAAACCTCCTTTCTATATATAGGAGTATAAGGAGTCACAATATAACCCAGCCGACCTAACAATAATAATATAAAGCCATAAAAATAACAATAGAGGGATTCTATGGGGCACAATAATAACAATATGGGGACAATAGGGGCACAAAAATATTAATAAGGGATACAACTACAATAGTAATGGGGTAATCACTAGTATTATAGGGACCTAACATGCCCCTCTCCTTCAAAAAAGTGTTGTCCTCAACGCTTGAGTAGTTCTTGATGCTTCTATATAAAATTTTCATCCTCCCATGTGGAATCTTCAGTGGATAAGTTCTTCCACTTGATAAGATACTCTGAAATTGATCGATTTCGTAGCTATCGAGTTCTTGTTTCTGTGACTGCTTCTGGTTCCAATATAATTTTTCCTTCCTCGTCAAGTTCTAGCAATATTGTTTGAACTGGGATCTTGTCACCTATAACCTTCTTTAAATATGAAACATGGAAAACTGGGTGCAATCGAGAATTTGCAGGAAGCTCCAATTTGTAAGCCATAGTACCAATCTTTTGCAACACCTTGTACGGACCATAATATTTTGGTGATAATTTATTATCCTTCTTAGCTTGCTTGAGGGAAATTTGATTATATGGTTGTAACCGTAGGAATACCCAATCACCTACATCAAAACTTCTTTCGCTGCGATGTTGATCTGCTTGTTGTTTCATTCTATTCTATGCCAACACGAGGTTATCCTTTAAGAGTTGGAGGACTTGTCGTTGATGTTCGATGTGATGTTCCACTGCTTGAACCTTAGAATTTTCTCTTAAATATGATGTGATGGATGGTGGCTAATATCCATAAAGTGCCATAAATGGGTTCATTTTTTTTGTTGTATGGAAGGAAGTGTTATACCACCATTCGGCTAGAGGCAACCATTTCACCCATTGTGTCTGTTTATCATATACAAAGCAACAAAGATATCCTTCCAAACATTTGTTTACTATCTTAGTTTGCCCATCAGATTGAGGATGATAAGATGAGCTATGAGCTAACTAAGTACCAAGACAAGAAAATAATTCTGTCCAAAAATTTCCAGTGAAAATGGGATCTCTGTCACTTACAATAATCTTTGGGTTTCCATGTAGCTTTTGAATTGTTTCCATAAATGTAGTAGAAACTATACTGGCTTTAAATGGATGTGATAATGCACAAAAGTGTGCATACTTGGTAAGTCTGTCAACTACCACCATGATGACACTCTTTCCCTTAGACTTGGGTAAACCTATGATAAAATCCATTGAAACCTCCTCCCAACGTTGGCTTGGAATGGATAAAGGTTGTAATAGACTCGGTGTCTTAATTGTTTCAACTTTATTTTGTTGGCAAACCAAACATTCCGCCACAAACTTTTGAATATCCGATTTAAGGCCATCCCAAAAAATTCCTTCTTAAACCTGTGGTAAGTTTTCAAAAATCCTGAGTGCCCTCCTAAGGGAGAAGTGTGCAATTCCATAAGAATCTTTTGTTTTAGTTGGGAATTCTTACAGAGGTATAAGCGATCTTTGTACCATAATGAATCATTTTTCCAGTTAAATTTTGTTGAGAATGCAACAAGATGATGGAGCTTAGTGGAAAGGAGTCACCTTCACTAAGTGGGCCCGCAGGAAAATTATGGCGCAAAGTCTATTTTTACACTATGTCTATTTTTAGACATATGGATCATGTCTATGAGTTGCAGGATGTTGTTTATGGATGATTAGTCATGTTGGGAAAAATAGATGGACTTCTATTTTTGGATCATAGCGGAGTGATCAGAGTCTATTTTTAGACTGCCAGGCTAAAAATAGAAACAGTCAAATATTATTAGCCCTTAGTAATATTTGGACTATAAACTTTATCTTATTCTCTTGGAGCACTTCAGTTCGAGATAAGGATGTGGCACATGCAGCTGACAGAAGGAAATATGTTTTTCTTATGTGTTAGTTGAGCTATTGCATGGAGGACTTAAGTTAGAACTCATGCATGTGAGTTCTGTGGAGTTAGATGTGGAGTTGATGGAATTGTGTTCAGTTGAACTAGTTGTATTTAGTCTAACTGTAGAATACACTAGTGATGCGTTGTGTGAATTGATTGTTAATTAATTCACTAATTATTAACTCCTAAAGTAACTGAAGAATACATCAGTTAACTCAGTGCATGGACAGTTCAACAGAGACAGGTGTTAGAGGTAAGTGAAAGGGTGAGTTGTGACTATCAGTTGTGCATGAGGATTTGCACAAGCAGGGATTGAGTTATGCCAATGAGTATTGCGCAGTATTGGCCAATGCACAGTAGAATACCCTGTGTTCACGTGATTTCCAGGGTGAGTGATTCTCTTCAAGCATTGTGCAGTGGAGGCAGGCAAAGCAGCGGAGGAGATTTGAACCTGTGACTTGTTCGGATCTGAGCTAGTTTTATGTGTAACAGGTGGAGATAGTGCTGGATACTTGTGAGGAGTATTGTACTATGTAATATTACATGTTCTCAATCATTAATATACAGATAGTGTGGGGTTTTCAGCTTTAAGCTTTCCCCGAGTTACATACTGTGTTAATGTGTGCATGCTATTGATGTTTCATTGTTTTTGATGCTACTAAATTGATGGTCAACGTAGAGGAGGTTATGTATTGTGCATGTATTCCGCAATAGTGTATAATCGGGATAATCTCTGTGAATAAGTGTCATATTATTCAAAATTTCTACATGATATCATAGCTGTTGATCATCAGATCTATTATTCATGAAGTGTTTACATCTTATTTCTTTAGGTAGAGTTTGTAATCGGGCCAGGTAGCCTCTGGATTCATCCTTCCTTTGGAAGGTGAGATATCCGGTAAAAGCCCATACATTCAATCTCTGTACGAGAAATACTTTGTTCTCACGAATTCTAGATCGGAGGTGGTTGAGTTTGGAGCTGGTGGAATTCGAATTTGCAGCAGTGTTTTCTTGGTATCAACGTGGCAATGTCTTTCAACGGATTGCGATTAGAGTATGCCCTTGAGGGCAGCTCGAACTATATTGGATGGAAGGACAGGATGGAGGCGGTGTTAGATGATAATGGGCTGAAGGATTTCATAGAGGCTGATGTCCCAAAGCCTACTGATGCTGCGCAGGTTGATGCTTGGCAAAAGAAGACAACAAAGTGTCGAAGGATTCTGTTGGAGGGCGTGAAGGATCACATTGTGTCTAGCCTGCATGGAAAGGCTTCTCCATACTTGATGTGGAAAGCGTTGACAGATCTATTCCAAAGAAAGAGTGATTAGAGGAAGCTGGTGCTTAAGGATAAACTCAGAAACATCAAATGTGAGAAGGGAGACAGTATGCCCAAGTATCTCACGAAGTTCACTCAGTGCAGAGATGAACTGGGAAGTGTGGGGGTGACTGTCGATGATGAGGAATTGGTGAGCTTGGCTCTCCTTGGTCTTCTGAAGAGTTGGCATTCCTATCAGGACTCTGTCAATGGTCGGGAGAAATTACCAGGATGGGAAAGACTTTGGTCAGATCTTGTGCAGGAGGAGATCAGGCGGAATACCAGGGACGGATCTTCATCAAAGGGAACTGATGAATAAAATTGCACTTTGGCTGCCAAAGCAAAGAAGGGGAAGAACAAGAAGGCTTCTCAGTCTGGTGTGAAAGGAAAGAAGGAGGACATGTCCAAGGTGAAGTGCTTTCACTATCACCAGCACGGACACTATGCCACTAATTGTCTGTAGAAGAAGAAGAACAAGCAAGCTGCTGGATCTGCAGCAGGAGAGGCTCTAGCCTCGCAGTTTGAGCTTGACTTTTCATTGATCGCATGCTTGGTTTCAAGTGTGATGGGATCGGTGTGGTTCTTGGATAGTGGTGCGTCTTTTCACATGACAGGAGATCGAGATTTGTTTTCTGATCTGGAGGAGAAAGATCTTGGAGTGCACATTGAGATGGGTGATGATGGTAGATACAGTGCGACCGGTATCGGTACCATTTCCTTTGAGAGGGAGTCTGGTAAACCCTTCGTATTGAAGGAAGTGATGCATGTTCCGGGATTGAAGAAGAATCTTATCTCTGTGGTGATGTTAGAAGACAAGGGATATGATGTTGTTTTCAGAGAGGGAAAGGCTTTCCTACGCAGCAAGACAACTGGAGAAACCCGGAAGATAAGGGCTCGAGTGAGGAACCTTTATCAGTTGCATGTAGATGGTTGCGCAGCAATGGCGAGAAAGGCAGAAGGATTGGTGTGTCGGGAAGATGGCGAGTTGTGGCACAGGAGATTGGGCCACCTTCACCATGGAGCCTTGATGATACTGCAACAGATCACTATAGGGCTTCCTAAAGGCACTCTTGCACAGTCAGATCATTGCAAGGGGTGTACTTTGGGAAAGTTTGTGAAAGCCACCTTTCACGAGAAGGATAGTCGCACCACGACGATCCTTGAGAGAATTCACACAGACGTGTGTGGACCATTCTTAGTAGCTTCGACAGCAAAACACAGGTATTATGTGATTTTTGTTGATGATTTCTCTCATAAGTGCTGGATCTTCTTCATGCAGAAGAAGAGCGAGACATACTCAAAGTTCTGTGAGTTCAAAGCACTCGTCGAGAAGGAGTTAGGGAAGAAGGTGAAGGCTCTTAGGAGTGATAATGGTGGTGAATACATCTCTGGTGAGTTCAAGGATTTCTGCAGTGCAGAAGGGATTTGAAGAGAGCTCATAGCTCCCCATAACCCACAGCAGAACGAGGTTGCTGAGCGGAAGAGCAGAACGATCGTGGGTGCGACATGGGCGATGTTGCATGATCAGGGCCTACCCCTTCACTTGTGGGCAGAAGAATGCAATACAACAATATATGTGCAGAACCGTTGTCCTCACAGGATACTTGGCATGAGTACACCCGAGGAGGCTTATTCTGGTAAGAAGCCTGATCTTTCTCATTTGATGATTTTTGGTGCTAACGTTTACATGCATGTGATGAAGGATGCCAGGAAGAAGTTGGGGCTGACCGTAGAGGTTGGGATATTTGTGGGGTACACTGATATGCCCCACAACTATCATGTGTATTTTCCAAACAGTGGTAAGACTGTTGTGCGACGGGATATAAAATTTCAGGAGGAGAAAGCCATGAAGTGTTCGCTTGAGAGGGAGCCACACTTGCATGTAGGTGAGGAGCTATTAGTTCCTAAAGATGAGCTTTAGGACATGGATCAGCCACAGGACGAAGTTCATGGGGTGGAAGAGACCACTCATGCAGCGCCAACCATCAGACGGCGAAATCGCTTGACAGAAGCTGAGCAACTAGCTTAAGATGCAGAGAAAGTTGTAGGACCACCTACAGCCCAACGTAGACAGAGACAATCACCTGATCGGTACACTGGATACATGGATCTTGTGAGCAAATGTGTTGTGACTGAGCCATCCTCTTTCGAGGAAGCTGTGGAGGATCCCACATGGGTAGACGCCATGGTGGAAGAGTATGATTCGATTGTCAGAAACAGTCCATGGGAGATTGTTCCTAGACTGGAAGGGAAATCAGTGGTGGGTTCGAGATGGATCTACAAAGTTAAGCAAGCAGCTGACGGGAGTGTGGAGAAGTACGAGGCAAGATTTGTTGCCCGAGGCTTTTCACAGATAGAGGGGATCGATTATGAGGAGACCTTTGCACCGGTTGCAAGGTATTCTTCCATACAGACGATTCTTGCTCTCTCAGTGTCGATGGGGTGGCACATTCATCGGATGGATGTGAAGACTGCATTCCTCAACGAAGTCATTGAGGAGGAGGTGTACATTGAGCAGCTCGAAGGTTTTGAGATCTTCAACAGCGAGTCGCATGTGTGCAGGCTCAAGAGAACGTTGTATGGGTTGAAACAAGCACCACGTGCTTGGTACACATAGATAGACAGCTATTTCACCGGACTTGGATTCTCCAAGAGCGAGGCGGATCCTAACCTATACCAGATTGTGGTGGAGGGTAAGTTGCTTATCATTGTACTTTATGTAGATGATTTGATTCTAACGGGTGATGAGCTTTTGATACTTTCATGCAAGGATGATCTTGCTAAGGAGTTTGAGATGAAGGACTTGGACCTCCTTCATTATTTCTTGGGATTAGAAATCTGGCAGCGCAGTGATGGACTATTTGTTTCTCAGGGTAAGTATGCTTGGGAGATATTGGAGAAGTTCAACATGCATGGCTGCAAGCCTGTTGATACTCCTCTTCCTGGAGGTTGGAGGAAGGAGGATGCCACTTCAGCAGAAGAAGTGGATGCCACTGTTTATCGACAGTTGGTGGGGTCGCTTATGTATCTAGTCAATACACGACCCGATATATGTTATGCTATTAACCAGCTTTCACAAGCTATGGTTAAGCCAACGAAGCTCTTCTGGAAGGCAGGCAAGCATGTATTGTGTTATTTGAGAGGCACATCGGGATATGGATCTTGGTATAGACAGGAGGATGTAGATTGGGCAGGGAGCTCAACGGACGACATTAGGTACCATCATATCAGAGATTATGTGCAGCGGAGAATCATGTTACTTTCATACATTCCAACGAAGGATCAGGATGCTGATATATTGACGAAGGTGCTCACCAGGAGCAAATTCGAATACCACCGAGGCAGGATAGGGGTTGCTGATAATCCATATCTTATTGAGAGGGAGTGTTGAGAATGCAACAAGATGATGGAGCTTAGTGGAAAGGAGTCACCTTCACTAAGTGGGCCCGCAGGCAAATTATGGCGCAAAGTCTATTTTTAGACTATGTCTATTTTTAGACATATGGATCATGTCTATGAGTTACAGGATGTTGTTGATGGATGATTGGTCATGTTGGGAAAAATAGATGGAGTTCTATTTTTGGATCACAGCGGAGTGATCAGAGTCTATTTTTAGATTTCCTGGCTAAAAATAGAAACAGTCAAATATTATTAGCCCTTAGTAATATTTGGACTATAAACTTTATCTTATTCTCTTGGAGCACTTCAATTCAAGCTATGGATGTGGCACATGCAGCTGACAGAAGGAAATATGCTTTTCTTATGTGTTAGTTGAGCTATTGCATGGAGGACTTCAGTTAGAACTCATGCATGTGAGTTCTGTGGAGTTGGATGTGGAGTTGATGGAGTTGTGTTCAGTTGAACTAGTTGTATTTAGTCTAACTGTAGAATACACTAGTGATGAGTTGTGTGAATTGATTGTTAATTAATTCACTAATTATTAACTCATAAAGTAACTGAAGAATACATCAGTTAACTCAGTGCATGGACAGTTCAACAGAGACAGGTGTTAGAGGTAAGTGAAAGGGTGAGTTGTGACTATCAGTTGTGCATGAGGATTTGCACAAGCAGGGATTGAGTTATGCCAATGAGTATTGCACAGTATTGGCCAATGCCCAGTAGAATAGCCTATGCTCACGTGATTTCCAGGGTGAGTGATTCTCTTCAAGCATTGTGCAGTGGAGGCAGGCAAAGCAGCGGAGGAGATTTGAACTTGTTACTTGTTCGGATCTGAGCTAGTTTTGTGTGTAACAGGTGGAGATAGTGCTGGATACTTGTGAGGAGTATTGTACTATGTAATGCTACATGTTCTCAATCATTAATATACAGATAGTGTGGGGTTTTCAGCTATAAGCTTTCCCCGGGTTACATATTGTGTTAATGTGTGCATGCTATTGATGTTTCATTTTTTTTGATGCTGCTAAATTGATGAGCAACGTAGAGGAGGTTATGTATTGTGCATGTATTTCACAATAGTGGATAATCAGGATAATCTCTGTGAATAAGTGTCATATTATTCAAAATTTCTACAAATGTATCAGATGTACTGGAATCCTGTTGTAACTTTCGAATAAGTGCCCACACTTCTTCGTCATTCTTCCATTCCTCCCTTGCTTCGTTTATCCAATTTGTTTGGATAATAGAAATGGCACACAACAATGCTTCCACATCCTCATCCTTTCTTGAGAGTGCATCTACCACCACATTTTTCTTCCCTTTTTGTAGATGATTTCAAAGTCATAACCCAACATCTTTGTGACCCACTTTTGTTGCCCTTCAGAGGATAATATTTTTTCTAAAAAGTGTTTAATGCTATCATGATCCATTTTTACCTTGAAGTGTCTTCCCATTAGGTAGGGTCACCATTTCTTAAGTGCATGGAGTATTGCCAACATTTCCTTCTCATAAATAGCTTTGTGTAAAAGCTTTCCCTTGATTCGATGACTTTCAAAAGCAATGGGTCTTTCATCTTGCATTAAAACAGCACCAATTCCAATGCCTGAAGCATCAAATTCCACAATAAAGGTTTTTGTGCAGTCCGGTGTAGCTAAGACCAGTGCTTGGCACATTGCCTCTTTAAGATGTTTGAAGGCCTTTGTTGCTTCTAGAGTCCATGAAAATGCATCTTTCTTCAATAATGTTGTTAGAGGTGCTGCTATTCTCCCATAATTCTTAAGAAACTTCTGATAATACCCTGTCAACCCGAGAAATCCTCGCAGATGGTTTATGGATGTGGGGATTTTCGATTCCTTAATGGCTTTAATTTTGCTAGGGTCTACCTTAACTCCTTCATGAGATAAAATATGACCCAGATATTTGACCTCTTGTACTCCAAAGAAGCATTTGGATCTTTTTGCATATAATTGTTTCTCCTCCAATAGTTGTAGCACCCTGTCAACATGTTCAACATGATCCTTCCAACACTTGTTGTAGATTAGTATATCATCAAAAAATACTAACACAAATTTTCTAAGGAAGGGTTTAAAAATGGAATTCATCAAACCTTGAAATGTAGAAGGTGCATTGGTAAGGCCAAAAGGCATGACCAAAAATTCATAGTGACCCTCATGAGTTCTAAATGCTATTTTCGGAATGTCTTCAATCTTCATTCTGATTTGATGATATCCTGAACGAAGATCCAACTTGGTGAAGTAAATTGATCCATGCAATTCATCCAGTAATTCATCAATGACAGGAATGGGAAAATTAGCTTTAATAGAGAGCTTGTTGAGCTCCCTATAATCTGGATGCATGCACCATGATCCATCCTTCTTGTGCATCAATACTACTGGAGCAGAGAAAGAACTTTGACTAGGTTGAATTATACCCGCCTTTAGCATTTCTGCAGCCATACGTTCAATTTCACTCTTTTGGGCATAGGGATATATGTACAGCCTGATGTTTGGAGCAACACTTCCTGGAATCAAGTGAATAGCATGATCATGATCACGAATAGGTGGGAGATCTTTGGGAGTCTCAAATACCTTGGAATGATTGTCAAAGAATTTTTGGAGATCTGGAGAAATAGATGATTCCAATGTGGAAACATCTAGCGAACATAATTGTGCAATTACACCTCTTTGTTCCTATTTTAGAACCTGTGTCATACCGTTAGAGCTGGTTATCTTTCCTGGTTTCCCTGCAATACCCCTTAATTCAACTTCCTTTCCTTCCACAGAAAATTTCATGAAAATTTCTTGAAAATTAAAAGTTATTGTACCCAAGGATTGTAGCCATTGGACTCCTAGTACAACATCAGCACCTCTCATTGGAATGGAAATCATTGGGCTATTCAATACATATTCTCCCATGGATAGCTTGATATTATGGCACTTTCCAGAGAAATTTATCGTTCCTCCATTTGCAACCATCACTTGACACTCTGGTGCTGGATATAGGAAGCAATTCAATTCTTTTGCTATCTTACAATGAATAAAATTGTGGGTACTTCCTGAATCAATCAACACTATTACCTTTTGCTTCTTGATTTGTCCTTCTATCTTTATGGTTTGAGGAGTGGTAATTCCAGCCAATGCATGACAAGATATGGTTGGATTCATTTCTTCTTTATATAGGCTTTGTTCCTGGAGTATATCCTCTTCGTTTGACCTTTCTTGCTCCGTTTCTTCTTCCTCTTCACAATCGATGTAGAATAATTTCTTCTTAGCAAACTTATGACCTTTAGTGTATTTTCTATCAAAACTGTAACAAAGCCCTTTTACTCTTTTTTCTTCCAATTTTTGTGGTGTCAACCTTATAGGTTGTGGAAGACTAGGGGCAACAACACTTCCATCTTTATAGTTGTGAGTGGTATGCTTCCTGGTTGCCATAATTTTGCTTTCCATTTTTCTTGCTAACCTGAATGCCTTCTCTAATGAATCAGGTTCCCAAAGGAAAACATCATGTTGGGTATTATCCTTTAAAGTCCCTATGAACACATCAATCCTATGCTCCTCTGGAATATTTTTTACCCTTATGTTCAATTTTTGAAACTCCTCAATGTGCTCCATTATTGAACCCTTTTGTTTGAGACTTATAAATTGGCTAAAAAAAGTGTTGCTTTTTGTATCCTCATAATGTGCTGTCAATTATTCCGTAAAAATTGCCCAAGTGATAATTTGTTTATGAGAGAAAAGTCATTGATACCATACAAACTGATTTCGTTCCAAATATAAAGTTGCAATACGTACCTTTTGTGTGTTTTGCACATTATTGAGATCGAAAAATTGCTCCATTTGTAATATCCATGTTGCGGGATCCTTGCCATCAAACTTCCTCATATCGATTTTTGGAATATGGTGGGTCTTCGGTCCAACATTAGAGTCTATGAAATCATGATTAACATTTCTTTTGTTCTCATCACAAGTTTCCTTTACTACCCTTTCACCATTAGTAAGCATTTCTTGTAGAAACTTTGTCAAATCTGTCTTCAAATCTTCCATGCCTGTCTTCAAATCTATCTTAAAATCATACATATTAGCTTCCATGACATTCATCTTAGCTTCCACACCCTTTATCTTAGATTCCATGCCACTTATCTTAGATTCCACGCCATTTATCTTAGCTTCTGTTAGCTTTTGTGAGAGTGACATTTGTTGCACTTGGTCTTGTAATTTTGATATATGATGTAGCATTTCTTCCTCTTCTTCATGAGTCATGCTAGTGCTTTCAGGTTGCTTACTATGTGTTTGCATTTTCTTTCCTTGGGGCATTAGTGACCGATAATAATGCTCCACTATGCCCTTTGAATTCTTCAAAATAATTTTTCAAACCAAGCTTAAGAAAATATTTAAAAAAATCTACACACCATTTTTCACTTTGTAGGAGCTCGATATTGCCTCTGATGTATCCCTGTAGTTTCAGATCATCTAGTTCTGAAATTGCGACCTGCAGTAGTCCTCTGTGTCCTCTTTCCAATGCCACCAGTCTGATCCAAATTGGATTCGCCAAGGAAGAGTTATGCCAAATCTATCATAGTGATCTGATTATAGACTAGTCGAGTAGATCGAACTTGTACGACGTTCCACGAGTCACTGTTTCGACCTTTTTATTTGAAAAATATACAAAAGAAACTATAGTCTATCCTCTTTCTGTACCTTTTTACTAAATTTCAATCCGATGCTTAGAGAGAAAGTTATGACGATTTTCCCCAGGTCACCTGTTTGGAATGTAATTCAGGAGTCTGCAAAAAGACCAACTTCCTCAGATCATATCTCCACAAATATAGTGCAAAAATGTCTAAAATTTGGATCCAAGGTGCAGTACGATTTCTTCTCAAATGGGTTTTTTTTTAGCTTCTAAAACATCGTAGAAATTTTTTTATAGCGAAAATGCCATGATCACCTATTTGGAGCAACGAAACCCTAGAATCCAAAGCTCTAATACCAAATGTTAGGAAACCAGCTCAAAAAAAGATAGAATGGATAGATCAACGCCTTAGAATTTAGCCTCTTCGAGGGGGCAACCTCCTTTACATTACATACATGAACGATTCTTGGATGATTCAAATGACAAAACCTCCTTTCTATATATAGGAGTCTAAGGAGTCACAATATAACCTAGCCGACCTAACAATAATAATATAAAGCCACAAAAATAACAATAGGGGGATTCTATGGGGCACAGTAATAATAATATGGGGACAATAGGGGTACAAAAATATTCATAAGGGATACAACTACAATAGTAATGGGGTAATCACTAGTATTATAGGGACCTAACAGAAATAATTGGCTACTTCCGACCATGGTTCTACGTGATTTTTCTGAGAATCATCCACAATAACTCCTCTCCTTTCAACTATTCTCGGATTTTCATTTTCTAATAATTGGGACATTGCCACCCAACTAGATGAGCCTGCATTTGATGTGCATGTGGTATCTAAAATCAATGGAGCCATTTAGTGAATTTCCTCAAGCGGAAAGATTGATTCTGGTGGGGTGGTGGACTTTCTTCTTGCTTTGATTAGCTAAGACATGTCTTTATCATGTTAAAAAAACAAGTGAAGATAAGCAAAAATTACTCGAATGCTGGAAAAGTCATATCAAATAAATGCATGCATAATGGAGAATCCCTTGGTATTAAGTCAAAATTATTGCAAATCGGTTGAAAACCTCAAGATTAGAAAACACAGAAAAGATCATTAAATTTTCAAATGTCCGTTCACGTGGTGCTAACAGATGGCATTATATCGGAACTGTATAGGTCGACGATTTGACAATGGGTAGTTTTCTATATGATTTTAGCAAAATGCGAAATGAGAAATGACGAGTTTGTTGAATTGGTGAATTGCTAACAGAATGCGATATCGACATCTTTCATTTGAAAGAATGCAATGACGGAAGTGTTAATTGACAGACTGCGATATCAGATGTTTCGGTGAAATCAAAGTTTTCGACATTTCGGTGAAATCGGTTTTCGGCATTTTGACGAAAATGGTTTTCAACGTTTCGACATTCGGAGCTTTGGCATTTTCTATAGCGAGTTTTTCAACATATCCATATGCTTATCCTTTTTAGTGTTTTCTTTCTTTGTTTCTCAATGTTTTATTCTTTCAAGGAAAAGTAATTTACTTCCTTAACTTTCTAATTTTATTTTTGATAAATAAAAAAATAAACTTAACTTAGGATATTTTATGCAAAAGGATACTATCCTAATTTTTTCTTTAAAGGGTCCCCATTATTCCTTCTATGATTTCTAAGGAAAATGGGGGGTTGTTGAATACTACAACAATTGGCAACAGACTAGACAAACCTGTTAATCTCTGTTATAAAATAAAATTTTAATTCTTGTAAAGAAGTTTTTTGAAAGTTTATGAATAATTGAAATCTAAACCGTTATAGATAACTTTGAAATTATATAACCTATTTTACTCAAAAAGGGTTCTTTGAGGTTTTTTATAGATGAAATTTCTTTTGAATGGATCATAATGTAATAGGTTGAAAAGATAAGTAGGAATTATTTGAAGTTCAACATATTGAATAAACTTATTAGTAATTAGTAATGCCTCTGCCGCCAGTAGGAATCTATAGCCTCGATAGGGTTACTATTTAACCAAAAATGAACCAGTACCTTATTCAAATTATAATAAAGATGTTCATAGGTAACAATATTGTTTTCTTTTTCAACCCCCTTTGGAAGACGCTGGCAATTTTATAGCGCTAAGGAATTGGTTGGAGGCAACACACGTCCATACTCTATGGGATATTTCGGATTGGACAGAGAATTATTGGATGGGCTGGAAGCGGTTATCAGTGCCCATTGACCTGGAAAACGATTGGATGGCATTCAAAGCCCATCTTCATGGACTGGCCCCCCTCCACGCCAACAGAAAGGACGCGAGAGGCTGGGAGAATAGTCGCTCAGGATATACTGTTAAGCAGGGTTACTTCAAGTTTTTAGAGCACCCCCACGTCCCTCCCAACCCAGCTCCCTGGGCAGGGATATGGAACTTCCCGTCTATACCAAAAATTGATCATTTTTGCTGGATTCTCAGCCATCAAAAAATTCTTACCGAGGACAGACTTCAAAACAGAGGATTTAATGGACCGTCCAGATGCGTTCTTTGTAAGACAAATTCTGAAACCGCTCTCCATATAATGATTGAATGCAACTTCACAATATCTGTCTGGCAGGAGCTGCTGGACAATTGGAAACTCGATCTCAATTTCCCCACCTCAGTTCAAGAGCTGTTTGCAGGCTGGATGGCCAGATATCCAGGTGTTCAACCAAAGAACAAAAAGATCAGAGCAGCATGGAGTGCTTTGCCAAAATTTACTAGTTGGCAGGTTTGGTTAGAAAGGAACAGGAGGATATTTCGAGACAAAGCTCATGATCATAGAATAGTAGCTAATTCAGTGAAGTGCCAATTAAGCGAGTGGTTGGAAGGCATAGATGACGATTCAAATCTTAGTCAACATGACAGAGAGCTGGGAACTGCTCTTAAGCTTAGCTTCCATAAACCAAGAAGCTCACCTCCAGAACTTGAAGTTTGGAAAATCAGGAAAAATGAGATCGAATTCCAGGAATGGCTGTCCAAACAATTAATTCCATCTCTATTTTTTGATGGAGCAGCTAAAGGGAATCCAGGGAAGGCTGGGGCGGGAGGACACATTATCATGCCAGACAACATTTCTTCTCATAATTTTGCCTGGGGGCTAGGCCATACATCTAGCATGCAAGCCGAGGCGCTCGCCCTCTTGCAAGGGGTAATCTTCCTCAAGGAGCTGGGAATTCGGGAAGCTAACATTCTTGGAGACTCCCAAGTTATCATAAGAGTTGTGGTGACCAACTCCAACCCTTCTGATCTGCACCTAGCCAGGCTTCTTTCCAGAATCAAAAGCATTTCAAAATCGCTTCGCTTGACATATTTTCATGTTCTAAGAACAAATAATAAAGCAGCAGACACCCAAGCAAACATTGCAGTTCACTTAGAAGCTGGAACTGTTCTCAGAAACAAGGAATTTCTGTGGACTCCTATACCATGAAAAGATATGTTTTATTGTTCCCTTTTAAATCAGTTTGTCTGCATCTTTCATCTAGGACAATTAGCATTCAAAGATCATTTTGAAAATTGTAAAAAGAGGAAGTGGATAAGAGCAAAAGCCAATCCCCTCCTGGCAGAAAGGCATGTTGGAAAATGCTCCTCATTTTGTAACCGAATTTGTGGCCATTGGCCAAGCAGATAATGAAACACTATAACCGTTCTTGTTAAAAAAAAAACAATATTGTTTTCTTTTATGATTTCCTTTTTTATTTACTTTAAAGTGACCATCATCTTGGTTTCGTGGCCAGAAATTGATAATGCCATTCACAAGTTATAACAAATTTGAACAAGTCGACTCATAATGAGATCTCTTGTCTCAAGGTATTTTGACTATGAGCCATTATATTGATGTGGTTGCCAATAATGATAATGTCAAGTTTATTAGTTTCCTATGATCATGGTAAGTTAGCTCGTGATGAGACCTCTTAAATTTAAAGTTTTTTATATTTTTGAATTACACTGTGAAAAAATTTAAAATAAATGAATGGGGAGGTTGCATATTCTCTTTATGAGTTTCGGATGACCATTTGAGTAAAATATGCTAAAACATCAGAATAAGTTGCTACTTTTTATAAAAATAACTTTTCAAATCTGACTCACAACAACTTAATTTTTCAAACTAACAACGAGCCAAGAAGATATTTTATTTCGAATGGTTATTCAAAGTCAAAATTTTCTAAATTAAATTAAATTAGATTTCAATTTATAGTTTTGATTTCTTTATTATCTCTTAAATAATTAACATATACATGATTGAGAGAATTAACAATGTGCTACTAGAAACTGTAATATCTAAAACACAATTTATTTGAGACTAAGATATTTACATATTATACAAAAGAACTGATGTTCTTTTAAGAAAAATATTTTTTGAGTATAAGCCCATAAGAGTTTCCTTCTTCCTCTGTAAATCTTTCAAGATAAGAGTTGATGGACCTATTTTCTCAGCAATTTGAAAAGGACCAAGCCAAATCTTTTGAAATTTGGTATGTTTTCCTTTGTCCTCATGCACTTTATCCCATTTCAAAACTAAGTCACCAATTTCAAAATGTTTTGTACTGACTGAGTTTCTATCAAATGAAGCTTTGACCAATTGTTGATGATGAGTGTGAACTACCTTAGACTTATTTATTTCTTCTTCCAACTTAATCATTTGGGACATTTGCAATTGGAAAGAGGAATAAGGTTTTTCATTGATAAATTGAAGTAGGGTTGCTGAAGGGATAGTTATATTCAAAGGTAAAATGACTTCTTTTCCATATGCCAAATGAAAAGGAGATGTTCCTATTGAAGCTTTTTTAGTTACCCTATCTTCCCATAAAGCTGTAGAAATTTCTCTATAGATCAGCTAGCTTTGATACCATGTAGAAATTCTGCAAATTCTCTACAAATCTCCCTCTAAGATCTTTGTAGAAAATCTAACTGTAGATTAACTTGATAATGCAATATACCAAAGCAAAATACTATAATCTACTTCTACTATCAATTTTCGAAAGCTTAAAGAATGAGTTGAATCATAGCTGAACACATATAACTAGAAGAAGAAGAATCAATGCACATGAAACACAGAAAATACTCAGAGAAAAGCCTCAGCTAAAAACCCCACTATCTGTATTATCATACAAGGTGGAAATACATCAGAATTATACAAAGCCTTAGCTCTCACAACTGGCTAGCTCTCAGTACAATCCTCCTGGATTCTCACAAGCAATCAAAGCTTCTCACAAGCCTTCTCATCTGCCCTCCAAGCTCCTATTTCCTTGCACAGTTCCTATGGGATGATTCTCCTTCACCAAGTGGAACACTGCTCTCACACACTGCTCTAACACACTGTCAGAATTGCGCAATCCTCAAGGAACCTTTTCCTTGATTTCATGCACAAGTTTCCTTTATAGGAAAACGCATGCAACTGATAGTACATTGTCCTTGAAATTTAGCTCAACTGGGTCTTTCTCAACATAGGCATGCATGAGTTTCTGATGAGGGAATCTTCAGTTATCTGGAGTACACTGGTTGATTGCATGCATGCATCAACTGACTGATAACTCACAATTAGTTCCTCAAACAGTTTGGAACTAATTTAACTGGACTTAACTCAGTACACTGAGTAACTAATTACAACTCAAATATAACTTAATCTTATCTCCTTAATTTAATGGATAACCCTTGCATGACTTCAGAAAGACTTCTAACTTGAATTTCTCCAACTAATTAATCTATAATGAATTAATTAATAATTTCCAAGTAGCGGGTGAGACTAAATTCGAATTTTAATTCAAAGACAAATTAAAATTGGAATATTCTGGATTCTATTTTTATCATTTCTTGTTGCTATTTTTCAACACTCCCTCTCAACAAGAAAGGAATTTCAACTCGATCTCGATTGTGAACCTTTGGAATGTTATGCATGCAACACTTCTCTCTAGTGTTGTTGCTCCATCAACTTCAGAAACAAAAAAAACATCCAAACTGAATCAGTATGATGCATTTGTCATCAAAGTCTCTGACTGCTATTGCCTCTGTCAACTGAAAACTTTGCGCTTCGGCTCACTCTACCTTTCTGCACTATTGTCAATCCTCTTTGTGCTCTTCAGTATCTAACTGCTCTAGCCTCTATCACTTTGATATATGACTGCATCAATCCCACTGATTCCTCCCGCTACTATATACCTTGTGTTCCCGTAGCAAGGTACGATCCATGAGATAAAACCTCTCAATGGACCCTGCCTAATTTCAGTATTCTTGGGACTATCACTTCACATTGCCCCACCTCACACCTGGAGGTATGGCTGCATGTGGTATCTTTGCCCACTTCTCCAATTGTGGCTCCTCCACAATTGTCTAAGACTTCTTCTGGGACTGCATGTTGAGAGGTAATTTACTCTCCCTCTCAACCACCAAGTCTCTAACATTTTCCTTGCTCCTCGAGGCTTTGCATGCATCTTGAACATTAAGATCATATAGGTTCTTAACTTGTGAACCGATCTGTTTCACCTGTCCCTTGGTGATGTGTCTAAGGAACACCGTTACTTTACTGAAGACAACATCGTAGCCTTTGTCCTCCAACATCGCGACCGATACCAAGTTCTTCTTTAGTCCAGGCACATACTTCACATCTGTCAAGGTGATAGGCGCTCCATGCTCCCTCTGAAAAGAAACTATGCCCACTCCTGAAACACTATACCTTTTGTTGTCACCCATCTCTATGCACATCTTAAGGTCTTTCTCCTCCAAGGCACTGAATAAACTTTTATCGCCGGTCATGTGGAATGAGGCTCCACTGTCAAGATACCAAACACAACCCATCATCGATGACACCATGCATGCAATGAGAGTAAATTCCATTTCGAACTAAGAGGCTAATTCCTCACCTTCCAATCCTTCTGAGGATCCCTTCTTGGACTTCTTCGATGGGTAATTAGTCACATAATGTCCCATCTCAAGTGAAGTATTATATGAATTCGATTTGCACCTGCAACCTCAAACTTCAAACTTCGAATTCTCTTCTCAGTATATTGTTCACAGCTCTAATAAACTTTGCTCCAATAAACTTGCCTCTCATAACATGTAGAAATTTCTCTATAGATCAACTAGCTCTGATACCATGTAGAAATTTTCAAATTCTCTACAAATCTTCCTCTGAGATCTCTGTATAAAATATGACTGTAGATTAACTTGATAATGTAATATACCAAAGAAAAATACTATAATCTACTTCTACTATCAATTTGCAGAAGCTTAAAGATTGAGCTGAATCAGAGCTGAACACATATAACCAGAAGAAGAAGAATCAATGCACATGAAACACAAAAAATACTCAGTGGAAAGCCTCAGCTAAAAACTCCACTATTTGTATTATCATACAAGGTGGAAATAGATCAGAATTATACAAAGCCTTAGCTCTCATAGCTAGCCAGTTCTCAGTACAATCCTCTTGGATGCTCACAGGCAATCAAAGCTTCTCACAAGCCTTCTCATCTGCCCTCCAAGCTCCTATTTCCTTCTGCAATTCCTCTGGGATGTTTCTCCTTCACCCAGTGGAACACTGCTCTCACACACTGCTCTAACACACTGTCAAAACTGTGCAATCCTCAAGGAACCTTTTCCTTGACTGCATGCACAAGTTTCCTTTATAGGAAAACGCATGCAACTGATAGTAGATTTTCCTTGAAATTTAGCTCAACTGGGTCTTTCTTAGCATATACATGCATGAGCCTTTGATGAGGGAATCTTCAGTTATGTAGAGTACACTGGTTGAGTGCATGCATGCATCAACTGACTGATAACTCACAATTAGTTCCTCAAACAGTTTGGAACTAATTTAACTAGACTTAACTCAGTAAAATGAGCTAGCTAATTACAACTCAAATATAACTCAATCTTATCTCCTTAATTAAGTCTTATCTCCTTAATTAAGGCTTATCCCCTTAATTTAAGGGATAACTCTTACATGACTTCAGAAAGACTTATAACTTGAATTTCTCCAACTAATTAATCTATAATAAATTAATTAATTATTTCCAAGCAGCTGGTGAGACTAAATTTGAATTTTAAACCAAAGACAAATTAAAATTGGAATATTCTGGATTCTATTTTTATCATTTCTTGTTGCTATTTTTCAATAAAAGCAAATGTTAAGGCTTTGTGCCAGTTCTTCTGTTTTTGGTCAATAGTTCGTTTGATTATTTTTATAAGGTTTTTATTGGTTGATTCTGCTAAGCCATTTCCTTAAGGATAATAATTTGTAGAATATTTCAATTTAAATCCTCTTTTTAAAGAAAATGCAATCATTGCATTTCCAGAAAAATAAGAAGCGTTCTAAAAAAAGAGAGTGTTAGGAACTTCAAACTTGGTAATGATGAATTGATCGATAAATTTGATAATATTTCCAGAGTTGGCTAACTTCAATGGTATTGCTTCTACCCATTTCGTGAAATAATTTGTAGCAGTCAAAATATATTTAAGTTGTTTGGAAGAATGAGGAACAATCTCACCTATTATGTCAAGTCCCCATTGTTCAAAAGGTTGGTGTATGTTGACTGGTTGTAGTGGCATAGGTGGTTTCCTTTATCTTCATGAAGCAGTTTGACAGATTTTGCAGTTTCTCATGTATGTATGTTCATTCTTGAATAAGGTCGGCCAATAGTACCAAGCATGTAGAATTTTGTGAGTTGTAGTATCTCCACTGAAATGTCCACCTGTTGGCCCATCAAGAAGTTCCTCGAGAACATTTTCTACTTTATTTTTCTCCAAGCATCTCAAAAAAAGAAAATCATAACTTTTTCTTAATAATACATCATTAACAAGCTGATATTGATTTCCTTTCAACCTTAATTCTCTCTTTTTCTTAAAATCAAGCTCAAGTTGAGCATAACCATTCTTCAAGTAAAAAATCAAATCAGCATATTGAGAGTGATAATCGACAGGGAATACCTCTGTAACTTGTTCAATGTTACCTGTTACCTCATTTGGTGATGTATCATTCATTCCCGTGATTAACCTGCAAAAAGCTTGACCTTTGACAATCATAGTGGGTTTAATTTCCAGATCATATTCTTGCATCGTTGTTACCCAATTAGCCCTTTTTTCTCCTAGCTCCTTTTGAATGAGTAATTGTCTTACTATTGAAAAAGGAACGATTACCTTAACATGAGCTTTTAGAAGAAAAGGTCTAAAATATTTAACAACTTTGTAGACTGTGAAGGCTTGTTTTTCCACTCCTGTATAATTTAATTTAGCTCCTTGAAAATTTGAACTGTAAAAAGAAATTGGAGCTTCAATTTTTTGTTCATTTGGTTGGGTTAAAACTACTACATAAGATAGATCATAAGCAAAAGTGTATAAAATAAAATGATTGGAAAAATTGGGAGTTGATAGAGAAGGAGCATTAATTATAGCCTGTTTGATGGTTTGAAATGCTTATTTTTCATCATCTCACCATTTGAACAATGAATCTTTCTTGATGATTTTCTGAAGAGGTAAAACAATGCGTGAAAAGTCTGGAACAAATCTTTTGACAAAATTATTTTGCCCTAAGAAAGATTGCATTGATTTTTTATTATGTGGAAATGGAATTTCTGAAATTGTTTTAATTCTATCCCGATCAATACAAACTCCATGTTTTGAAACAATGAATCCTAAGAGCTTACCTTCATTAAGAGAAAAAAATGATTTCTTAGGGTTAAGAGAAATTCCATATTTTCCACATCTTTCAAACATTTGTTTTAACTCATGTAGATGATTACTTCTCTTTTTCAAATATATGGTAATATCATCTAGATATACCACTACAGTTTTATAAATTAACCCCTTGAAAGCAATATCCATAGCTCTTTGGAATGTAGCTCCAATGTTCATTAATCCAAAAGGCATTTTTTGATATGCATATGTTCCCCATTTTGTTCTAAATGTGGTTTTCAACCAGTCTTCTTGATGAACTAAAATCTAATTATACCCTGAAAATCCATCTAAGAAAGAAATTAATTCGGAACCTACTACTGATTGTAAGACTTGCTCCATTGATGGTAAGGGAAAGTTATCCTTTTGACATGCTCTGTTCAGATTTCTAAAATTGAAGCAAATTTGAATATCACCACTCTTCTTCCTAACTAGTACTAGATTTGAAACCCATTGTGAATGTGTGACAGGAAAAATAATCTTGGATTTTAAAAGTTTATTCAACTCATTTTTTATTTGGGTTTCCAAATTTAGATGAATTTCCTAAGCTTTTGTTGGATAGGTTTGACTTCTGCTACTATCAGGATAGTATGTAAGATAATAGAGGCATTATATGTTTTGAGATCTTGATAATTCTAGGAAAATATATCTTGATATTTCTTTAACAAATTAATGAATACATTTCTTTCCTCAGATGAAAGGCCAAACCATAAATTAATATTTTGAGGTTTTTGATCAAATCCTAGGTTAACTAATTCAAACTTTAAAGTAGAACTCTGGAGTTTGCAATTGTTGACCTTTTTGAATCTATCCTTCAAATCATATAGATCTTCAAGCTTGACTACAGATTTAGGTAATGGATTTTTTTTCAATTCTTTGTTTCATTTGATTATATTGTTCATCTTCATCTACAATCTAGTCATCATATGATCCTTCAGATGTCAAAAAACTTATGATATCTTGATCATTATTGAATACTCGCCAATTGGTGATGTTATCTAGGATCGATGGTCAAAAAATCAATTCAATAGAAAATCGATTTGGACTATAATCTTCTGATGGTATGAGCTTTGAAGCTACATTGGCCAAAAGATCAACACTTGCATTTTTCAGTCTAGGTATAGGGGAAATATTGAATGCTAAAAAATGAGAAGTAAGGTCTTGAACTAAAGATTGATAATGTTTCAAATGTGTAGAGAGATAGTGAATAGTATTCTTGACTTGTCTTATAACAATCTTTGAATCTCCAAATACATGAATATATTTAATGTCAAGAATAATTTCATTGTAGAGACCTTGAACCGATGCCTCACACTCAACAATATTATTCGTCCATTCAAATTCTAACCTACAAGCTAGCATTGTCCTTTCACCTTCTGGATTAATTAGTATGCATCCTGCTCCTTTACCATCTTTGGATCTAGATCCATCAAAATAAAGCTTCCAAAACAAATTTTTAACTAACAGTTTATCTACAAAATTCAAACATCTAAGAAAATATGTCTGAGAGAAATTTTCTACTTGTGAATTAACATAATTGATTGAAAAAGGTGATTTTTGTGCATCAAAATTTCCCAAAAATGATTCAGCCGAATAATTTCCAAGAATATTATTATTAAAATCTATCGGCTCATTTTCTTCTTCAAAATCTGTTACTGAATATTTCATATGCTTTTCATGATCAACTCTTATTTGATTAGGCTTTCCATTATATGGAAGCCACATGTGGGACCAGTCTGTTGCAAAGTAACCATGAAGTTTTTCAGACCAGTCTCTGCTAAGAATTAGACCATAGAATTCTGGAATATCAACAATCAATATATCAATGATTTGAGAAACTTTGGGGTTGGATGATATTCTAATGCTAATTGAATTAATATCTCTTAAAACCTTGACATTTGTTCTGTCTAATTGTACAATATGAACTGCTAATTTCTGGGGTGTGATATTTAATTTCTCACAAATTGAGTATGTCATTATATTTGAAGATGCCCTAGAATCTATCAAGGAATTATCTACATTCGTATTGTAGATTTCATAAGTCAAGAGAAAAGGAGGAGTATGAGAATTCGATATATCATCGATCAAAATTGCATCAGATGCATTAACTTTATTGAAAGAATCTATAGGGGGTTTTCCCATTCCATTAGCAGCTTTGGCTACAACAGGTGCATGAAGAGGAGAAGTAGTAACTACATTCAACTCTTTCAATAAAAAATTCTGATGTTGTTTAAGCTTGCTAAGTTCACAGAGAGAAATATTGGCCTTGATCTTGTTCATGTCTTCAATTATGTTATACTCAATGGTGTCACAGACTACCAAGGTTTTAGATGAAGGTTGAGGGTTAGATGAAGGCAGATTTGATTGAGAAGGTTTAGAAGGAGGTTTTTTATTGACAAATTTTTCTTTAAAAATAGGATTTGAAGTTTTCTGCTTTTGGATTATCTGTGAAGAATCATCAGGACCTCTACTTCTAGTGCTAACTGGTAATGCTTCTTATTCATTTTCCTCATCGGATGTAGGCAGGACAAAATCCCACAACCCATGTAATTTAGCCACTTCTTCTTCTTGTGATTCTTTAGTTGACATTGTTGATTCTTCTTCATCTTCTTCGTGATTAGATTCTACATTGGATATTATATTGGCAGGTTGAGAATTTGATGATCGATTTCTCTTGAAAGTTCTAAACTATTTTTTGGAAGAAGATTCTGCAACTTGCTTCTTAATTTCAACCATTTCATTATACATAGTTTTAAGAACTTTTTGCAATCCTTCAAGATCAAAATGGTCTTTCAGGGTTTTCTTCTTGGAATCGTCTTTGAATGTTAGCTTCTTAGCCTTCCTATCTTCTAGATCAATTTTCTTCTCTAAAGCAAATATTCTTTTCTCACAAGACAAGGCTTGTTTCATGTTTTCGACTAATCTAGCCTTATTAGATCTATCTACAAAAATTGCGATATTTGAAGGAAGATAGGATATGTACCATTCAATCTGTACATCTAAACCAGGCTTTGAAGTAGTTTGGATTTTACTCAACAATTTGTTAAACCTGGAATTAAAATATTTGATCTTTTCTCCTAAATTAACTTTCAAATTAGAAAGATCATTTATTAAATATGAAATTTTTCAATCATCACCAAATTTAGCTAAAAATTGTTCTTCAAATATATCCCAACTAGTAATTGAGCCTGCTAGTGGTGAAAAGTACCAAGATCCTACAGATCCTTAAAAAGTATAAGGAAACAATCTTACTACACAGTCTTTGTGTTCAATACCATTAAGATTCATGGTTAGCATAAAACTATTGAGATGTTCTTCAGTAGGAAGACCATCATCTGGATTGTATTTGGGTAACCATTTTTCTGGATGACTTGGTAGAGGATGAAGTGCTCCTGCTAATTGAATAGCTCCAGGATTAGTCTATGGTCTAGCAGCCATCGTTTGTCTTATTATTTGAGAAGATGATGTAGAAGTTCCAGAGGTGGATGTTGTGGTAGAAGAAACAACCACTTAACTATTACTACTTGTGGCAGCACTAATTGTTTGAGTAGAATAAATAGGAATGGATGAGGAAATTGGTTGTGAAGGGATGAATGAGGGAGTTTGCGGTGGAGATGAATGTATAATCTCACTAGAAGATGACTGAGATGATGATGTAGTAGCTATTTTTTGATGAGAGGGCAGTGGAAACTCAAATGGTGTAACGCCAAGTTTTTCACTCTGTGAACGAGTTAATACACCAGTGTGACGAAACAAGGAAGTGACACTTCCTTCGGAAGCTTCAGATGTTACAGATTTTTCTGTAGAAATAGAGATATCCTCCAATTTCTTTATCAAAGACTGTACTTCCAGAGATTCCGGATTGTAATCTGAAGGAGGTACTTCAGGAAATGTGCTAGGATATTTTGGGTATTTTTCTACAACTTCTGATTTATAACTTGAAGATTTAGAACGAGATCTCAAAGTTGTAGGAGTTTTTGAGGGTGATTAACTCTTGTGGTGGATTATTGGTTTTGCATTGGGTTTATATGCTATCCATAGTATGTTGCCCCTCCTTCTAGCACCAAAAATGTTGAAGGCTGGAAAGTGACTGCCTCAACATCGAGGAAATTCACCTGGTCTGAAGCTTAAAGAAACTCCTTTTCCATTGAAGATGGTGGGTCCAACTGGGGATATAGGGACCAGTTTCCCATTTAAAAAGATTTAATAATAACAAAAGGAATGAAATCAACATAATGGAATGATTTAATAACTAATGATAAAACTTTAATACTTATTCTAACTATCTCCTGGGATAAATCTCTTTTATGTGATCTAATAGAAAGATTTCATAAAGCATGTAACAATATAGATCATCTCATACTTTAATGAAAAGAAAGCATACGTAAGAAACTAAATTAATTAAATAGTTAATTAATTTAGTTGATGAAAAACTCAATCATACAAAAGATCTTGTTATCTCATATATAATCACAAACCATTCAATATTTCACATCAATAGTGAAAATCATATATCTCATTTCATATCAAACTATAATGAAATATTCAAAAAGAAATAAGTTAACTATGTAATTCAATAACATAAAACGAAAACACAAAGATAATAGTATCCGATGGATCAAAGCTTTATATCCAAAAAAGATAGCTTCCAGGCTCAGCCTTTCAATTAGATAACTTATGTTCAAACAATAGTGTGAGTTCAAAAGCCACCTTCCCAAAATTATGGACCCCTTTCTAAATGCATGAAAGACGTTTAAATAGGCTATTAATATTACAAAAATAGAAAACTTGTAAACAAAGTTTCTAAATACTATTTTATAACTATTAAAACTAAAATCTTAGACAACAAAATGGTGATCAGTTATAACAGTCCTCATGACTATTTGTCAGACTCATTTTCTATTCATTATTTGAGATTGCATGCATTCACCATTGGCTCAAGCTGGGGGGGATGTATCGACTGCATACACATCTGTCCCATGAAGATTGCATAATTGAGTACTCGAAGAAGTTGAGTAGAAATATTTGAGAGACACCTCAGCGTAAGCCGTTGACTATGTGGTTTCACTAGGAAATGCCAATAACTCTCCATGTTAGGTCTTGATAGGCTTTGAATATCTAGAGCTTTCTTCATAGACACTTATTTCCATGATTTTTTAAGATCTTGACATCTGGAAAAGTGTCTTTCGAGCATTCCTATATCAGACTCGCTTGTAATAAAGTTTCCTTAATGTATTCGGTGAGATTAGAAGCGAGATTTATAGCCCTCATAATGGCCATTTCAACACTTTTCATCTTCATATCCCAATCACCGAATACAATGTCCTTTATCGACTCTTCAATTCTAGGGAAATTGCCCACTCTCCCCTCTGCAGTGTTTTACCAATCTAGTTCGATACCTTTTCATCAAACCCTTCTTAATATGTCCTCAGATTGGACAGTTGAGTAACTAGGTAATCACTAGTTTTCAAAAAATCATGAATCTGAGATGATTTATGATAGAAAAATAATTGTTGTTTGGTCAGCAAGGTGTCTAGTTCAGATGCCTCCTTCCAGACTTCGTTGATTTCAGGGCTTTCTTGTAGCTATTCAATCCTTTACTGCAGTTGTTGAATCTACTGGTCTTTATCTCTGCTATCTATTTCAAATTGAAGCCTTAAATTATCAAAATCTCTTTGTAGATTAGTAACATTTGAATGCCATTATTGCTCTATGGTTTGCTTTTCTTGTTGGAAAAGTTGTTCCATTTGAGAAAATCTTTGATCCTTTTCTTTTATTAATAAATAAATTTTTGTGACTTTGTCGATGGTGGCACTGGCATAAGCTCCTACTTACTGAGATAGCCTATTCAATTCTTCCTCAAGGGTAGACTGCTCTCCTTTCCAAAGTATTTGGATTGGAGTCTCGCTAGGGAGTAAGTTTGGAGATTGTTCCAATTTCATTTTCTTCCGTGATCTGCTCATAACGACTTTATTCTTTGGACTGTCAAACATGTCCAATGGTGGAATTTCATCAATCTTGAGGACTATCTCAGTGGTAGTGAATGCAAGGATTATTTCCATATGCTCTAGTGTAGTAGAATCTTTCTCTACTTTTACACTGATGTTCCTCTCACTTTCTTCAGTATTAACAATAATTTGGGGATCCTCGGTAGTGAATGAGGTCTCCCCTTTATCACCTAAAAACTTAGAGGCTTATTTATTACTTGTACATAACTTTGTGTTTGGCTCAATAGTGATTGTTGCTAACTGTGTAGTAACTAACATTGGTTCTATAGCTTACTGAATGGAACTGTTTGTGGGAGGGACTTCTTTAGTAGATAGCACACAGTTGAATTCTTCCCAAACTTTATTGAATTCTCTCTTGTTCAACAACATCAATTTTTGTTTCTATAACTGGTATTAGGGAAGAAGAGGCTGATTCTTCTGCTTTTCCTAATTCTTGTTGCATATGTTTTACCAGTTTTTCTGGTAAATGGGAATTTCTCCTCTGACAATATTGTCTAAAGCTCAACAACTCTGCAAAACTTAATCTTTTCGCAGCTAGCTCCTCGATGATAAAGTATTTTAGAATCATCTCAAACAAGTTGTCAAACTTATCAGGCTCACTTGAAAAAGGCCTAAGTTTCAGCTAGGTCGTTACTTGTTTGTCAATTATTTTAGGATCATAGTGTCAGTTTGGAAAAGCTGGAAAATATAAAGGTTTTAATTGCTCAATTTCAAGCAAACATGCTTAAAATTGTCAAAGGCCTGTGAACCACAAGAAATAGGAAAGGGGGGCCAAACAGTTTTCTTGGTATATTTAATCTCTTTAGTCATACAGTAACCAATTGTTTGATAGGTAGTTTCCTTGGCTAGAAATTTATCGGGAACAAAGAGTGGCAAGGCATGAGGATGGGCTTAGCTACCAAAAATACGAATATAAGTAAAATTATCTTCCCCGAACCATTTTCCTATAAGCTTTAGGTCTCTATTGGCTTCAACAGTAACCCTAGGGGCTTTACTTCCAAAGACTTCTTGGTGAATGGGGACCGTGACCTCGAGGAAAATTTTGTAAAAATTGAGGTGGTACTTAGATTCCCACAAGATGTCAAAGTAAATATGAATGAGGATAGAATATTGATTAGTCCATTTCCATCCTAAATATGGAAAATCATAAGAGAAACATATAGAATCCATAATATAGGCACTCATGTAAAAGGGATGAGCTGTCCTTGCTAGTACATTGCACTTTTGTTTGACAAAATGGTTTCCCAATCCATAATGTAGCTGTCAGAAGTAGCCTCAATCAAGGGTAACCATTCTTTTGAAAACTTCTGAGTATTGGCTAAACCAAAAAGAAACACATCATAGCAGGAACCTAGGAGAAAGGGCTTACAAGAGAAGCTAGTGAATGCATACCCCTATCCTCGCGCTTATTCTTGTTAGGATCTTTCCTCCATTCTTTAATAAGTTCAACAAGGTTTGAATTCTCTTGCATGAATTTCTAGACAAATTGAGCATTGTATCTCTTCTAGTGTGCTAGAAATTTATACATTCTCCTTAAGTCCTCAGGTCTAAATGAACCAATGACAGTTTTCTTGGTAGTTATGAATATTCTCTCTATTATATCTACATGATAAATAACCCATCTCACCATATCAGTATATGGGAGGATCTTAGGACGAGAAGCAATTATGTGAAGGAAAGAATTGGCTACTTCTGACCATGGATTTGCATGATTTGTCTGAGAATCATCCACAATAGCTCCTCCACGTTCACCTATTCTCAAAATTTCATTTTCAAATAATTGGGACATTGCCTCCCAACTAGATGAGCCTGCATTTGATGTGCATGTGTTATCTGAACTCAATGGAGCCATTTCATGAATGTCCTCATGAAGCAAGACTAACTCTGGTGGGGTGGTGGACTTTCTTCTTGCTTTGATTAGCCAAGACATGTCTTTATCCTATTAAAAAACCAAGTGAAAATAAGCAAAAATTACTCGAGCGCTAGTAAAGTCATATAAAAAATGTGCATCCATAATGGGGAATCCCTCGATATTAAGTCGAAATTATTGCAAATCGATTGAAAACCTTGAGATTAGAAAACACATAAAGGATAATTAAATTTTCAAACGTCTATTCACATGGTGTTGAGAGATGGCATTATATTGGAAGTGAATAGGTCGGTGATTTGATACTGGGTAGTTTTCTGTATGCTTTTAGCAAAATGCAAAATGCGAAATGGCGAGTTTGGAGAATTGGCAAATTGCTGATAGAATGTGATATCGTCATGTGTCATCTGATAGAATGCGATGATAGAAATGTTAATTGACAGACTGCGATATCGGATGTTTTGGTGTTTCGGCGAAATCAGAGTTTTCAACATTTCAGCGAAGTTGATTTTAAGGCATTTTGATGAAATCGGTTTTCGGTGTTTCGGCATTCGCAGCTTCGACATTTTCTATAACACATTTTGTGACATATCCATTTGTTTATCCTTTTTAGTGCTTTTTTCTTTGTTTCTCATTGTTTTATTCTTTTAAGGAAAAGTAGTTTTCTTAATTTTCTAATTTTATTTTTGAGAAATAAAAGGAAATAAACCTAACTTAGGATATTTTATACAAAAGGATACTATCCTAAAAAATTTAAAGGGTCCCCATTATTCCTTCTATGATTTATAAGGAAAATGGGGGGTTGTTGAATACTACAACACAACTGTAATAATTTAGGGGCTGAATTATTTATGTTATATAGATTGCAGAAATAGGCCTGTTTAGGGAACAAGAGGTGAAAATTGGGTCTATTCTAACAACATAAGGAAGGCTAAATTTTGATGAATTTCTAGGCCAAATTATTAAGGGCTTGTTTATGCCTGTTTTCAAGGGAATTTTGAGGACCTATTATGATCATTTGAAGGGAATTTAAAGGGTTGATTAAGGGTTGTTTCATGACATCTCAATGGGAAGAACTTAGGAGCCAAGGAGGTATTCTAAGGTGGAAAGTTTGACAAGCATGATGAGACTTCCTACAAATAAATTTGAGTTGTTAGGTACAAGGACGAACCTTCATTTGATATGGAGTCAAATCCTTGTTTATTGTCCAAATTAGATGTGGTCAACTTGATTATTTGAAATAGGTACTTAAGGGAAGTTTTTAATTTAACTAGGTACACCTCTCTTATTTGTTTACTAATGAAGTTACTCCAAAGCCAGAGGGAGCTGAGGGGAAAGGCTCCTTCACCTACTTTTATAAAGCAATAAAATAAACTATCATAACACCTGTATTAAATTATGTGTTTTTCTTTGAAGTCTTTATGGTTGTGTGGTACATGAGTTGCAATTATTAGGGTTTGTAAACCTAATAATAATTGGAGATTATGACTTGTATTGAAATCTTGGATGAGAAAGTCCTAGGGTTTGTGAGATAAAACCCTAGAGCAAGACCTAGAGTGTTGGATGCAAGTGGAGTTGGTGTGATGCATACTTGGTTTATCTCCTTGATAGCATGAGGATGACTTGGTATTGATGCTAGCTCATTGTTGAGCCTTTGGTGTGGCTAGATAACTCAATGAATCCACAAGATGAAGAAACCCTAGCTCTTATGCAAGAAAAAGGAAAGAAACATGCATCAACAACTAATGTTGAGGACAAGGATGAGCATCCACCTCAAAAGAAGACAAGGAATCCAAGCTTGATGATATTGCAGATGGAATTCATTGATTTATGAAATAAGGCAAGGATCAAGAGGGAGCTGAAAATTCCATACAACTCTCAACAATTTAATCAAAAGATAACTAATTAAGGAATTTCTCCCTTGATTATTATTTTTTTTATTTAGCCATCCTCTCACCTTTTAATTTCTTATGACCTTGATATTTATTTCTTACTCCCATTATGAGACTTTTTTTTCCATGGAGTCTTGAATGAGGTTTAAAGAAAAACAATTCCATTATGAAGATTTCCTTTACATAGGTGGCAACATTAGGAAGTGCAAGGCAAGGTTGTGACAAGAGGGTTCTATCAACAAGAGGGAGTCGACTACGAGAATATTTTTGATCCTATCATAGATTCTTAAAAATGTTTCATGTTCGAAAGGAAGAAAATGTATAGATTGACATTCAGGATCATGTCCAATGATAGGAAGAGCTTCCACTTCCATGGGAGCTGACAATCAAGCAAAGTGGAAGGAGAAACCTCCCAAGAAGATTGACATTGTCAAACTAGATGCTTAGAGACAGATGGTATCTAGGAGTAGTGTTCCTTCACTAAGAAGAACACAATATAAAGAATTTCTTACATGACATAGGGATAAACTACAACAAAAGGACTTACTTGCATGACAAATAGAAAAATAGTAGGAGGAGGATTTTCTTCCATGATAGGCAATACTACCATAGGAAGACCTACTTTAGTGTCAGAGGGGTTTGGCCTTGAAGACTGAAATGAAGAATTATGGAAGATACACTATTTCTTGTGATTAGAGATTCAAATTTGGTGAATCCCACAATTTACAAGAAGTTGATTATCTTTTTGAACTACTTGGTTAACACCATACCAAATGTTTGCCTTGCATTGAACACCCTAACCAATTTATGGTTGAGTTGAGGCATATACAATGGATAAAAGGAAATCAGGTGGTACCTATGTAAATTTTGATGAATTTGATGTGGTCGAGTCACTTCATTCGAGAGATGAGCAATAGAACTCTAATACATATCCACAAATGAGTAGATTGTATATAAAGATGAGCTTAATATGATGTTGAATGTATCCCTCATTGGAAGGTAATGATGAGATATTTATAGGATTAGGCTGACAATCTACTAAAGTCATAAAGTACTGTAGTTGAGACATAAAAAACTTTAACCGAGAGGATATGAATACATTCACCTTTGAATACAGAAGGAATTGTTTAGTTCATAAAGGACTTTGACCATAAAGGTGAATGCTCTAAGGGAATTATAGGGGAAAATTATAAGATACATTAACCTTTGAAGCCATAAGGACTTGGCTACCAAAAGAACATGGCTAGGTCGACTCGAGGTGAATGACCCAAGAAAATTATAGGATTAAAAAGATCTTCTCCTTAGAAGCCAGAAGGACTTGGAAAGGTCAACTAAAGGAGATAGATGTAATTCACCTTTGAAGCTAGAAGGACTTTGCTAGTTCATAAAGGACTTTGACTAGAAAGGTGGATGATTCAAAGGAAAATTATCTCCTAAGAAGCTAGAAGAACTTAGATACCATAAGGACTTGGTTGGCTCATGACTAAATGAGATTGATATGTTTTCCTAACAAGCCATATGGGACTTTCGCCAAAATCCCTCGATACTCATGTACATATGAAGAGTTACATTTCCATCTCTAAGATGGATTTATCTTATAGACATGCATCGACATGGCAAGATAATGAAATTTTCTTAACGAATGAGAAATTTTAGCAAAGGGAAATATTTTACAGCGAATACATCCCTCGCTAAGAAGGAGAGTTGATTTTTGTGTAGCATCGGGAGGTATTCCCACATACTAAAATGCCTCCCAAGTGATCCAAGGAAAATTATGAAAATGAAAAATGAAAATTAATATTTGAGTTCAGGCTTTTGTGATCCATATCAATTTAGAGAGAGATTCTTCGGCGAAAATCACATGGAAAATAATTTGTCGACGCGTTTCGAACCAACAAGTGTGGTTCATCATCAGGACAAGTTGAAGAAACAGATCAAGCTAAGCAAGTTAAATAGGTAGAGCCGAGACTCCTGACCAACGGCTAGTTTGACTCAAGGATTGGGGTCAAAAATATTTTATTAGCTTAATTAGGACCAAAATATAAATTGAAGGGTAATTTAGTTTACAAAATTTAATAAAAATTAGTTATATAAAATAATATTATTTAAAATATTAAAATTATAAAATAATAAAAGATATAACAAGGGTCAAAAGGGGGGAAGGTTAGTTAAAATTATTCAAAATAAAACAAGTAAATAAAAATAAATTAAAAATTAAAAATATTTATAAAACACTAAGAAGCGTCAAAACGAGGATAGGTTAGAAAAAATAACAAAATAAATAAATGGATAAATGAAAAAATAAATAAATAAATAAAATGGTTAAAAAACATAAAAATAATAATAGTAAATAAAATAATAAAGATAAAAAATAAAAATAAAATAATCAAATCAAAATTAAAAGCCTATAAATATTATTAAAAATTATGGAAAAATTAATGAAAGAAAACCACAGAGGTTAGGAAAATAAGTAACGAATAAATAAGAATAAATAGGTTAGTTAGAAAAAATTAGTTAAAAAGTCTGAATAAATAAAGACAAAACAAAAAAGAAAGAGGGTAGGTTAGTTAAATAAATAAATAAATTCAGAATAAAAATAATAAAATTAGTTAAGAGGTCTCAAAAAGTAAAAATAGAATGAATTAATAAAAGTAAATCCATAAAACAAAAATCAGTTAAAATAATAATAATAATAGTAAATAAAATAATAAAGATAAAAATAAAATAATCAAATCAAAGGTAAAAGCCTATAAATATTGTTAAAAATTATCGAAAAAATTAATGGAAGAAAACCACAGAGGTTAGAAAAAATAAGTTAAAAAAGAATAAAACAAATAGGCTAGTTAGAAAAAGTTAGTAAAAGAGTCTGAATAAATAAATAAACTAAAGACAAAACAAATAAACAAAAAGTAATAACCGAACTAATAAAATAAGAAAAATAATAAAAAATTAGTTAAAGGTCTCAAAAAATAAAGGTGATAATAGAATGAATTAATAAAAGTAAATCCATAAAACATAAATCAGTAAAAATAAAAAGGTTAATACTAGATAAATAATAAAAATAATAATAAAAAATAAATAGATAAAAAGAAATAAACCCTAAAGAAGAGGGCGAAAACCAACTAGGAAGAGAGAGCAGGGACCCAACATCTACTGACTTTCCAGCCATCATCTCTATTAAGATTGCAAGGTCTTTTTTCAATTTCAAGCGCTTCCCTAAATTTACGATGATGGAAATGCGAAACCCTAGCAATAACACTATCCTCCTCTATGCAAACATGATGATTGGTTTTCTCAGCATGTTCAGCTAAAGCGGAGGACTTGGCTCTCCTATGCTTAAGGTCCGCAGTGTGCTCATTAATCCTTTGATTAATAGAGCGACCAGTCTCTCCAATATAGGGGGTCCCACAGGAACAAGGGATCAAATAAACCCCTTTCATATCCTTAGGGTCGATAGGATCCTTTACAGATCTTAGGGACCCACAAATTGTGTTCAGGGGCCTGAAGGTCATAGGGATACTATGCTTCCGGAGAATCCTCCCAATCCTATCAGTAGTCCCCTGAACATACGGAAGAAGGACACCTGGGAGTCGTTCCTTCGGTTCCCTTTTATTCAAAGAATTCTTGGAAGCCTTGAGGAAAGCCCTCTGACCCAAGTATCTACTATAGCCATTCTCAACAAAGACACCAAGCAGATGGGATTTTTCATCAACAAAGCTCTTTTTGTCGGAGATTCTAAGGGCCCGAGTAGCAAGGGTATTGAGGACACCCATCTTTTGAGCCGGGAAATGGTGGGAATCGGCATGAAGATACTGCTCCGTATGAGTTTTCTTACGAAAAACTCGATGGGCGAGGGAACCATCACTATTCTTAGAAATAAGAATATCAAGGAAAGGAAGGCATCCATCAACTTCTTGCTCCTTAGTGAACTTAATGGCTGAGGATTGGTTGTTGAGATGATCAAAGAAGAGATCAAGCTCAACCTGCCCATGAGGCCATATGACATTGGTGTCGTCCACATACCTTCTCCACAGCTTAGGCAAGAGCCGAGAAGAGCTAAGAGCTTTGGATTCAAAATCTTCCATAAAAAGATTAGCCACAACAGGGGAAAGGGGGGAGCCCATCGCTACCCCACAGGTTTGCTCGAAGAACTCTCCTTCAAAACTGAAAAAGGTGGAAGTGAGACAGATCTCAACCAACTTAGCCGTGTCAGGATCTGTTAGGCGACGGATCACCTCCATGGATCTGTTAGGCGACGGATCACCACTGGAAAAATATCACCCCTTTCAACTCAAATTTTATTGTCCTCATCCCTAAAGATAACTCTGTTGACTCTTTTGACTTATTCAGACCCATTTCTCTCTATAATTCCATCTACAAAACCATGTCCAAGACCATTTCTCTCAGAATAAAGGAGGTCCTTTTTGCAAACGTTTCCCTTGAACAATTTGGTTTTCTATTAGATAGAAAAATCCATGATGATATTGGAATTATCCATAAAGGTCTATATTCCATTCATATAAAGTAACAAAAATCCTTACTCTTTAAATTTGACTTCTTAAATGCCTTTGATAGGGTGAGTTGGTTATACCTTAGACTTTTGTTAATCCATCTAGGTTTTTTTCATTATTTTGCCTCTTGAGTCATGAACCATATTAGCACATACTCTTTCACCCTCCTGATCAATGGGGTGGCCTCCCCCTTCTTTCATGGTGAGAGAGGGCTATGATATGGTTGTCCACTCTCCCCTCTCCTTTTTTTTATTGGTGGTAGAAGACTTAATTAGGCTCATTTTAGAAGTAGTTCAAAGGGATAGGTTTAAGGGGACTATCATTACCCCCACTTATCTTTCAGACACCTCCTTTTTCTAGATGATGTCCTCATTTTTTCCGATGGTATCTAGTCACACCTTCATGCTTTAAAGAAAATCACGATTTTTTTCTATCAGGCCACAAGAATGCAAATAAACGCTAGGAATAATTCTATTATTTGATGGGGATTTTCAAGAGAAGAGAAGAGAAATATTGAAACAATTTTCTCTTCCTTTGTTATGAAATAAGCCATGGCATAGCTTTATTTTAAAGCTTTTCAACTATTAAAAGTCAGGCTAGTCCTAGTTATTGGAAAATTTGAGAAATAATTAAATTTGTGACCAACATATAGTTGTCAAGAGCAGTGAGTATAAGAATGTTTGTGTCTAAACAAAAAACTTGGATTTTAAGACTTATAAGTTTTAATAATAATTAATTCAACCAACTAGAAATTATTTTGCCCATTTTATTATTTGGAAAGTCTAATTATTAACCACTATTTAATATACCTTAATATACCCATTGCATATTCCTTTTTAGTATATCCCATTACATATTTACTTTTCATAATTAACTTACATCCTTCAAACATTTATTTATTTCTTCCCATTTACCAAAATTACTTGAAATTCTAATATGAACCTTATCCATTACTTCTCATCCCTTAATCATGAAAAAAAAACCCTTGCCTAAAAATGTGAAATAGTTATCGTGATTTGAATTAAAATTACTATTACTATTATTATCTAAACACCTATTGATATCAATGATGATTGGACATACACATTTAATAAATCTATACATATACCTTTTATAAGTCTATACATAGACCTTTTATAAGTCTATGCACTAGACAGTAGATGGTAGCATCCCTTTTGTCTCTTTAATCCACTCTTCTTAACACAATAATTAAAGTAAGAATAATAACATTAGTTATATTTGAAACAAATACGTTGACGAAATTTTTATGATATTATATCATCAAATATATTTTTCTATCTATATTTTGATATTCATAAAATGTTATAATTAAAAAAGAAAAAAAAAACTATAATAAAACAACCCATTATTCAAAAGTTAATTACAAGTTAATTTTTGTGTCAAGAGGTGCTTTGCAACCCAATATGGAAGTGATGTGCAGGTGTTAGATGTAATGTATTACACATTACATATGTCAAAGATACATTGAAAAATATATACGCAAAAATAAAAATAACTAAATACAATTAAATATCCACTAAAAGAGGTTTGTAGAAGAGATGTGATTCCTATTTGCGCTTAGGATGGATATATACAAGTTTATTATTTATGTTATAGAAGAAAGATGATGATGATGAAGAATGTCCATTAAAAACAAAAATGGTTTAATGGAAATGACTTATCAGACCTTAAGAAGGTAAGAGATTACTATAAATCCTTTAACATTTTATTTATGTTTTTAGAAAGTAGTGAGAAAATCGTTCCAAACCAATAAAGAAAATGAAAAATATTTTAAATGTTAAATTTAATATGAATCTAAGAAAGTTGATAATATGATAAATATTTTGAAATTTAAATTTAATTTAAATATAAGATAGACAATTTAAAAGAAATAACTCTTTAACATAAAATTTTCATCTTAAATTATTAAAACTTTTTTGTTGTGATATATTTTGAGAACTGAACCATACTCATTTTTAATATAAAACTCATGCAAATATATTTTAATTTTAATAACGTTAATTTTATTTTTTTTATTAATCAAACCAAAAAAAATTATTTACATCTCGAAAGCTATTGAAACTCTCTTAAACTATGTGGTAAATAAATATATAATTTAATATCATTGTAATAAATTAAAAATAAATATTAAAAAAATTCTTAAAAACAAAATAAAATAACAATAATTTAGCATCATCCAAACTGGTAAGCAAATGTAAAAGTCATGAAAGTCTTATCCTGATCATTTTTATATAGCAAACACTAAGTTTTACATCTGAAATCGAAATGAAAAGAAAGTCAACTAAAAGTCATGAAAGTCTTATCCCGATCATTGCGATATGTCAAAACCTATCACATGCATGAAAAGAGAATCCACTCAAAGTATTGAAAGTTTTATCCGGATCATTGCGATATAGCAAAACCTATCACATGCATGACTTTCATTTACTATGAAATGAAAATATGAAAGTCATAATAATATAGGATTTGCCTTACCATTTATTATATTTATTTATTTAGCTAGCCCTGGTTGTCTGCCTGCTCCATACAGACTCTACAGTCGATTCTCTTCATTAGGGAGCTTTTTCAGTGACTTTCTTCCACGTAGGGCGAGATGAGATGTCTTTCCACCAGGCCTTCACATGTTTTCTCGACGATATCAGATCTCCCTTTCCGCAAATTGTGACCAGGTAGTGGGTAGTCGCCAGATGTTGCAGGTCGGCCAAGCTGAAGAAATCACCCGCCAAGTACTTGCTCTTTGACAACCTCTCCTCGTAAATATCCAACAATTTTCCCACCTTCTCCACATTCAGTTCCACTACTGCTTCGTCTGTGGTGCCTCCCTTTTTGGGACGAACACGATTTGAGACAATATGGTCAAAGCAGGGGAATTGTAAGACTGTCCTTCTACCTCACACCACTGCTCAACCAGGGCTTCTTCCGACAGACTGTTTCCATACAGCTCAGTGCCCTGGCCCTTGTACTTTTTGGCCAAATATTTGAGGATGCCTCTCGATTCTGTTACTCATCACCAACGAAATTCATCTGTTTATCAGATCTCGAAATATAAACGTGAAAGAAACCTATGCTTAGATTATGGGGATGTGTAGAAATTTACCGAATAAGGTGAGATCCCCATCTTGGATAGTGGGCACAACTGCAAACGGCTGCAGCACAACAAGAAAACGGCGGAGGGAAAATGTTGATTAAGAACAAAATAGTTTTTTTTTTTTTCGATTTAACTTTTAGAGTAGTTCTCAAGTATATATAACATCAAAACAATCACATGTTACTAAACCATTATAACATTAAAACAATCACATGTTACTAGGAATCTAAATGAAAATAAATAAATTTTTCTTACATTGAGAGCGAGATATCGGGGTTGCAGGTGATCACCAGCAGCGGGGTCTACGACGACCAACTCGTAATCAACTCGCTTCTCCTTCAAACAGCAAAGAACCGTTCTGGTGGTTATGGATCCGCTATAGCCGAGTACCTTGATCGTCGCCATGAAATAATATGATGCTCTCTGAAACAGCTGCTAAGGTATGCAAAATGGATTGATGGGTGGTTCACAGAAGAAAAGCGATCTTTTAAATAATGTCGGAGGCGAGAACTGTTCAACTGCAGCAGAAGAGATGTCCAGCACGTGGGATTTGAATATATATTCAAAATGGATTGATGGGTGGTTCACAGAAGAAAAGCGATCTTTTAAATAAAGCAGAAGAGATGTCGAGCACGTGGGATTTGAAAATATATCTATATTCGTAGTAGAAGTCCATTCCAAGCCTATGGATATATATTTATATTCGTAGTGGGGATGGCCCAGAAGTCCATTCCATTAATCATAAACGTAATCGATATGTATGACCTTGTCTTTTATTTCAAAATATATGCGTACCGAGCACGCAATCAATTATTAATTCAAAAAATAATAGGCCACCCTACGTACCATAGAAAACTATGCTACCTCCACAATTGGTGACTGGTGCAGTGACTACAATTTCTTCGTCCCCGCTTAAAAGAATTTTGTCAGTCGCAGTTTCAGTCAGAGTTACCCAATTTGATTTCAGTTAAAATTTAAAAAATTGAATAAGAGGCGTAAGGAATCAGGAGGGCAGGGGTGGGGGAATCGGTAGGAATTAGTAAAGTAGAGGGTTGCACGTCATAAATCCTAATTCGCTCAAATCTGTTTAATCGACACTTCTAGAGTTTATTTTCACATTCAATCTTGGAGCCCTAGCATTCCCGAGGTGATCAAGGAACCTTCGGTGTTGTTGTAGCTCCTAGAGACAACCTTTGGGTTGAAAGGAGACTAGTGCCTAGGACAACTTAATGAGTGATTTAAGGATTTACTGATATTTTCTACTACACTTCAGTATTTATATAACTCACAGAAGCATTAATATCTAGCTCTAATGGCCAACAGCATATGCACATGCAATTTCATATGCCATTTGTAGTATATCGGATAAAATAATAAAGGAAGAAATAAAACCAATGCACATGGCTTAAAATTAAGAATATTTTTCATTGAAGTTTAGTGTGAAACATATGAGAAATATGTTTAAATGAAGTGCTAAGATACATGGAGCGCATTTTAAGGATAACAATTCATATCAATTATAGGCATCGTTAATCAACATTAGACCTAGATGAATCCATAAATCCATGAAAACATATCCAGCAGCTGCTATTACATGTATACTCAGAGGAAGAGTGAGAACATATGGAACAAACATAAGAAGGAATACATACTGCACATTTATATGAGCTAGAATCGCCAAAAACTTTCATTAATATTCCACAGAGCATACATTTCATTGACAACTTGTAGAGTTTCTCTCTTGGGAAACCAAAATTTTGAACCTCTCGTTTTGTATCATGAACTATTTTAATAGGGCCTCAGAGGGAGAGCCCATTACAAAATATTCTTTCTTGATTTTGGATTGAATCATCATAACGAAATATCAGCTTGCTCAGTGGCACAATTGTACTAACCGATTATAACTAACTGACATTATTTCTTCTGAAATAAAATAGTTACATAAAATAGAGTTGGGTTAATGATCTAGAGCATAGGAGGATTGACAAACTATTCACACATTTTCCATAGTGTTGGAGCTGGTAGAGGACCATGAAAGAATTGTTGATATGCAATTTTGAGATTCGAGACCCCTGTATAGTTCAACCTAGGGTGGAACAAGGTATTTAGCAACCGTAACAATTGAAGTTCCTTTCTGAGATAGTTAACCATTGTTTTACCTTTAAGGGTGGTAGTCTTCTCATGATAGGAATCTGCCTTGCTCTTGGCCTCCACTAACATATTATTATATTGTGTCCATGGGATTAGAATTCCCACAAGATCCCATCACCTAAGAAACCCTACCCCAACTCTCTCATCAAACTCAACATTGAAAGTAGCCACATCTTTCAGTACCACCTCTAAACATTCCTCAGCTTTGACTCTGGCATCCTCCTTCTAGACAAATTTAGAGATATCCATGATAACAGACACTCTATCCACAACATCTATTGGCCTCAACTCACTGAGTGGCCTTTCATTTACAAACTAAATGAACTTCTTTGCAATTTTGGAGTTCTTTTCACCATCTTCTTTAGTAGCTAGTATGAAAAACTCATAATAATTGATTAAAATATTTTGTTCATCCATAAGAGTTATGTACTCCCAATTTCTTTTCATTTCTGCTGTGATTGCATCTCATAAAAGTTGTCTGGCCTGTAGGAGAGACATGTTTCCTTTCAGCGTGCATTTTAGCTCAGAAATTTCTTGGTTTGTTACCAATAGGTTCTTACTAATTAGGTCAGCTTTTGTCCTGGCTATCTCAAGTTGTTTTTATTTCTGTGTTAGGTTTCTTTGGGCAGTGTCCAAATCCTTCTACACCTTCTTAAGCTTCCCTTCCGAAAGCTCGATTTTGGTGAGGGTCTTGGTGAGTTGTTATGTGGGATTTTGGGGGTTTTCATGCACAAGCACTACACAAATGTGTGCGTCTATCCTCAACTGAAGTTTTGTTGCATATTTATTAAGGGCTACTATCTCATTGTTTCTTTTTATCAATTATTTTGCCAATCTTTCTTTCTCTTCTTCCACTTATGCCAGTTCCTTAGATTTCACATGCTCACTTGATGGCATCTTCAGTTTTTGTCTTAAGTCTTGTATTTTTGCTTGTGAACTTTGGAGAATGGCTTCGAATGCAGCTTTGTCTTCTGGATTTACTCCCAACTTCACAATGAGCTCTTTGAAGCTCTCATTCTGCATGTGTAGAGATCTGGATTTAGCTCTCTCTTGTTTTAACCTTGTTGCACCCTTCTCTAGCAGCTTCTCATCCTTGCTAACGGTCATTACATTTCTATTCAGCTCACTGTGCAACATGTCTCCCACTTTCCTATGGAAGATGATCTTATATGGTAGAGGGACACTTGTCAAGTCTAATGAAATGTCTAGGGCCTTAAATTGAGAGCGTGAAGTTAGATTGTGCTAGTGGGTGTTGTAGTGAGAACTTCATTTGATTTCTCTCTAAGTCCAAAGCATCCAGAAGTCTAGTCTGATATGGGACTGAATGAGATGCCATTTTCTACTACATCTCTTCCCTTACCTTCTTGTTTATTTCTTCAATGACCTTTCCAATAGGCCATCTTGGCTCAGTAGTAGTTGCACTTCCTTTTGAACTTAAAATAATTACCTCTGAAGAGGATGAGGCAACAGTCTGTAATGGGTCTTCAAAATTCACCTAGAAGCCTAGTTGATATGGTCTTGTCTCTACTAACCTGGCCGCAATTTATTCTTCCTCTATCTCTTGGGTCTTTTCCTTTCTACTAGGGTGTACATCCTCCATATTGACATTTCCATTTAGTCAATGGTCCTTGTATGTGCCTTGTGCTTCATTATTGGAGTATCGATCTCCATCTCTGTGTTAATAGGCCACGAAACAAAGTTAGCCTTCCATTTGATCTCAGGCCTATCCTCATGCCATAAGTTGAAGCCTTTATTCTCTCTCTTCTCTTGGAAATGACACCATGAGGATCATAATTCCAGACATCCCTTAGATGAAAATTCATTTGTTTGAGTAACTCCTCAGTTTCCTTGTGGGATTGCCTGGAATTGCTAATAAAAGGTCCCATAGACTTGCCTAACTTAAACATATATTTCTACTTAGCAGGGACAAAGTGAACTTGGTCTACATTAAGGCTCTATCTGATGAATTCAAGAGTGAAAATCCTCATGGGAATAAACACATACAAGCGGTAAGGAGGAAGCTCACACCCATAGACCCTAATTTCTGTGAAATCCTTAAATAGGTACCATTCCCCCACCCTCGTATCCTTGCTAAATTGGAGGATTGCTTTTTGCTGAGGGAGAACTATGAGAGGGGAAACAACATGAATAATTTTATAGGAAATGGCCATGTAGGAGGATAAGAACTAGGAATAGCCATCAACATCTTGTATCTTCCTAACAAAAATGTCCCAGTCAAAAACACACTTCCTTTGTTCATTGGAAGCCACCAAACTAAGACCTAGACACTCAAACTCATCCACATGAGTGTACATAAACAAGAAGAACGATAAGGAATAATATCTGAAATAGGAGGTGGTGGGGAAATGGTGCAGCTAGAATCTTATGGCCTCGGTTAGATCATCGTCCCCAAACAAATGATCAATTACGGATAGGATGAACTAAATAGACTATGCAAATAGGGTTATAGGGAAATTGTCAGCAATAGGCAGACAATGTAGGCGACGGGCCAAGACCAGATGCAGAAAGGATTGTTGCTCATCATCTAGAAGGGTAGTGTAATGGTAGACCAATGTAGTTTCTATAAACTATTGGGGTTCAAGGGAGCTTTGGTAAATCAGGGCTTTTTGAATTAGGATTTTGACCCTGATCGAGGAGACGAAATAGTTCTTCTTGTCTATGTAAGCGGTTGTCAACCAAGAGACAAAATCAGGGAAATAGTGTACTGAGGATACAATTTGGTAGTACAGGTTTGAATCGGCCACCCGAAATGGGTCTTCTCCTCTGACGTGGTTACCATATAAGTTGAATCGAATGTCCGTGAGGTGGTAGGCACTAGAGGGGTCAGTAATTTGTGCCTATGTGTCCATGATATGCTCGAAAATGGAGGAGGGTTTAACCTCATGGGCTTTAGAGGTCTTAGGGGCTGCTTTCTTCATGTTCCAATGAATATTCAAATAATTTATAGGTGAAAAGGATCGACTGATTACCTAGTTATCCCAGAGATAGCTGAAAACTGCATTGGAGGGAGGTTCTGGACCGGATGAGTGATCAGATGAATTTATAAAACATACGAATGGAGGGAGGCATTCGCATTGAGAAGTAATATGAAACTTTTAAATATTTGAGGTAGGGAAGGATTTTATAGGCGGAGAGGGGGAAATGGTCATGTGATGTAGGATGATGTCACAAGAAGACACATGGCAGAAGGGGATTGGGTGGTAACAGAAGATAGGTGGATGGAAGCATGGGGTGTAGAGGTTACCATTTAAATTTTGAATCCATCGCTCACTTGAATTGGTGCCAATGGAATGTCCATCATGGTAGGTAGGAGAGTGAGAGGTCGGATCCATTGATTACCCCTCGAAACCAATCTAGGTTTTTAGATCGGTAGGTTTGCCAGTTTGACTTGTAAACTCTAGGGGGTAGCATCGACCTATTGCTTGCACATGTTAACCCCCCCCGAAATGCTTCCAGGGGGGTTTTTCAGGCAGAGATCGATGGTGATCCACCTCTAAACTGATCAGAATTTAATCAAAAGGGCATGCCTGTTCAAAACTCCTCCTTTAGCCTATCACGCTTACCTAATAGGGGCTCCATGAGTGCGGGTTTTAACCTTAGATTTTCTGCCATGGCACTAGGGCTTGATAATTTATTTTTTAGCTAGGATTATTGAATTTGACCTCTCATCTCTCTCTACATAAGTGATAAAGGGAAACAGCATTAGCTCCAACTCGGGAGAGTGTATTGTATGCAATGCATTAAGAACCTGCAAATTAGTGTCGTACTCCCTAGGTATGGAGTCATTTTATTTAAACCTCCAAAAAATAAAAAGTGGTAATAAAAGCCATAATATAGTGTTGGTATTTACAATGCCTCACTGGTATTTACAGTGGGTGAGAGTGGATTTCTTTAGTGATGAAATTAAGGCTTGATAAACTTCCCATTCATTGGTAGCTCATGCACGTCACCATCTAAATTTTCTAGCAAGAAGGTATTGTTCCCTTTGGTTTCAGGGACCTTGAAAGGTCCAAACCCAGAGGGTCAAACTTGCCATGTTTTTCTTTATATTCCCTTCTGACATCCCATGTATGTACTAAATCTCTTGGCTGCAGATACCTATCTTTTGCCATTTTTTCTAATAGGGACTTCATTTTTTCCTGATAATTGATCAAATTTTGATTCACCTATTCTCTTCTCTCTTGAAGTTCTACAAACTAATTTATCCTTTTGGTCAAAGCATTTGGATCCTCCCAAACATCTTGTAAGATTTTAGCTACTAGCATAGCTAATTGCGTGGGGAAGATTGCATCCTTCCCATAAACGAACTCAAAAGGGGACTTCCTAGTGGACCTCTTGGTGGTAACCTATTGGCCCATAGGAAAAAATTCAGCTGTGAATCCCCATTCTTCTGATTTTATGATATTGTCTGCTTTAGAATCCTTGCCAAGGTTTTATTTGAATATTTAGCCAATCCATTTCCTTGTGGATAATAGGTGGTAGAATGGCCTACTATAATGTTGTATTTTTTGAAAAAATCAATCAACTTGGTTGACTTGAACACCTGAGCATTGTCAATGACAATCTTCTTAGGGCAACCAAACCTGGCAAGGATGTTTTCCTCCATGAACTTAATGACTACAACATTTGTTTCATTTTTGGCTAGGGTCGCTTCTACCCACTTAGTGAAGTAATCAGTAGCTATGAGTATCCACTTGTGCTAACCGCTGGAAGGTGGGTGTATTTCCCCAATGAAGTCCAACCCCCACTACCTGAAAGGTTCTTCAACAAAAACATGGATTAAAGGAAAATGTGCTAACTTCTATTTTTTTGCAAACCTTTGGCACTTCTCATAGGCCCAAACATAGGTATGCACCTCACCAAACAGCTTAGGCCAATAAAATCCTGCCTTGAGGATTTTGTGGGTTGTATCTCTCCAGTTGTAATGTCCTCCACAGACACAATTATGGAATTCATCAATCACTTTGTGGATTTCTTCTTCAACCAAACATAGAAGTAAAATCCCCACTAGGTCCTTCCAATACAATTGGCCATTTGAGATAACAAATTTCTGGGTTTGCAGCCTTAGATCCCTGTACTTAACTTTGTCAAAATTTAATGGGCACCTCCGAAAAAGTAGATAATGGACATGTTGTAGTAGCTGGAACACCCTCCAAAATTTTTGCCTGCATCCAATTTCAGAGCCTTCCTTAGGCTTTTTCTTGATGTTTGCAAGCACTCGGGCTCATCCCGTGAGCTCGTGTTGAGTTTTTGCACCCTCCTCGCTTGATTGTTCAACGAGTATCTTTTTGCATCTTGATCACAATGTCATCCTTGCAGTCATGTTTTGGCCATGCATAAGGTCCGCCTTCATGTGTAAAAGTTGTTTCTGCTATGTAAACACCTGTCACACTCACACACAAAGTTATATGCATTGGCGTGCAAGTGTCATCGCGGTCATTCAACGATCTATCACAAGTGCTGCATTTGTTGCTCACACCATCGGTCAGTCACACTGAGTGTATGTTGTCTTGTTGGTTTTAGGTGTCTTGTTGTCAAGTCATGTAGAGTGTTTTTTCACGATTTCATGGATGTACGAAGTCACTCGCTCACACACTTGGTCATAAACCTCAAGTGTCAAGTCGATCCCATAAATGAATGGGTGTGAACCTTAGTCAAAGTCCACCCCATTTGACTTGGATAAATACACAATAGACTCCTCTATTTGACCAATTTGGAAATCACATTCTATCTTCCATTCTAATCCACACATGTGAGAAAAAGAGAAATAAATATGAAGTTTGACTAAGTATAGAAGCTTCCATTTGACCAAGGTTGACCTTCCTCATTTGACTGAGTTTCATCTACTTCATTTGATTGAGATTCTGATCGAGAATTTTTGCATATTTTAACCATAAGAAAAATGATGAAATTTGCCACAAAGAGAGACTATTTGACCATAGGTTTGATCCATGAAGTCAATTGCAAGCGTTAACCATAGGTATGAATTTGACTACAGGGTACAAATTAACCAAGAAAAAAAGTTGACCAAAATTGACTATTTGAAAGCTTAAACAATGTTGACGAAGCTAGAATTTGACCGAGTTTGACTAGTGAATTGACTTTGATTTTGTCACAAACTTCTAAATTTTTTTTGGAATTATAAATATTATTGAAGAAAAAATTTCTCCTAGAAGAAAATTTGTTGGTTTTTTTCCAAGATTGGTTTTTCCCAGGTTATTTTTGTTGCCTCTATTGTGCTTTCCTATCTCTTTACGATCCTAGTAATTTCATTACATTGCTATTGATATTTTTAATGTGTAATTTCTTAATGGGTGTGCAAAAACTCACTTTACTCTATTTCTCCGCCTCAGGCTTCCCCTCTTTTGGACTCTCTAGAATCGACCCAAGTATATCCTAGTCTCTTGAAGTAGGATGCTTCTCCAGTTACAACTCAGTTGGAAGCAAGCATATGTGGAGTCTTAGATTCCTATCTCTTCTCCTCTTTTGGAACCAACTATACCTTCAGAGTCCTCTCTCAGACAAACTCCACTAGCAAAATATGTAACAAAAAACCCTTCGGAGGGCCACCTCCTTAGGTGATGTGATTTTTACCATATTTTCTCCCCATTTCTGATTGTCATTTAGATGGTTCCAATCCTACTGATTTAGTTCCTTGTATCAATTTTCGGACAATATTTACTGGTATGCTTAAACATCTATTTGGAATCTCTTCACCTCTTCCCCTTCCCCTCTTCTCCCTTCTTCCCTCCTCCCCATTCCTTCCATCTTCTTTTGTCCTATCTTACCTCTCCCTTTGTTCCCCCCTATCCCACCTTCTATAACCCTACCCACCCCCCTCTGTCGCTTTACAATTTATGCTCTTTTGGGCATTCTACTCCACCCCTCTCTCAACTTCCTCTAACTTATCAACTTTAGATATTGGTGGGTGCTTGGGGTTTCTGGTAGAAACCTCCCATCCAAATTGTTCAACAGGATGAAAATATTTTCTCTCCAAGGCTCAGAGCCAAGCCTCTCTCAAATTTCAACTTTGAAAGAAATATTCAATTCAAAGGGTGCTTAGAGCATCAATCCCTCTCTTTGTTGTAAACTTCATCTCCTTTCACTAAATTGAAAGGGTATTACCAACCCCATAATAAGACTAGAAATCAAAAGACTCATAGAACTACACTCTCCTTACATTTTTCTTCTTTAAGAAATGATGCAGGAAGGGGATAAGGCCATAAGCATAATTAAATATCTCCTTTTGGATTGGGATTTTTTGGAAACATATGTAGTTGGAAGATTGAGAGGTATTATCTCTAGTTCGAATGTCCCTCAGATGTGAATCTCCTCTACTTGGTCTATCAATTCGGGTTTATTTTTTGACCTCCATGCTTTTGAATTAGACATGTCATTTTTTTGTGTTATTCTATATGGTCCTTATATTGAGAGGAAGGAATTTTGGACCTCCTTTTCTTCTCTTCCTATTTTCAACTTTGGAAAGGTTCTTATAGGAAGGGATTTAAATTCCATGTTTGGAAACTCTATATTCTAAGGTACCTCTGCCAAACCATATCCTCTCTCAGATTTCCTCCCAAGCTTCTTCCAACTTGAACAAATAACATATATGGTGCAACTAGAATTTCCAAACATTTGGACGGTTTCATTATCTTAGATTCTCTTCTTTACATTGACCTCAAGATAAGATAGTGGACTTCAATGGGTGATGACTCAAATCATTCCCCTGTTTTTCTAGAATTGGATCCCTTTCCTGTTAAACCTCCCAATCCTTTCAAATTAAATCCCTCTCAACTCAAATAACCCTCCATTCTAGATCTACTAAAATCAAATAGGTCGTACTTCTCCTCATATATAAAAGAATCCCCAACTATACAATTCCAACATAATCTCAAGAGATCAAGGGTATCATTATCGAGTGGGGAAAAAAATTAGGGAGGTGGACTCTAAAGCCCTCTCTGGCATCAAATTGAATATTTAATCAATTTTTTATCTATAAACCTCCTCAGAGGTGCCTAAGAACTTGAAGGATAGAATTTACGAAATTGAAAAATCTAGAAGGAAGATCCTTTTAGACGGGGAGAAGGAATGGAAAATGAAAATTGTTCCCTTTGATGACAACAAATTTATGATAATATAAAATTATTTCATTAGGTGATTAATCATAGAAAAACTATCAATAAAATCATGGGCATTAGAAACTCTAAGGGTTGATTGGCTACCTCCTTCGTGGACATTGTTGCAAAGGGTTGCTCATAATTCAAGGTTATCTTCTACCATCAAAACACAACCATCATTGAACAGATCTTGGTTGTAGAAAGGATTGTTCCCCAATCTTGTTGACGAAGAAGGAAATGATGCCATAATGGTTGAGGTCACAAGACAAGAACTTGAAAGAGTCCTACACAATTTTAATAAAGGAAAAAGCCATAGATGGAATTTCGATTGATTTTGACCTTACACACCTTGATTTCATTAGTGATGATCTCCTCTCAATCATTAAATACTCAAGGACCATTGGAAAAATATCTCCCCTTTAAACTCAAATTTTATTGTCCTCATCCCTAAAGCTAACTCTGCTGACTCTTTTGACTTATTCAGACCCATTTCACTTTACAATTCCATCTACAAAACCATGTCCAAGACCATTTCTGTCAGAATAGAGGAGGTCCTTTTTGCAAACATTTCCCTTGAACAATTAGGTTTTCTATTAGATAGAAAAATCCATGATGATATTGGAATTATCCACAAAGGTCTCCATTCCATTCATATAAAGCAACAAAAGGCCTTACTATTCAAAGTTGACTTCTTAAATGCATTTGATAGGGTGTGTTGGTTATACCTCAGACTTTTGTTAATCCATCTACGTTTTTGTCATTATTTTGTCTCTTGAGTCATGAACTATATTAGCACATACTATTTCACCCTCTTGATCAATGGGGTGGCCTCCCCCTTCTTTCATGGTGAGAGAGGGCTATGACATGGTTATCCACTCTCCCCTCCCCTATTTTTATTGGTGGTAGAAGACTTAATTAGGCTCATTTTAGAAGTAATTCAAAGGGACAGGTTTAAGGGGATTATCACTGCGCCCACTTATCTTTCACACACCTCCTTTTTCTGGATGATGTCCTCATTTTTTCCGATGGTATCTACACACATCTTCATGCTTTAAATAAAATCATGGATTTGTTCTATCATGACACAAGAATGCAAATAAACACTAGGAGTAATTCTATTATTTGGTGGGGATTTTCAGGAAGAGAGAAGAGCAATATTGAAACAATTTTCTCTTCCTTTGTTCTGAAATAAGCCATGGCATAACTTTATTTTAAGGCTTTTCAACTATTAAAAGTCAGGCTAGTCCTAGTTATTGGAAAATTTGAGAAATAATTAAATTTGTGACCAACACATAGCTGTCAAGAGCAGTGAGTATAAGAACGCTTGTGTCTAAACAAAAAACTTGGATTTTAAGACTTATAAGTTTTAATAATAATTAATTCAACCAGCTAGAAATTATTTTGCCCATTTTATTAGTTGAAATGAAAATATGAAAGTCATAATAATATAGGATTTGCCTTACCCATCTAATATATTTATTTATTTAGCTAGCCCTGGTTGTCTGCCTGCTCCATACAGACTCTACAGTCGATTCTCTTCATTATGGACCTTTTTCAGAGACTTTCTTCCACGCAGGGCGACATGAGATGTCTTCCCACCAGGCCTTCACATGTTTTCTCGACGATATCAGATCTCCCTTTCCGCAATCTGTGACCAGGTAGTGGGTAGTCGGCAGATGTTGCAGGTCCGCCAAGCTGAAGAAATCACCCGCCAAGTACTTGCTCTTTGACAACCTCTCCTCGTAAATATCCAACACTTTTATCAGCTTCTCCACATTCAGTTCCACTAATGCTTCGTCTGTGGTGCCTCCCTTCTTTGGGACGAACAGGATTTGAGACAATATGGTCAAAGCAGGGGAATTGTAAGACTGTCCTTCTACCTCACACCACTGCTCAACCAGGGCTTCTTCCGACAGACTGTTTCCAAACAGCTCAGTGCCCTGGCCCTTGTACTTTTTGGCCAAATATTTGACGATGGCTCTCGATTCTGTTACTCATCACCAACGAAATTCATCTGTTTATCAGATCTCCCTCTGGAAACGAAATATAAACGTGAAAGAAACCTATGCTTAGATTATGGGGGATGTGTAGAAATTTACCGAATAAGGTGAGATCCCCATCTTGGATAGTGGGCACAAGTCCAAACGGCTGCAGCACAACAAGAAAACGGCGGAGGGAAAATGTTGATTAACAACAAAATAGTTTTTTTTTTTCTTTTCGATTTAACTTTTAGAGTAGTTCTCAGGTATATATAGTTTTACTTTTTACTCAAGATTAGATCAGATCGCGATACATGAAGGGACCAAATCTCCACATTCAACCAGAATCTTACTCAGGATTAGGTCTTAAATGGAACCAAATCTCTCTACTAAACCATTATAACATTAAAACAATCATATGTTACTAGAAATCTAAATAAAAATAAATAATTTTTCCTTACATTGAGAGCGAGATATTGGGGTTGCTTGTGAGCACCAGCAGCGGCGTCGACGACGACGAGCTCGTAATCAACTTGCTTCTCCTCCAAACAGCAAAGAACCAATCTGGTGGCTGTGGATAAGGGATAGCCGAGTACCTTGATCGTCGCCATGAAATAATATGATGCTCTCTGAAACAGCCGCTAAGGTATGCAAAATGGATTGATGGGCGGTTCACAGAAGAAAAGCGATCTTTTAAATAATGTCGGAGGCGAGAACTGTTCAACTGCAGCAGAAGAGATGTTGATGGCCCAGAAGTCCATTCCAAGCCTGTGGATATATATTTATATTCGTAGTGGGGATGGCCCAGAAGTCCATTCCATTAATCCTAGACGTAATCGATATGTATGACCTTGTCTTTTATTTCAAAATATATGCGTACCGAGCACGCAATCAATTATTAATTCAGATACTATGGCATATTCTATGCTACCCTACCTGCCATAGAAAACTATGCGACCTCCAAAATTGGTGACTGGTGCAGTGACTACAATTTCTTCGTCCCCGCTTAAAAGAATTTTGCCAGTCGCAGTTTTAGTCAGAGTTACCCAATTTGATTTCTCTCATGAAAAATTTAATGTGTATAATTTAATACATAAAAAAATTCCAAAATATACATTTTATAAAAATTAGTATATTTTTTTTTTTTAAATTAAAAAAATTGAAATGATATTTTTGGAGACAGGTTTGTTTACTTATTTTTAACATTAAAATAATAAAAAAGAGAATGCATCAAATTTATTAGTATGCAAATTGAGAATATATGTAAATAAAATAATATGTAAAATGAAAAAACATATAAATAAAATTTAATAAAATAAATTACAAAAACTTAAAGTTGAAGTTCGATTTAGAATAATGAAATATTGGATATTAAAAGTAAGTTTAACTAATCTCCACATACTAACAAATTTATATTTTAATCACTATTTCTTTTTGGATTCAAATTTATTCAACAATAAATATATGCAAATGCAAGTTAATCTTTAAGTTAAACCACATAAATGAATCTCTTTCATTGAATTCCAAAACAACCATCCTAGTTTTGTAGTGGACAACAATACCCATAATGGCTATGTCCAATCCTGCTATCATGAAAAAATTATATTTTAAAGTTTTTGCAAGTTTTTAAAGATAAAACTTATCCTTCTTTGTAATTATTTAATACCAAACTTACATTTTTTAATGAGAAATTTATTATTTTTTATATTGGCATTTTTTTTAAATATAAAAATTTTATAACATTTTTTAATATATAGACGAATCTTATTTTATTTTTATTGCGGAGAGATCCTCTACAGCCAAATATTGGGTAGATTTCACATAAACATGTAAATGTAAATGTAAATGTAAACACTTAACATGTAATGTTTAACATTTAACATTTTTAATCTAATGTCGGCTCTATTAAAAAAATGAATCTAATTATTATTATGTATGAACACAATATAAATTTAAAAATATAAAGAGGTTTACTAACACTCAAAAAAGAGATATGGTAAATAAATAAAAATATAAATAAACTAGAGGTATCGTAAATAAATAAAACATATTTTTATATTTACTCCATAAACATCTTTATATCTAAGAAAACTCAAACAAGGTTTTATTTAGGTGAAGCCTATGGGCCAAATACCATTTTAATACCATGGGTCAAATACTATATGTAAATAAATCAAAATATATCAAATAGGATTAGAAATCAACATATAATTATATACCAAGCTTACGGGCCAAATAACATGGTAAATAAAAGATGTATGGTAAATAAATAAAAATATAAATACTCCAAAGGTATGGTAAATAAATAAAACCTCTTTTTATATTTAGTCCATAATCCACTTTATATTTAAGAAGACTCAAAAAAATAGGTTTTATTTAGTGAAGCCTATGGGCCAAATACCATGCAAAAAAGCATTATTAACCCTAATATTAATATTAAAAGATTATTATTATTATTATTACTATTAAATTTAATATTCATATTAATATATTATAATATTAATATTATTAAATTTAATAACTTTGGATTAATACAATATTAAATTTGTTATATTATAATATATATTAATATATCATGATATATATTAACTCTAGATATATATATGGGAAGGAAGAACAAAGACATAGAGTTATAGAGGTGGAGAGATTGGGGGAGTGACCACAGAGAGATGGAGATAAAATGAAGGAGAGGGGAGAGGATGAATTGAGAGAGAGAGAGAGAGGAGTGAGAGAGTTAGAGAAGGGTAAGAGGGGGAGGGAGACACAAAGATGGAGGGGGGAGAGAAAAAAGGAGATATGGAGGGAGATAGTGAGAGGATTGGAGGGCAGAGAGAGAGAGAGAGATGAGAGAAGAGAGAGGAAGGTAGGAGAGAGAGGACTTGAGAGAGAGGAGGAGAGAGAGGGAGTTGGAGGGGGAGAGAGGGAGGGATAGAGAGATGGAGTTGGAGGGGGAGAGAGTGAGGGAAGAAGAAAGACATAGAGAATAAGAAGTGGAGAGAGAGAGAGGCAGTGACAAGGGAGAGATGAAGAGAGTGAGGGAAGAAGAAAGACATAGAGAATAAGAAGTGGAGAGAGAGAGAGGTAGTGACAAGGGAGAGATGAAGAGAGTGAGGGAAGAAGAAAGACATAGAGAATAAGAAGTGGAGAGAGAGAGAGGCAGTGACAAGGGAGAGATGAAGAGAGAACATGTATTTTTAGGGGTGAGATAAAGAGACAAATAAGGAGATATGGAGAGAAGGGGGGAGAGAAGGAGAGAGAAGGAAAGGGAGGGATATAGTAACATAGAGAGAGAGAGAGAGAGAGAGAGAGAGAGAGATGGGGGAAGAGAGAAGGAGGTAGGAGAGAAAGGGAGAGAGAGGAGGAGAGGGATGGGGGAAGAGAGAGGATTTGAGGTCAAAGAGAGAGAGAGAGAGAGAGAGAGAGAGAGTGAGTGATGGGGGAAGATAGAGGGAGGTAGGAGAGAAAAGGAGAGAGAGGAAGGATGAAAGAGAGGAGGAGAGAGATGGAGTTGGAGGGGGAGAGAGGGAGGGAAGAAGAAATACATAGAGAGTAAGAAGTGGAGAGAGAGAGGGAGTGATAAGGGAGAGATGGAGATATTGTGTATATGTTTGGGGTTGAAATAAAGAGACAAGGAAGGAGATATGGAGAGAAGGGGGAGAGAAGGAGAGAGGGAGGGATATCGTAACAAAGTTGGAGGGTGAAGAGATGGAGAAAGAGAGGTAGGAGAGGAAGTAAGAGAGAGGGTGTGAGAGAGCGGAGAGAGGGAGGAAAGAGAGATGAGGGGGAGAGAGGGAGGTAAGAAGAAATACGTAGAGAGATAAATGTGGAGAGAGAGAGAGGGAGTGATAAGGAATATGGAGAGAGAGGGAGAGAGGACAATAGGAAGAAAGAGAGAGAAGCGGTGGAGAGGGAGATAGAAAGGGAGAGGAGGAGGGTGGGATAGATAGATAAGATTGGAGAAAGAAAGTGTATGTTTTTGGGGTGATATAGAGAGACAAAGGGAGATAGAGATATTGATGGAAAGTGAAGAGAGGGAAGAAGAGAGATATGAAGAGAGGGAGGGAGGGACAAAGGGATTGATAAATATAGAGTGAGAGAGCATGTGTGTTTGGGGGGTTGAGATAGAAAGACAAAGAAGGAGAAATGGAGGGAGATACATATATAGATGGAGGGGGGATAGAGGGAAGAATATTTCTTGCACTAGATGTATTGATTTCAGTGTAGAACACAATTTCTAATCCTATTTTATTGCTTGCACTAAATGCATTGATTTTAGTGTAGATGGTGATTTTTAATGATATTTGATTGCTTGCACTAGATGCATTGATTTCAATGTAGATTGTTCATAATCCTATTTTATTGCTTGCACTAAATGCATAGATTTTAGTGTAGATGGTGATTTCTAATCCTATTTGATTGCTTGCACTCGATTCATTGATTTCAATGTAGATGTTGATTTCTAATTATATTTGATTGCTTGCACTAGATGTATTGATTTTAATGTAAACGATTTCTAATCCTATTTGATTGCTTGCACTAAATGCATTGATTTCAGTGTAGATGTTGGTTTCTAATCCTATTTGTTTACTTGCACTAGATGCATTGATTTGAGTGTAGCTATTGATTTCTAATCCTATTTTCTTACTTGCACTAGATGCATTGATTTGAGTGTAGACGTTGATTTCTAATCCTATTTGATTGCTTGCATTAGATGCATTGATTTTAGTGTAGAAGTTGTTTTCTAATCTTATTTGATTGCTTGCATTAGATGCATTTATTTTAGTGTAGATGTTGATTTCTGATTTGATGTAACTAGATGTATGATGGTACATTAATTTTAAAGTGATTGGATTAACAATGTGCATTGATTTCAATGTAAGCACAAAAGATTATTGGCAATGTACATTGATTTTTATGTTATATTAATTCAACTTATTAATATTGGAGAGCAAGAGAGACAAGGTATGACGTTTACTACAACATCGCGAGCTAAATATTTAAATGGTTTACGATTTCAACTGTCCTTTTCCTATAATCGATATTAAAAAATGACAAAACTAACAAGGGTGACAATAAGAATAGTAGAAGAAAATAGTTTGAGATTGATCGCAATGAAGACTATTTGTAATTGACTACATTCTTATTATTCACATTTTCTATCGTTCAACACTATTACATTTTCACTTTGCATTCAAAAATTTCATTTCATCATTTTTCATCACTAAAAGTTATCAACAATATTTATCATCTTAATAAACTGAGGTAACTACGCAAATTTAAAATTAAAATGACCAAATTTATCTCAGACATATTTTTCATATTTAAAATGAGATTATTAATATTAGATGTATTTACATATTATTGATAAAATTAACGATACCTTCGATAGATTTTCCTTGGCCGCACACAACTGAAACCATCCTAGATCCATCTTAACTCCGGATCTATCAAGCGTCGAGATCTCTAGATGTGAAAACCTTTCCTCAATTTTTACACTCAAAAAAGAGGTTTTCACCTCAAGATATTTGATCCCTCTCGGTGCTTGATAGATCCGGAGTTAAGATTGATCTAGGCTAGTTTTTAAATATAGAACTTATCCTTCTCTATAATTCTTTAATATCAAATTTATATTTTTTAATGAGGAACTTACTATTTTTTTTATAGTTGCAAATTTTTAAATATATAATTTCTATAATATTTTTTAATATATAAATTATTGTTTTTTCATACTTTCTAATATAATTTTTTGATAAATCAAAAATTGGAAAGCTTCCTTAGACATTCTAAATTGAACTTGTGAATGCCTAGGTGGGATGGGTGTATTTATGGATCTATTCTACCCTCACTGCTTGCTCATTGATAAGAGGATATTTAGAAACTATTCTAGAGCACAACACCCTATGTTGAGCCTCGTTGCTCAGAATCACAATGGGTGGTTCAAAGTCCTACTGCATAAATAATAAGAACTCGAGAACTAGGTGCGGTGTCAACTTGAATTGATTTGATAAACCAATATATTCATAACATTTTAAAACTAGTATTTGCACCAAAAGGGTGCAAAGACACGCTGATAGAAGTGTAGATGAATGTAGAGTGGTGCAGAGGTAGTGTTGCAGGAACCAAGGATGTGGACGTCGAAGGTGCAAGGAATTAGGAGGCGAGGGGTGGGGGGAATGGGTAGGAATTAGTAAAGTAGAGGGTTGCATGTCATAAACCCTAATTCGCTCAAATCTATTTAATCGACACCTCTAGAGTTCATTTTCACATTCAATCTTGGAGCCCTAGCATTCCTGAGGTGATCAAGGAACCTTCGGTGTTGTTGTAGCTCCTAGAGACAACTTTGGGTTGAAAGGAGACCAGTGCCTAGGAAAACTTAATGAGTGATTTAAGGATTTGCTGATATTTTCTATTACACTTCAGTATTTAACATATTTGAGATAAAATTGATTTAAAACATTCCTTAAGAGGAGAAATACAAAGTTGGATGCCAAATATAACTCACAGAAGCATTAATATCTAGCTCTAGTGGCCAATATCATATGCACATGCAATTTCATATGCCATTTGTAGTATATCAGATAAAATAATAAAGGAAGAAATAAAACCAATGCACATGGCTTAAAATTAAGAATATTTTTCATTGAAGTTTAGTGTGAAACATATGAGAAATATGTTTAAATGAAGTGCTAAGATATATGGAGCGCATTTTAAGGATAACAATTCATATCAATTATAGTCATCTTTAATCAACATTAGACCTGATGAATCCATAAATCCATGAAAACATATCCAACAACTGCTATTACATGTATTCTCAAAAGAAGAGTGAGAACATATGGAACAAACATAAGAAGGAATACATTCTGCACATTTATATGAGCTAGAATCGCCAAAAACTTTCATTAATATTCCACAGAGCATACATTTCATTGACAACTTGTAGAGCTTCTCTCTTGGAAAACCAAAATTTTGAACCTAACATTTTGTATCATGAACTATTTTAATAGGGCCTCAGAGGGAGAGCCCATTACAAAATATTCTTTCTTGATTTGGGATTGAATCATCATAACAAAATATTAGCTTGCTCAGTGGCACAATTGTACTAACCGATTATAACTAACTGACATTATTTTGTCTGAAAAAAAATAGTTACATAAAATAGAGTTGGGTTAATGATCTAGAGCATAGGAGGATTGACAAACTATTCACACATTTTCCATAGTGTTGGAGCTGGTAGAGGAGCATGAAAGAATTGTTGATATGAAATTTTGAGATTCGAGACACCTGTATAGTTCAACCTAGGGTGGAACAAGGTATTTACCAACCCCAACAGTTGAAGTTCCTTTATGAGATAGTTAACCATTGTTTTACCTTTAAGGGTGGTAGTCTTCTCACGACAGGAATCTGCCTTGCTCTTGGCCTCCACTAACATATTATTATATTGTGTCCATGGGATTAGAATTCACACAAGATCCTAGCACCTAAGAAACCCTACCCCGACTCTCTCATCAAACTCAACATTGAAAGTAGCCACATCTTTTAGTACCACCTGTACACATTCCTCAGCTTTGACTCTGGCATCCTCCTTCTAGACAAATTTAGAGATATCCATGATAACAGACACTCTATCCACAACATCTATTGGCCTCAACTCACTGAGTGGCCTTTCATTTACAAACAAAATGAACTTCTTTGCAATTTGGGAGTTCTTTTCACCATCTTCTTTAGCATCTAGTATGAAAAACTCATAATACTTGATTAAAATATTTTATTCATACATCAGAGTTATGTATTTCCAATTTCTTTTCATTTCTGCTATGATTTCATCTCATAAAAGTTGTTTGGCCCGCAAGAGAGACATGTTTCCTTTCAGCGTGCCTTTTAGCTCAGAAATTTCTTGGTTTGTTACCTATAGGTTCTCACTGATCAAGTCAGCTTTTGTCCTGGCTATCTCAAGTTGTTTTTATTTCTGTGTTAGGCTTCTCTGGGTAGTGTCCAAATCCTTCTACACCTTCTTAAGCTCCCCTTCCGAAAGCTCAATTTTGGTGAGGGTCTTGGTGAGTTGTTCTGGGGGATTTTGGGGGTTTTCAGGCACAAGCACTACACAAATGTGCGCGTCTATCCTCAATTGAAGTTTTGTTGCGTATTTATTAAGGGTTACTATCTCATTGTTTCTTTTTATCAATTATTTTGCCAATATTTCTTTCTCTTCTTCCATTTATGCCAGTTCTTAGATTTCACATGCTCACTAGCTGGCATCTTCAGTTTTTGTCTTAAGTCTTGTATTTTTGCTTGTGAACATTGGAGAAGGGCTTCGAATGCAGCTTTGTCTTCTGGATTTACTCCCAACTTCACAATCAGCTCTTTGAAGCTCTCATTCTGCATGTGTAGAGATCTGGATTTAGATCTCTCTTGTTCTAACCTTGTTGAAACCTTCTCTAGTAGCTTCTCAACCTTGCTAACGGTAATTTCATTTCTATTCAGCTCACTGTACAACATGTCTCCCACTTTCCTATGGAAATTGATCTTATATGGTAGAGGGAAACTTGTCAAGTCTAATGAAATGTCTAGGGCCTTAAATTGAGAGCGTGGAGGTAATGACTATGCTAGTGGGTGTTGTAGTGAGAACTTCATTTGATTTCTCTTTAAGTCCAAAGCAGCTGGAAGTCTAATCTGATATGGGACTGAATGAGATGCCATTTTTTTCTACATCCCTTCCCTTACCTTCTTGTTTATTTCTTCAATGACCTTTCCAATAGGCCATCTTGGCTCAGTAGTAGTTTCATTTCCTTTTGAACTTAAAATAGTTACCTCTGAAGAGGATGAGGCAACAGTCTATAATGGGTCTTCCAAAGTCACCTAGAAGCCTAGTTGATTTGGTCTTGTCTTTACTAACCTGAACGCAATTTCTTATTCCTCTATCTCTTGGGTTTTTTCCTTTCTACTAGGGTGTACATCCTCCATATTGACATTTCCATTTAGTCAATGGTCCTTGTATGTTCCTTGTGCTTCATTGCTAGAGTCTCGATCTCCATCTCTGTGTTAATAAGCCACAAAACAAAGTTAGCCTTCCATTCAATCTCAGGCCTATCCTCATGCCATAAGTTGAAGCCTTTATGCTCTCTCTTCTCTTGGAAATGACACCATGAGGATCATAATTCCAGACATCCCTTAGATGAAAATTCATTTGTTTGAGTAACTCCTTAGTTTCCCTGTGGGATTGCCTAGAATTGCTAATAAAAGGTCCCACAGACTTGCCTAACTTAAACATATATTTCTACTTAGCAGGGACAAAGTGAACTTGGTCTACATTAAGGCTCTGTCTGATGAATTCAAGAGTGAAAATCCTCATGGGAATAAACACATACAAGCAGTAAGGAGGAAGCTCACACCCATAGACCCTAATTTCTGTGAAATCCTTAAATAGGTACCATTCCCCCACTCTCGTATCCTTGCTAAACTGGAGGATTTCTTTATGCTGAGGGAGAACTATGAGAGGGGAAACAACATGAATAATTTTATAGGAAATGGCCATGTAGGAGGATAAAAACTAGGAATAGCCATCAACATCTTGTATCTTCCTAAAACAAATGTCCTAGTAAAAAACACACTTCCTTTATTCGTTGGAAGCCACCAAACTAAAACCTAGACACTTGAACTCATCCACATGAGTGTACATAAACAAGAAGAACGAGAAGGAATAATATTTGAAATAGGAGGTGGTGGGGAAATGGTGTAGTTGGAATCTTATGGCCTCAGTTAGATCATCATCCCTAAACAAATGATCAATTAGGGATAGGATGAACTAAATAGACTCTGCAAATAGGGTTATAGGGAAATTGTCAGCAATAGGTAGACAATGTAGGCCACGGGCCAAGACCAGTGGCAGAAAGGATTGTTGCTCATCATCTGGAAGGGTAGTGTAATGGTAGACCAATGTAGTTTCTATAAACTATTGGGGTTTAGGGGAGCTTTGGTAAATCAGGGCTTTTTGAATTAGGATTTTGACCCTGATTGAGGAGACGAAATAGTTCTTCTTGTCTGTGTAAGCAGTTGTCAACCAAGAGACAAACTTAGGGAAATAGTGTACTGAGGGTACAATTTGGTAGTACAGGTCTGAATCGGCCACCTGAAATGGGTCTTCTCCTCTGACGTGATTACCATATAAGTTGAATCGAAGGTTCGTGAGGTGGTAGGCACTATAGTGGTCAGTAAATTGTGCCTCTGTGTCCATGATATGCTCGAGAGTGGAGGAGGGTTTAACCTCATGGGCTTTAGAGGTCTTAGGGGTTGCTTTCTTCATGTTCCAATGAATATTCAAATAATTTACAGGTGAAAGGGACCGAATGATTACCTAGTTATCCCGGAGATAGCTGAAAACTGCATTGGAGGGAGGTTCTAGACTAGATGAGTGATCAGATGACTTTATAAAACATACGGATGGCGGGAGGCATTTGCATTGAGAAGTAATATGAAACTTTTAAATATTTGAGGTAGGGAGGGATTTTATAGGCGGAGAGGGGGCAATGGTCATGTGATGTAGGATGATGTCACGAGAAGACACATGGCAGAAGGGGATTGGGTGGTGACAGAAGATAGGTGGATGGAAGCATGGGGTGTAGAGGTTACCATTTAACTTTTGAATCCATCGCTCACTTTAATTGGTGCCAATGGAATGTCTATCGTGGCAGGTAGGAGAGCGATAGGTCGGATCCATTGATTACCCCTGGGAATCAATCTAGGTTTTTAGATCGGTAGGCTTGCTAGTTTGGCTTGTAAACTTCGAGGGGAAGCATCAGCCTATTGCCCGCACAAGTTAACCCCCCCTCAAAATTCTTCCAGGGGGGTTTTTTAGGCGAAGATGGACAACGATCCACCTCTAAACTGATTAGAATTTAATCAAAAAGGCACACCTGTTCAAAACTTCCCCTTTATCATATCATGCTTACCTAATCGGGGCTCCACGAGTGCGGGTTTTAACCTTAGATCTTCTGCCATGGTACTAGGGTTTGATAATTTTCCCCATCACTGATTTAATTTTTTTTTAGCTAGGATTATTGAACTTGACCTCTCATCTCTCTCTACATAAGTGATAAAGGGAAACAACATTAGCTCCATTTGGGGAGAGTGTATTGAATACAATGCATTGAGAACCTCCAAATTAGTGTCGTACTCACTGGGTATGGAGTCATTTTATTTAAACCTCCATAAAATAAAAAGTGGTAATAAAAGCCATAAAATAGTGTTGGTATTTACAATGGCTCATTGGTATTTACAGTGGATGAGAGTGGATTTATTCAGTGATGAAATTAAGGGTTGATAAACTTCCTGTTCATTGGCAGCTCAAGCACATCACCATCTAAATTTTCTAGCAAGAAGGTATTGTTCCCTTTGGTTTTAAGGACGTGTTGTGGCCAGCAACACCACCCCCCTTGTTCAATTAAGTATCAACCATGATACTGAATTAATGGGGACCCTTAGTTAATTTTTAGGAAAAAACAAGAGTTTCTTTTTGAAGTTACAATCATACGCTTAGAAAAAGCCTCTTGGATATTTTTAACCTAAGTCTATGGTAAAGAGAAAATCTTTAAGGTCGCATTGCAAAAGGATAGGAAACACCTTCATTTCCCTTTTGCAACAAAAAGAAATCGATACGCGCACCACCCTCGTGTTAATAATGATATCGCATCGCCACATAGTAATGCTAATAAAGAGAAACTTAAAGATTCGCCGATCTGCGATAACACCGATCGCTAGATCGCATATCGCAGAAATGAGCCAGGCAAGATTTGGTAAACATCAAATTTCTGCGATCTGCGATATTGCGATCGCTGCGATGCCACATCCATGCGATTTGCGATTATGCGATTTGCGATGATGCGATTAGCGATCGCGCGACATGCGAGGTTACGTCAGCAAATCATAAATCACTTCGGTACGAATCCTTCGGGCACGCCATTCAAAGAAAAACCACTTACTATAATCTGACCCGAAATCATGTGCTTTTAATGATAGTAAATGAATTAGTTGTCAGTTATTAAATGGATTAAAGACGCGTGCCTTGGTAGAGATTTGCTTCACGTAAGGTGGCATATTTGATTTATCTGTTGCATTTAAAACTCTCCCATCACCTTTCTGGATCAGTCATTTCCATTTCACTCGTAATCTGCAGGAAAAAAGTGCTAAGACGACTCAGACAGAAATGCAAAGAAAAATGGGAAAGAAAAATAAAGCTCAAAGCTCCGAAGCGAGGGAGAAGACCAAGGAGATGGCGCCCCTGTACACAGACACAACTTGTAACAGAGACGCAGGGATATCAACATGGGAAGGCATGTACAGGCTGCTAGAGGAAGAAAAGCCTAGAATAATGAAGGTGAATGCTGGCACAGGTGTTAGCGCTTGAAATTTCACATCAGGCTGAGAAAGGTAAACTCCAAGGCAACATCAAACCACTTAGCCTCGTAGCTAGCCCTACGGGGCAGGAGAGGGCTCTCTCCAGTATATCTCGGTAGGGATCTTCAACAGCGAGATAACCAATGAGGAAACACTGATTTTAGGCTAGTAAACTGATAAAAGGTTTGATTTGGGATTTTTAGGGTTTTGGTGGAAAGTTGGGGAAAGGCAATTTTGGGTGCGGGGATTGGACACAGTTTTTGCAGGGGGTTCTTTGGGGCAAGGTAGGAGACTGTATTGATGCCTTTGAATTAAATGAATGGATAGGAATGACCGGTGAGGGGCTAAAGAGAGCAAGAAACCTTCAAGAGTTCTCTTTAGACAGATGAAAACATAAATATTAAGCAAACTTAAAAGCAGAGCATGGCAATCATGAATTCTACTTTAACACTTCATTTGCCCAATTTGCAGAAGGAAAAGTGAGAATATGAATCACATAACAAACTTACAAGTACAAAGAGAAACACACCATCAATACATGTAACCACAGGAATCCCAAAAAGGACTTCAAAACCCTGGTCTTTCTTCCTTTGCCAAAATTGCAGAGATACAATGAATAATACAATAGTAGCTTCTCCCTCAAGAGTCCAACCTCTCCAACCTCTGAAAATGACTAAGAAAATACATAATATAGGAAAGCTAACACATTTCCTTGCCTCTAGGGGTCGAGCTCATCCTTCTAGGAGCTGTTTCAACCAATTCTAAACTGAGCACTAAAATCTAGGCAGTCAAAACAACTTGCCTCTATAAGCTAGGAAACCAATTCATTCATTAAATGTTTGCTATTTCATGAATGAATATTCTAGAATAGGTAAATAAGTGTCAAAATATCATAAAATTACATCATTTACAACAAGGAGGATGAAAATCAACTCCAAAAAGTCAAATCCAGTCAAAACTGCGTTTTGTTGAGCTGTAGGTTGAATTCCTATGCAAACTGCCTGATGGGTCGCGCGCCTTTGGAGGCACGTTTGAGGCACTTCTAGGCGTCCAAATGAGGCAAAAGTGGGCTTGATGGAAAGGTCTAGACGTCTACTTTCCAATCCAAGTGGAATTTCGGAATTTTGTGGTCATTTGCCCCTCCAAAATTGCAATATCCCAAGACTGCTTCTTGTGTGTCAAAAATGTGGCAGAAAGTCATTTTTTGCTTGTTTTTTGACTTTCTGGAGGCCCAAAACTTAGTGAAATTTCTTGGCAATGGCTGAGCAAGTGTAACCTTTCATGAAAAATCCATAAATGCTGATTTTTCCCAAAATGGAGTTGCCAAACGAAAGGGTCGCGCGCGGCGCGCGACCCATTGGTGGAGAAAACCTGTTTTTTGCCCAAAAAATCACAAAAAATTCTCAATTGACAAAATTTTCTCCAAATTTCTTGAAATCTGGGCTGGAAGTCCCCAATAAAGTACCATGCTCATTCAAAGAGGCTTTGGCCAAAATTTGGAGTGGATCGGGCCTTTTCCGTCGTTTTAGTGCCTTGGCCAACCTCCTTGGATCTGGTGATTGCAATTTTGACATTTCTCTAAAACCATGACACCTGTACAAAAAGTGAAGGAGATTTTTCTTCTTTGGCATGTTATGGACAAAAACCTCTCTCAGTTTTCCAAAATTCATCTTTTATTGCTCCGGAACATCATTTGAGTGCGACTTGTCCCGATGTGTGAAACAAGGAAATTTGTCGAAATGGAGCAAAATGAAGGGGATAGGGGGCTTCTAAATTATTGGGGAAATTTTTGGGATTGGGTAGGGATGTTAGGAAGTAGATGAAAGTGGAATATCAGAGATTGAGCGAGGGGAAGGGGTCCAAAAGGGCAAAACACAGGCCAAAGCTAGAAAATTGCCAGGTTGTAGCTAGAAACTAGGGTTTGTGCAAAAATGAGGAATTTGGGAGATCTCAGTGATGGGAAGCATTTGATAAGGTACATGAAGGATAGGGGAAGGTGTATGAACATCTGGATACAAGTTTTGCCAATGATTTGACCGTCAAAGAGAAATTAGCTTTCAAAACCCTAGGAGAGGGAAATGACCTTACCTAGGTGCAACTGAAGCATGAACAAGGTGTAAAATGACTCATTAGACACTGAGATGATAATGAAAACCCTATGAATGATGATAGACTCAGCTGAATGATGACATGGACTGAAATTTGGACAACTTTAGAAGGAGTGAAAGCAAACCCTAGACCTAATGCCTAGTGACCAAACTTTGCTTAAAAACTCTTTGAAATGACAAAATTTGACCTTGACACTTCAAAATCACTTTGTAAGAGCATGTTTGATCACTGGAGGAAGGCTGGAAATACTGACACTAACATTGGCTCCAATGGGGATGGTAGCTCCTTGGAGGTGCCAAGAACCACAGATCTCTGTAGAGCTAGACAGTACCTTCATCCATTTGGGCAATGGAGTCAAAAACTCAAGTTGAAATGCATGACTGAAAACTGATGACTTGAAAACACAAATTGACTCTCACTCAACAAAAAACTGACTCAATACTTAAACACAACCGACCAACTAGAAATGATGCTCAAAGTGGAGCTTATTCACCAAAACCTACTCTAACAGTTTCATTCATCACCTGATCAAGTGAAATGAAACAACCAGTGCAACCAAGTAAGTATTCCATCTGCTGTTTGAATTCTCTGCAAATGCTCGCTTATGATCAACAAGAGAGAACTACTGAAAGGAAACTCCCATGACAACTTGGAAACAGATCCGCTAAATGCTATGGATTCTCTATCTGCCTCCAAAAACACTGCATAAGGATCTTGAAGTACATGCACACTGGAACTTAGCTCATCCAATGGATTACTTTTCTTCTCCTCATACCATGAATGCAAACTTTGATCTGAGCCTTGTGACGAGACCTCTGCTGAAAATGACGAAGAAACCGGTTGCCGGATCAAGTTCATATACGCACATGTTTCAAGCTCACATGTAGACAATGGAGAAAGACTTTGACTGCAAACCTCATCCAAAACATCAGCTATTGGATCATGATAAACTTGAAAAGACTACTGTAATCTATCCATTGAAAATGCATGACATCCTTCTAGCTGTTCATCTTTTTCTTGAGAGATTTTACGAAGATTCTGCCTTAAAAACTGAAATGCTTCGAAACAAAAGGGTATAGAATCTTCCTGCATCATCAAATCATGTATTTCGTCTTCCACAACTTCATCTATAATCTGCCCTTCAATTTCATTTGGTGGTTGCAAATCTGATGCTACAGGCTACTCAAGAATTTTGTTATCTGTCTCATCCTCAACATTAACACTGAGAAATTGCTGATTTGTGATAGGTTGTTCATTTGAAGATTTACTATGCAATCTACCCTTCAAAAAATGAAATGATTCAAAACAGAATGGTACGGAATCACCTTGAATCATTAAATCATGTGTGTGCACTTCCAAGTCTTCATCTGCAACTTGAAAATCAATGGCTTTCGGGGATTGCAAATCTGAATATGAGAAGTCTTGAACAAAATTTTCTTTGCTCTCAAGATGATTCAAATCAAGACTTGTTGACATTTGATTTCTGATTGCATGGTAGTTATCTCTGATGAACTGAAACGAATCAAAACAAAAAGGCAAAGATCCTTCACTTAATTCATACTTTGATGCACTTTCCTCATCATTGTCATAGCTGATATGTGATGGCTGAACATTGTATTCAAGCTGCTGAAAATGAACTTCCTCCTCCCACAAACTAGTTGCCGATTTGTCTGCAAGATTAGCTTTTGTTTGGAGAACATAATTATCGTCATACTGATCAAACTGAGGCAAATCATCGGTATAAAACATATCATCAAGCATGCAGGTCATATCAACAGTTCTTTCTTCACCAAGGTGATCTACAAAACAATCATTATCAGATCTATGACAACTAGGATAAGAAACAAAATGTTTTGGATCAGCAACTTGTTCTTCTTCAATCAGCGCGCCATGAGTTTGAACATCATAATCATTTCTTGCGGTGATCTTATCCATCATTTTTTCCACTGCACTTACCAAATTGTCAAGCTTCACCTCTAGAGATGTTGACTTTTCCGGATCTATGTTTTTCATCTCTTCTTCTTTCAACCTTGCCCTTCGGATTAGCAGATGAGCCTCTACATTTACTGCACTGTTCTGCATCTCGTGAAGTGTTGCAATATTCCTTTCTCTCAGCTGAAACTCCATCTCTGGATCAAAGGCACCCGGATAGTGCAAGAGAGCAGATCTAGGAGTAGGCCTTATATCAACTGGCATCGAATAATAAACTTGGTTAAATTTGGCTGAAAACTGTTGTACTGTCTCCCTTGGCAATCTTTTCAGCTGGTTATACTCTTCTACAATCAAGAGAAGGTTCTGTCCGATCATCCACCTGTCGAGAAAAACTTTGAGGAAATGCTGGAAATCTGAGATGCTCGCATGAGGCAGGGCTTTGAACCAACTCTTCACTTCAGCTTGCAAAGAAAGAGCAAAAAGCCTTATACTGACATCTTCTTCATCAACTTCAAAAAGATCTAGAAAAGATTCAAAATTTTGCACATGTTGCTCAGCGTTGACATTCTGACTTTCACCATCAAACCTCGGCAAGTACAGATCATAGTTTTTGGGGAAAGCATGAAGGACAGAAGGTAAAACAAGAGGTTTATACTGATCTCGAATTTTACAAGGTGTACGGGTATGTATAGCAGGTATATAATCGGTCTTAGTTGCTTGGGGCTCATCAATTTGAAGATGGTCATCACAAAATTCGGAAAAAGGATCTTGGTCAAGCTCAAAGGCATGCAAATATTTGGTATTCACAATCTTCAAAGGGAAAGAATCAACTGCAGGTCGAGGATCTCTTCTCAAATACAGTATACTTTACAAAGCCTTCTTGACATTCTTGGGAAAAGAGAAGAAATAATTTATGACAAAGAACAAAATGTCTTGGATGAAATTCCAACTTGAATACCTGATCTGTCCATGTTGTCCTTTCATGTTTTTGCTGGCCGGGATCATCCTCCAGTGGAGTCTTTGGATCTGATCTCGAAAATGATTTTAGAGTCGCCAAGTGAATGATTTCAGCCTTTCAAGTGTCTGATCGTTGTCCACTATCAACAATCAGATCTGAACTTGATACATGTACTGGGGTAGTTAACAAGTTAAATGTCACGTTTACAAGCTAGACCGGAGATTGACTGAAGCAGCGTTTATCTACTTCCGCTAATGCAAAGCAAAAGCGTTTTGAAGGCTACCTGGCGTAACTTCAGGCTCTGTCTGTAGCTTATAAAACAAATGACATCAACCAGAAAACCATTTTTTCTTCCCCAGTATGGTCGCCAATATGCTAGCGCTTGAAATTTCACCTTAGGATGAGAAAGGTAAACTCCAAGGCAACATCAAACCACTTAGCCTCGTAGCTAGCCCTACGGGGCAGGAGAGGGCTCTCTCCGGTCTATCTCGGTAGGGATCTTCAACGACGAGATAACCAATGAGGAAACACTGATTTTAGGCTAGTAAACTGATAAAAGGTTTGATTTGGGATTTTTAGGGTTTTGGTGGAAAGTTGGGGAAAGGCAATTTTGGGTGCGGGGATTGGACACAGTTTTTGCAGGGGGTTCTTTGGGGCAAGGTAGGAGACTGTATTGATGCCTTTGAATTAAATGAATGGATAGGAATGATCAGTGAGGGGCTAAAGAGAGTAAGAAACCTTCAAGAGTTCTCTTTAGACAGATGAAAACATAAATATTAAGCAAACTTAAAAGCAGAGCATGGCAATCATGAATTCTTCTTTAACACTTCATTTGCATAATTTGCAGAAGGAAAAGTGAGAAGATGAATCACATAATAAACTTACAAGTACAAAGAGAAACACACCATCAATACATGTAACCACAGGAATCCCAAAAAGGACTGCAAAACCCTGGTCTTTCTTCCTTTGCCAAAATTGCAGAGATACAATGAATAATACAATAGTAGCTTCTCCCTCAAGAGTCACCCCTCTCCAACCTCTGAAAATGACTAAGAAAATACATAATATAGGCAAGCTAACACCTTTCCTTGCCTCTAGGGGTCGAGCTCATCCTTCTAGGAGCTGTTTCAACCAATTCTAAACTGAGCACTAAAATCTAGGCAGTCAAAACAACTTGCCTCTATAAGCTAGGAAACCAATTCATTCATTAAATGTTTGCTATTTCATGAATGAATCTTCTAGAATAGGTAAATAAGTGTCAAAATATCATAAAATTACATCATTTACAACAAGGAGGATGAAAATCAACTCCAGAAAGTCAAATCTAGTCAAAACTGCGTTTTGCTGAGCTGTAGGTTGAATTCCTGTGCAAACTGCCTGTTGGGTCGCGCGCAATTCCTGAATGGGTCGCGCGCCTTTGGAGGAACTTTTGAGGCACTTCCAGGAGTCCAAATGAGGCAAATGTGGGCTTTTTGGAAAGGTATATATGTCTAATTTCCAACCCAAGTGGAATTTCGGAATTTGGTGGTCATTTGCACCTCCAAAATTTCAATCTCCCAAGACTGCTTCCTGTGTGTCAAAAATGTGGCAGAAAGTCATTTTTTGCTTGTTTTTTGACTTTATGGAGGCCCAAAACTTGGTGAAATTTCTTGGAAATGGCTGAGCAAGTGTAAATTTTCATGAAAAATCCAGAGATTCTGAGCTTTCCCAAAATGGAGTTGCCAAACGAAAGGGTCGCGCGCGGCGCGCGAGCCTTTGGTGGAGAAAACCTGTTTTTTGCCGAAAAAATCACAAAAAATTCTCAATTGAAAAAATTTTCTCCAAATTTCTTGAAATTTGGGCTGGGAGTCCCCAATAAAGTACCATGCTCATTCAAAGAGGATTTGGCCAAAATTTGGAGTGGATCGGGCCTTTTCTGTCGTTTTAGTGCCTTGGCCAACCTCCTTGGATTTGGTGATTGCAATTTTGACATTTCCCTAAAACCATGACACCTGTGAAAAAAGTGAAGGAGGTTTTTCTTTTTTGGCATGTTATGGACAAAAACCTCTCTCAGTTTTCCAAAATTCATCTTTTATTGCTCTGGAACATCATTTGAGTGCGACTTGTCCAGATGTGTGAAACAAGGAATTTTGTCAAAATGGAGCGAAATGAAGGGGATAGGGGGCTTATAAATTCTTGGGGAAATTTTTGGGAGTGGGGAGGGATGTTAGGAAGTAGGGGAAAGTGGAATCACAGAGATTGAGCGAGGGGAAAGGGTCCAAAAGGGCAAAACACAGGCCAAACCTAGAAAATTGTCAGGTTGTAGCTAGAAACTAGGGTTTGTGCAAAAATGAGGAATTTGGGGGATCTCAGTGATGGGAAGCATTTGATAAGGTACATGAAGGATAGGGTAAGGTGTGTGAACATCTGGATACAAGTTTTGCCAATGATTTGGCCGTCCAAGAGAAATTAGCTTTCAAAACCCTAGGAGAGGGAAATGACCTTACCTAGGCGCAACTGAAGCATGAACAAGGTGTAAAATGACTCATTAGACACTGAGATGATAATGAAAACCCTATGAATGATGATAGAATTAGATGAATGATGACATGGACTGACATTTGGACAAATTTAGAAGGAGTGAAAGCAAACCCTAGACCTAATGCCTAGTGACCAAATTTTGCTTGAAAACTCTTTGAAATGACAAAATTTGACCTTGACGCTTCAAAATCACTTTGTAAGAGCATGTTTGATCACTAGAGGAAGGCTGGAAATACTGACACTAACATTGGCTCCAATGGGGATGGTAGCTCCTTGGAGGTGCTAAGAACCGCAGATCTCTGTAGAGCTAGATAGTGCCTTCATCCATTTGGGCAATGGAGTCAAAAACTCAAGCTGAAATGCATGACTGAAAACTGATGACTTGACAACACAAATTGACTCTCACTCAACAAAAAACTGACTCAATACTTAAACACAACCGACAAACTAGAAATGATGCTCAAAGGGGAGCTTATTCATCAAAACCTACTCTAACAGTTTCATTCATCACCTGATCAAGTGAAATGAAACAACCAGTGCAACCAAGTAAGTATTCCGTCTGCTATTTGAATTCTCCGCAAATGCTCGCATATGATCAACAAGAGAGAACTACTGAAAGGTAACTCCCATGAAAACTTGGAAACAGATCCGTGAATGCTATGGATTCTCTATCCGCCTCCAAAAACATTGCATAAGGATCTTGAAGTACATGCACACTGGAACTTAGCTCATCCAATGGATTACTTTTCTTCTCCTCATACCATGAATGCAAACTTTGATCTGAGCCTTGTGACAAGACCTCTGCTGAAAATGACGAAGAAACCGGCTCCCGGATCATGTTCATATCAGCACATGTTTCAAGCTCACATGTAGACAATGGAGAAAGACTTTGACTACAAACCTCATCCAAAACATCAGCTATTGGATCATTATAAACTTGAAAAGACTGCTGCAATCTATCCATTGAGAATGCATGACATCCTTCTAGCTGTTCATCTTTTTCTTGAGAGATTTTACGAAGATTCTGCCTTATAAACTAAAATGCTTCGAAACAAAAGGGTATAGAATCTTCCTGCATCATCAAATCATGTATTTCGTCTTCCACAGCTTCATCTATAATCTGCCCTTCAATTTTATTTGGTGGTTGCAAATCTGATGCTACAGGCTGCTCAAGAATTTTGTTATCTGTCTCATCCTCAACATTAACACTGAGAAATTGCTGATTTGTGATAGGCTGTTCATTTGAAGATTTACTATGCAATCTACCCTTCAAAAACTGAAATGATTCAAAACAGAATGGTACGGAATCACCTTGAATCATTAAATCATGTGTGTGCACTTCCAAGTCTTCATCTGCAACTTGAAAATCAATGGCTTTCGGGGATTGCAAATATGAATATGAGAAGTCTTGAACAAAATTTTCTTTGCTCTCAAGATGATTCAAATCAAGACTTGTTGACATTTGATTTCTGATTGCATGGTAGTTATCTCTGATGAACTGAAACGAATCAAAACAAAAAGGCAAAGATCCTTCACTTACTTCAAACTTTGATGCACTTTCCTCATCATCGTCATAGCTGATATGTGATGGCCGAACATTGTATTCGAGCTGCTGAAAATGAACTTCCTCCTCCCACAAACTAGCTGCCGATTTGTCTGCAAGATTAGCTTTTGTTTGGAGAACATAATTATCATCATACTGATCAAACTGAGGCAAATCATCGGTATAAAACATATCATCAAGCATGAAAGTCATATCAACAGTTCTTTCTTCACCAAGGTGATCAACAAAAGAATCATTATCAGATCTATGACAACTAGGATAAGAAACAAAATGTTTTGGATCAGCAACTTGTTCTTCTTCAATCAGCGTGCCATGAGTTTGAACATCATAATCATTTGTTGCGGTGATCTTGTCCATCATTTTTTCCATTGCACTTACCAAATTGTCAGGCTTCACCTCTACAGATGTTGACTTTTCCGGATCTATGTTTTTCATCTCTTCTTCTTTCAACCTTTCCCTTCGGATCAACAGATGAGCCTCTACATTTACTGCACTGTTCTGCATCTCGTGAAGTGTTGCAATATTCCTTTCTCTCAGCTGAAACTCCATCTCCAGATCAAAGGCACCTGAATAGTGCAAGAGAGCAGATCTAGGAGTAGGCCTTATATCAACTAGCATCGAATAATAAACTTGGTTAAATCTGGCTGAAAACTGTTGTACTGTCTCCCTTGGCAATCTTTTCAGCTGGTTATACTCTTCTACAATCAAGAGAAGGTTTTGTCCGATCATCCACCTATCGAGAAAAACTTTGAGGAAATGCTGGAAATATGAGATGCTCGCATGAGGCAGGGCTTTGAACCAACTCTTCACTTCAGCTTGCAAAGAAAGAGCAAAAAACCTTATACTGACATCTTCTTCATCAACTTCAAAAAGATCTAGAAAAGATTCAAAATTTTGCACATGTTGCTCAGCGTTGACATTCTGACTTTCACCATCAAACCTCGGCAAGTATAGATCATAGTTTTTGGGGAAAGCATGAAGAACAGAAGGTAAAACAAGAGGTTTATACCGATCTAGAATTTTACAAGGTGTATGGGTATGTACAGCAGGTATATAATCAGTCTTGGTTGCTTGGGGCTCATCAATTTGAAGATGGTCATCACAAAATTCGGAAAAAGGATCTTGATCAAGCTCAAAGGCATGCAAATATTTGGTATTCACAATCTTCAAAGGGAAAGAATCAATTGCAGGCCGAGGATCTCTTCTCAAATACAGTATACTTTGCAAAGCCTTCTTGACATTCTTGGGAAAAGAGAAGAAATAATTTATGACAAAGAACAAAATGTCTTGGATGAAATTCCAACTTGAATACCTGATCTATCCATGTTGTCCTTTCATGTTTTTGCTGGCCGGGATCATCCTCCAGTGGAGTCTTTGGATCTGATCTCGAAAATGATTTTAGAGTCGCCAAGTGAATGATTTCAGCCTTTCAAGTGTCTGATCGTTGTCCACTATTAACAATCAGATCTGAACTTGATACATGTACTGGGGTAATTAACAAGTTAAATGTCACGTTTACAAGCTAGACTGGAGATTGACTAAAGCAGCGTTTATCTACTTCCGCTAATGCAAAGCAAAATCGTTTTGAAGGCTACCTGGCGTAACTTCAGGCTCCGTCTGTAGCTTATAAAAAAAATGACATCAACCAGAAAACCATTTTTTCTTCCCCAATATGGTCGCCAATATGTTAGCGCTTGAAATTTCACCTCAGGCTGAGAAAGGTAAACTCCAAGGCAACATCAAACCACTTAGCCTCGTAGCTAGCCCTACGGGGCAGGAGAGGGCTCTCTCTGGTCTATCTCGGTAGGGATCTTCAATGGCAAGATAACCAATGAGGAAACACTGATTTTAGGCTAGTAAACTGATAAAAGGTTTGATTTGGGATTTTTATGGTTTTGGTGGAAAGTTGGGGAAAGGCAATTTTGGGTGCGGGGATTGGACACAGTTTTTGCCGGGGGTTCTTTGGGGCAAGGTAGAAGACTGTATTGATGCATTTGAATTAAATGAATGGATAGGAATGACCGGTGAGGGGCTAAAGAGAGCAAGAAACATTCAAGAGTTCTCTTTAGACAGATGAAAACATAAATATTAAGCAAACTTAAAAGCAGAGCATGGCAATCATGAATTCTACTTTAACACTTCATTTGCCTAATTTGCAGAAGGAAAAGTGAGAAGATGAATCACATAACAAACTTACAAGTACAAAGAGAAACACACCATCAATACATGTAACCACAAGAATCCCAAAAAGGACTGCAAAACCCTGGTCTTTCTTCCTTTGCCAAAATTGCAGAGATACAATGAATAATACAATAGTAGCTTCTCCCTCGAGAGTCCAACCTCTCCAACATCTGAAAATGACTAAGAAAATACATAATATAAGCAAGCTAACACCTTTCCTTGCCTCTAGGGGTCGAGCTCATCCTTCTAGGAGCTGTTTCAACCAATTCTAAACTGAGCACTAAAATCCGGGCAGTCAAAACAACTTGCCTCTATAAGCTAGGAAACCAATTCATTCATTAAATGTTTGTTATTTCATGAATGAATCTTCTAGAATAGGTAAATAAGTGTCAAAATATCATAAAATTACATCATTTACAACAAGAAGGATGAAAATCAACTCCAAAAAGTCAAATCCAGTCAAAACTGCGTTTTGCTGAGCTGTAGGTTGAATTCCTGTGCAAAATGCCTGATGGGTCGCGCGCCTTTGGAGGCACTTTTGAGGCACTTCCAGGTGTCCAAATGAGGCAAAAGTGGGCTCGATGGAAAGGTGTGGATGTATAATTTCCAACCCAAGTGGAATTTCGTAATTTGGTGGTCATTTTCCCCTCCAACATTGCAATATCCCAAGACTGCTTCCTGTGTGTCAAAAATGTGGCAGAAAGTCATTTTTTGCTTTTTTTTGACTTTCTGGAGGCCCAAAACTTGGTGAAATTTATTGGCAATGGCTGAGAAAGTGTAACTTTTCATGAAAAATCTAGAAATTCTGAGTTTTCCCAAAATGGAGTTGCCAAACGAAAGGGTCGCGCGCAGCGCGCGACCCATTGGTGGAGAAAACCTGTTTTTTGCCCAAAAAATCACAAAAAATTCTCAATTGACAAAATTTTCTCCAAATTTCTTGAAATTTGGGCTGGGAGTCCCCAATAAAGTACCATGCTCATTCAAATAGGCTTTGGCCAAAATTTGGAGTGGATCGGGCCTTTTCCGTCGTTTTAGTGCCTTGGCCAACCTCCTTGGATTTGGTGATTGCAATTTTTACATTTCCCTAAAACCATGACACCTGTGCCAAAAGTGAAGGAGGTTTTTCTTCTTTGGCATGTTATGGACAAAAAAATCTCTCTGTTTTCCAAAATTCATCTTTTATTGCTCTGGAACATCATTTGAGTGCGACTTGTCCCGATGTGTGAAACAAGGAATTTTGTCAAAATGGAGCGAAATGAAGGGGATAAGGGGCTTCTAAATTCTTGAGGAAATTTTTGGGAGTGGGGAGGGATGTTAGGAAGTAGGGGAAAGTGGAATATCAGAGATTGAGTGAGGGGAAGGGGTCCAAAAGGGTAAAACACAGGCCAAACCTAGAAAATTGCCAGGTTGTAGCTAGAAACTAGGGTTTGTGCAAAAATGAGGAATTTGGGGGATCTCAGTGATGGGAAGCATTTGATAAGGTACATGAAGGATAGGGGAAGGTGTATGAACATTTGGATACAAGTTTTTCCAATGATTTGGCTGTCCAAGAGAAATTAGCTTTCAAAACCCTAGGAGAGGGAAATGACCTTACCTAGGCGCAACTGAAGCATGAACAAGGTGTAAAATGACTCATTAGACACTGAGATGATAATGAAAACCCTATGAATGATGATAGACTCAGATGAATGATGACATGGACTGACATTTGGACAAATTTAGAAGGAGTGAAAGCAAACCCTAGACCTAATGCCTAGTGACCAAATTTTGCTTGAAAACTCTTTGAAATGACAAAATTTGACCTTGACACTTCAAAATCACTTTGTAAGAGCATGTTTGATCACTGGAGGAAGGCTGGAAAGAATGACACTAACAGCAGGTGCACCACGCTCTTCTGAGGCGTCCTTGGAGGACCTAGCATGTTCATTCCTTCACAGAATAGCGGCAAGACCCAAAATTCTACCATACACAGATATGATCAAGTGGATACTGGATGATGTAGAATTGAAAAAAAGACAATTCAAAGTTCATGGACATGGGCTCGTGGGATCATTTGCTGCACAAGATTTGAAGCTTATGTATCATCTTCCTGAATCGCAAGCGACCTATAATGCACAATTTGTTAAGAAGTTCGCGGCAGAGAATCCAGATCTATCAGACACCACTAAAGAATGGTCTAGAAGAGACGAGCCGCTAAAAAAGGATAAAAACGGTATGTACAGCACTGGTTCCCTCACCTCTCCATATTGTTTTGTTGCGGCCATGCTCTGTAGGTTATTTGGGATGTCGGATATCAACAAGTTTTCATCTGAATGGCTACCATTAATTGATGCTGCCACTAACGCCGACTTAGTATATTGGGCCAAAATCCTTTCTGATACTCTATACACAGCTGTTCTCAATTACCGGTCTGAGAGATCCTTGTCTCAAAGGGTCTATCCTCCTTTTTATCTGTCTGCCTATATTATGGATTCTGTTTGTCTTGTATCTGAATTTCCTACTACGGGTTGGAAATGGCCTACCCAAGGCCCATTGCCCATCCATGTTTATCATAAGGTCTTATGGGATTCCCAGTTTACCCCTCACTTTTACCAGATTTTCCATGGGCTTATTTTGCCCCTATATAGAATGATATATGATAAGGACCCCCCAAGGTGCTCTCCTGAGGCCCAAATAGACATCATACCCATCGCGAGATGGTTTGGGGAAGAATGGTTTACTTACATTAGAGTTTTTGGAAGCACTCTACCTCCACATTTCCTACCCCTATATGTCCCTGATAAACTTTTGGCCCAGGAAATCGCTTATCAAACCTGTTCTGAAGGCGGCCTGACCAAAGACCTAAAGGACAAGAAGAAGGCCATATGGCCTCAATTTCCCGTAACTTTTGGGGCCTTCTCTTTGTTCGATGTAGGACACGCTTTTGGCGAAGTGGAGAATGTGACGTGTCTTCAATTATTTAAATTCCCAGCGAGGCCATTCGACCCAAATGATGTGGCCCAAAAATTCACAACGAACGTCAAGATAAGAGTGTTCTCTGGAAAGAAAGATCCGTTTGATGATCTGTTTTAGAGTAAGAGTTCGCTCAAAGAAATTTTGCGGGAAGCTCAGTCGAGGTTGTCTCCAGATGACCTCCAAAAATTCACGTTATACAGAGAAAGAAGGCTGGCCAGTATTCCACTAGAGAGGCTGCGACTACCTACTAGAGAACCAACTCCAAGCATTAGCCTCAGTGAAAACTCTAGCACTTCCAGATCTAAGTCCAATGCCGCGCAAGAAGTATCTGAGCATCCTGAAGAGTCTGTTCACGACCAAGGAAAAAATGAAGAAACAACCAAAGACACAGCTCAGTCAAGTGCAATGTCTCAGCAGCAAGTTATCGCCTCACCACCAAGAGATGTCCCCCCTCTTGTCATCAAAGCACCACTTGTCATGACAGAGCTAGATAAAGAGTGGGAAACCTGCAATGAATTGATCAATCTTGAAGGGCAAGTCCCGAAAACACCTGTGAATAATACACAGGTGGTGCAAGAAGTCGTTTCAACCATAGTCAGTAGTGCCACAGAAGCTGAACACCTTCATATCACTCCAACCTCAGAACTTCTACTTAACGTAGAAGAAATTCCCCCACTGGATGTATTCTATAGTCCCCAACACAAAGCAGTTGTAAGGAGACAAAGAAAGAAAAGAAAGCTTGAGAATACACTGTCTCAAGAGGCTGAACATTTGGACGTCTTATGGAAAGACCCCAATAATAATCTGACTGAAAATCTTATGAAGCTGTCTCAGATTGCAGGAGCATATGCTTCTGCAACTATTGACAAGGCCTCTGAAGTTCAACAACTATTAAAGGAACAAGAAAATCATATACAACTGCTACAACAACAGTTGCAACAAGCCAATGCGAACGCTGAAGCTTCCAGACAGCTTGAAAAGCTACAGGAAGACTTTCAACAGATGCAGATAAGCTATCAAAGGAGTCTCGAAGAAAAAGAAAAACAACTGCAGACTTTGCAAGAAATTCATAAAGATGAGCCTAAGCTGGCAGAGTTTATTTCAGAATCTATCAGCTTGAACGAGCAACTACTGCAGTAGCAGGAAGAGTTGGGATGTAAAATATCACAGTGGAGTCACTATTGTGCGCTGAGCGACAAAATCACCAGTCAAGTGGTGGACTTGCGGAGTGACTATGATCAGAACGACAAGAGGGTGACAGAATATTTGACTTGGCAAGATGATGAGGAAGGGAAAAGAGCAAGTGCGCCCAGGATTAATGAAAATCATAAAGAGTTGCTCTTTAATAAATGGGACGATCAAATCAGGCAGGCGGAGCAAGCAGTAGAGACAACAGCGACACAGGCAAGCATTCTTATCGACTGTGTAAATGAGAATTTACACAGGGAAAATTTAATTACAGAGACCACCCCGGGGTACCTACCAAACAAGTTGCAACTGGAAACAGAATGTAGGCAGAAAGCACAGGCAAAAGGGAAGGCAATCCAAGCATTGGCGAGGCTGAATTGGGAATGTTACTGGACGTATTTGGTTAAACCGCACAGCCAATGGATGACGGTGAAATGCATTACAAACGCAGCCGAGAAGTTAGCGCCAGCTCTGGTAGATTCCGTTTTCGTAGCCCAGCTTAGCACAGAAATCAGTCAGTCGACTCTTCTCAAGCCTATACTGGACACTTGCAACTTTAAAGACCAAATTCATAAGTGATTTCATTTAGAATGTTGTTTTTTTTCTTTTAACTAGATTAGAAAAAGGACAGTCATTTGAAAACCGTATCCTAAAATTTTGTAGTGATACTATTATTAGAATTAGGAAGTAGTATTTTAACCCTTCTCATTGCATTGGAGAAGGGTCCAGAAATTTGTCAAAAACTTGTCCTCGGAACATGCACTTCTGCACCCTCAGAGGAGGTTTTGATGAATGGAAGGATCGAGATTTATTTATGTTTGCATTTTATGTCTGCTACTGATGTTGCACTTCTGTACTCTTGGTAGATGTTAGAACAAGTAGAAATAAATCGTTATTGCTTGAAGTTTGTGAGTGAAATCAGTCATAAATGGTACTTTTATCTCTTGACCAATTTCTGCTTATATTCTTAGAGTGATATGCAGTTTTAGTTGTTTATATGTTGATGTATGAATGTCTGGGTTACCATTTGGCACTTTTGTACGGTGGAATCATTTGCTTGTGCTTGACATATGAATGACTTATTATGCGATATGCTGTTCACAATTGTTTTGCCTAACTTTTTATGCAGAATGGTTCATCTTAATTGTTTTATATTCTTATGATAGCTGAATGATCTTTATTACGAGTTATTGTTCGAAATCTTTTTAGATCGCATGATAGAAGAGATATATCCCGGGTTAGCGTAGATTAGATGTGTTGTTTTCATTAGATTACACTAGCATAGAGTTAGTTTACAAGTTAGATTTAAATTAGCTCTAAAATACTTCTAGAATCAGCATAATCAAACTCTACACACACACATACCCCCTTGTATTGGGAAACTGGTCCCATTATCCCCAGTCGGACCTGCTATACCAAACGGACAAGGAGCCGCCAACCAGGTTTCGGACTGAGTGGGTATCCCCCTTGTTGTTGACCCGAATTCCGGGCCCTCAACAGGACCTTGAAAGGTCCAAACCATAGAGGGTCAAACTTGCCATGTTTTCCTTTATATTACCTTTTGACATCCCATCTATGTACTAAATTTCTTAGCTGCAGATACCTATATTTTGCCCTTTTTTCAAACAGGGACTTCATTTTTTCCTGATAATTGATAAAATTTTGATTCACCTGTTCTCTTCTCTCTTGAAGTTCTACCAACTAATTTATCCTTTTGGTCAAAGAATTTGGCTCCTCCTCAACATCTTGTAAGATTTTAGCTACTAGCATAGCTAACTGCATGGGGAAGATTGCAACCTTCCCATAAACCAACTCAAAAGGGGACTTCCTAGTGGACCTCTTGGTGGTAACCCTGTTGGCCCATAGGGAAAATTTCAGTTGTGAATCCCAGTTCTTCTGATTTTCTAATATTGTCTTCTTTAGAATCCTTACCAAGGTTTTATTTGAAGATTCAACCAATCCATTTCCTTGTGGATAATAGGTGGTAGAATGGCCTACTATAATGTTGTATTTTTGGCAAAAATCAATAAACTTGGTTGACTTGAACACCTGAGCATTGTCAGTGACAATCTTCTTAGGGCAACCAAACCTAGCAAGGATGAACATTTGTTTCATTTTTGGCTAGGGTCGCTTCTAAACACTTAGTGAAGTAATCAGTAGCTATGAGTATCCACTTGTTCTAACCGCTAGACGGTGGGTGTATTTCCCCAATGAAGTCCAACCCCCACTACCTAAAAGGTTATTCAAAAAACACATGGATTAAATGAAAATGTGCTAACTTCTATTTTTTTGCAAACCTTTGGCACTTCTCATAGGACCAAACATAGGTATGCACCTCGCCAAACAGCTTAGGCCAATAAAATCCCGCCTTGAGGATTTTGTGGATTGTATCTTTCCAGCTCTGATGTCCTCCAAAGACACAATTATGGAATTCATCAATCATTTTGTGGATTTCTTCTTCAACCAAACATAGAAGTAAAATCCCCACTAGGTCCTTCCAATACAATTGGCCATGTGAGATAACAAATTTCTAGGTTTGCAGCCTTAGATCCCTGTACTTAACTTTGACAAAATTTAATGGTAAACTCCAAAAAAGTAGATAATGGACATGTTGTAGAAGCTGCAACACCCTCCAAAATTTTGGCCTACATCCAATTTCAGAGCCTTCTTTAGGTTTTTTCTTGATGTTTGCAAGCACCCGGGCTCATCTCGTGAGCTCGTGTTGAGTCTTTTCACCCTCCTCGCTTGACTGTTCAACGAGCATCTTTTTGCATCTTGATCACAATGTCATCCTTGCAGTCATGTTTTGGCCATGCACAAGGTCCGCCTTCATGTGCAAAAGTTGTTTCTGCTATGTAAACACCTATCGCACTCACACACAAAGTTATATGAATTATTGTGCAAGTGTCGTCGCAGTCATTCAACGATCTATCACAAGTGTTGCGTTTGTTGCTCACATCGTCGGCCAGTCACACTGAGTGTATGTTGTCTTGTTGGTTTGAGGTGTCTTGTTGTCAAGTCATGTAGAGTGTTTTTTCACGAGTTCATGCATGTACGAAGTCACTCATTCACACACTTGGTCATCTTGTTAAAGCTTTGTCAATCGGACCATCCTCCAAAATTCGGACATCTATTGTGCTGCATTGTGTAGTTTCAACCCTCAGTGATTATGTACTGCTACCCAGAATTGTGCAGAGCTTGAGCCTGCCTCCCAGGAAATATGCACTGCGCAACCCTGGAATTGACCGACTATCACCCATAATAATGCAGAAGTTTCCCAGCGAGCCATTTCAATCTGCACTTCCCGCAAGCACATCAACCAAGTCTAACTGGTCAACCGAATATTTTGACCGGGCAATGACCTCGGGCCTCACTCCCCCAAAAATTTGTGCAAAAACTACAAAGCATGCCCACTCTACTGATGGAAGAAACTGTGTAGACATGCCAGATAGACACCTGTTGTAGTGGCTACAACCACCCTCAAAAAATTTTCCTTAGCATGTTTTGGAGCCTCCCTAACAGCCTTACACATCACTTTGTCTTGCTTCGTTAAGTACTCAAGGTTCAAGTGTTTTCCTCACACAAAGGCAGCCTGTCGATCACAGTATATCCATTCCCCTCATAGGCTGCTCACCCAGACTTGGTTTAGATGCAGGTTGAGCAACTTCCCCTTGAAAATTATGTATTTCCAGAGGGCAACTAGCCTTCGCTCCAGGAATTGCGCAATCCTCTCTGACAGCTTGTTGGGCTCCAGGATTGCGCAATCCTGCCAACCAACCCTCCCAGCAGGATTTCCGCAAATTTTCCCAGCAGCAGGTTGTTTAGCCCAGGATTTCACAAATCTAGGTGTCAGTCAACTACTCTACCCAGAATTTGTGCAAATCTCCTGGGCCTTCAACCCAGCTCCCAGCCAGAAATGCGCATTTCCTTTAAGCAGTCGAACAAACTCTTGCATGTTCAGCTGAGTTGACCAGTTCTCTCTGGGACTGAGTAAAACAGACTTGCATGCATAGATTGCTTCTCCTAACGTAGCATGCAAAGGCATCCCTTGTCTCAGGGTTCTATGTTTAGCAGTTGGAGGTTACATGCAAGGAGCAATTCAGAAACCTACCACCAAGTGCCTCTTCCACTAGATTTGTTGCATGCACGTCACAATATTGATGTTATCAGAACTCATCAGCTGGACGTTGCATAACACATTCCTCACATCAACCTTGTAGCTTTGACATCCCACATCACATCTAGGAGCAGTTAGCATATTCAACTCATTTGTTTTGGGGTAAGCCCGCTTCCCATGCCTTGTGTTGTATTTCTGTTGCCTTTTGTGTTTTCTCTTGTGGGAGTATTGTTTTCTTGATTTCTTTTAACGCTTGCTTTCATTTACATATATACTAGCGTTTCCTAGCTCTGTTTCAGTTTTCGTTGCAATCTCACTGCTGTCGCATGCATGAAATTATTTTACACAGACGTTTGCCCAACCAGCGAACTGCCTCACCCACATGCATGTTGATCTGTTTGTTAAATATTTCATTCATGCTTTGCATGAACTATCAATCACTTGTTCTATCACTTAGTGTCACCATGCATTTACTGTCTTAGTTTCTTTTAGTTTCTGGTTGGCGAGTCGAGCTAACCTTGGCCTGAACTCCACCTTCACCAAGGCTGCATTGTGTAATCTAGGAAAGGAAGACTCACATTCCTCTCCAGATTTGTGCATTCCTACCCAGCAATGGCCTCCAGGACTGTTTTACACATTTCTTGAGGACAATGGTTGCTTGGCCAAAGAAATTGTGCAAATCTGTCCCTAGGCGAGCAGTCCTTCCCAGCTGGAATTGCGCATTGCATAATCCTAGTAGTCAATAGCCAGACTGGACTATGCATTGCATAGTTCCAGTAGTCAGCCCGTCTCCAAACAACCTAGACTGTGCCTTGTATAGTCTTGGCAATCATTCTCCCGACCTCTCGGTCGAAATTGCGCAACCTTCATGATCATGCACCCAGGTATGTTGCAAGTCAATTCTCATGTTCATTTTGGTTTTTGACTGAAAGATTGCTTGCCATGAGTGTTTCCATGTCTCTAGGTATCCTAGGTGTTCATCTGCCTCTCAACAATATAGGTACAATGGTTTCCTAGAGAGTAGAGATGAATACACTGTTCAGAGCACACTTGGGGATGCAGTCGATCAAGTGTCCATGGACTTGCCTACCCATGAAGACATCAAGTTGTTCGTAGACAAGGACATCAAGATATGACAACAGCAACATCACAATGAGTAGCATAATGAACAATTGCTGAAGACAGCATACCAAATGCAACGAATACAAGAGGAGGGTTGTTGACAACATGAGGCGGAACAAGGTTGCAAGCTTAACTAGGTACATTGATGATGAAAGCAACTTTGGAGAATCCAACTATGAAGTGATGGCGTGACATGAAGATCGCGTGAAGGTAGAAGATGGAACAAAGAAGGAGTTGCATGTGTTGAAGAAGAAACTAAGGAAGAATATGAATTTGTATAGACAGACGAATGAGTTGCAACAAGAATAGGAACAGCAGTGGGAGAAACATGCACTCACGGATGAAACTACACCCGTACAAGTTAAAGATCCATCCCGGTAGCTGACACAGAGTAGACATGGTGAGTAGTGTTGTTGATCACATGTAAGGGATTCATCAAAATGCATGTTGTTGAGTGCACACATGCAATCAAACCCATTCAACACACTCACCAAGGCAAAGACAAGAAGCAATTCCAATTGGGGTCGAACATGTACTTCAGCAAGTTAATGCACATGACCACCAACACACACTTGAAGATTAGAACAGACACTATGCATCAATGTGTTTCCTGTTAAACCATACCCAAGAAGACCATGTGCATGTTAGTAGGAGAGTTGGATGAAGGGGTCGAACCAATGCATCGGTTGCAACAGAGGCAAGAGTTTGCTTCAACAAGATGTCACCATGAGGTGCATGCAAACCACTACGGATGACCAAGCTTGGCATTAGCTCACCACCTTCACCATCACAAGCATGTCAAAGCGTTGGTCTCACCACAGCAGACCAAGTGTCAGTGATTTCTCGTAAGGTTTGCTGAAGCCATGTTGTCTCACATGAGTACATGTACATTTTAATGTTGAGTGATGTCAAGTGTAAGTCATGTGTCAATGGTTGGATGTAACAAGCATAGAGTAGGTGAAGAGTCATGAGGGTAGTTTAACTTTCACAAAGGGGAATGTCAAGGGTCACCTGACCCTTTTCTATAAATAGTCCCTCATAACTCACTGTATAGGCTTTTGGTCAGCCAAGCTTTTAATAAGACTATCTTGAAGAAGGCTTGGATAGTATTGTAACACACCTTGGCTTCTCCACTGCACGGAGCTAGTACATCTCTTTGGAGGAGCAGGAAGATGTTGCTGTAACATTCCATTGTTGGGGATAGCAGGTTTACATGGATGTATTGTATGATTGTGACTTACACTTCTTCATATAATAAGAGCCAGCACATTTTCATGCATATGTTGTTATTGTAGTTGGATTGCTCCAGTTGCTTTAATGATATGCGTTGTTTAACTTACTTACTTGTGTATGAAATGATTCACATGCAATTATATGAATCTTGTTGTTAATGTGTTGCATATGTTGTTAATTTAGTCACTATCTGTGTCGACTACTCTGCCAGACATCTGACATACCTTTCACTTGAACCTTTCCATAACAACCATCGCATTCATCTTGGATTGATCCATGAGTGATGTATGCATTATCTTACCTTGTATGATGTGACTGTTGCATCCGAGTGGACTGCTCCACCAGAAGCTGTGCATTTCTTTTGTGTTGTGTGTTCCTAGCTGAGTTGGGACTGATCCCTTTCAACCTAGAACTCACCTTCACCTCCTTCCCCGTTCGAAGTGTTGGAACCTCTCATACACCTTGCTTGACTCACTGCATCAGTCACACCCTTGCTATTGACAGAGTTATTCTTCTTGCCTATGTGTGACATCACAGTCAAGGCATTACCTTACGACCCATTACTGGGACTACTACACCAAACAGTCTGAGGTATAATTGGGAATTCTTACCGGGGAGATCCCCTTTACATGTTGGTGGGTCTAGCACCATCAACATTTTCGGCGCTAGAAGGAGGGCTTGATGACAATCTATGTCCTCTCATCCAGTTTTGAACCTTTGCATATCTTTCATAGGGTCTTGCACTCTTCTTCCCCTGAGGTGTTTTTCGAATCGTGAAGATGTATCCATCTCAGGGAAGCTTTTCGATCTCTTGTCCACTCACACATATGACGATGAAGGTGAAGTGGCCAGGCCTGAGCACTTACATAACTTTGTTTCCATGATTCATGAGGAAGATGAGTATTTTGACGAACATGCTGGTTTTCTACTTGCGTACACACTTTGCGAATCTCCATTTCGTTGGGTGCTCAGCCTACCGGCTAACACTGTGCACTCATTTGAGCACTTCTGTGATCTTATTGAAGACATGTTCTATCATTTTGATCCAGACCATCTTGACCGGAAACCGTTACAGCAACGAAGGGCTCCACATGAATCAATTATTGATTTTTGGTAGTGCTTCCGTGACTTGCAGTTTCAAGCTCGAAGGAGATAGATGAAATTTGCTTACCTTTGGGACCATTCGAGTACTGCCTTAAGAAATATTCCCATCCCAAGAGAAAGTTTGAGATCAAGCCCTGCTTAATTTTCTTCATTGATGTAGCTGCACAATCTCATGTGGAAGTGGGCACTATCCCAACTGACTGTCTGCCTTCCTCTTTTTCAACAACTCCACCATTGCCCTGTGATGTTGAGGACCATGCTCACACACCTGTTCATCCTTCACACCCTCCCAAAATCAATTCACTCAATTTTCCCACAAATTTGGTTGTGAGTCCTTTGAGTCCTCATATGCATTCTTTTCTACGACCTTCGTCTTCACACCTGGGTGTTCCTCCAGATGATGTTGTCTTGTGTTCATCCATTCTGAACTCTTCACTTGTTGTGAACGAGGAACAACCCACTAACGGAGTTGGTGTTGCACAACCAACATGCACGTTCATTCATGAAGAGTATGAGTGGGAGCTTGAGCATCAACACTCAGCGAAGGATGTCTCCCTTCTGTCCAATCCCCCTCCGCTCTTTCCTAACATTGTTGGTGAACCTACAATCCATTATTTCGCATGTGTGTCTTCATCCACGGATGCACCCATTATTGATATTTCACAGGACACACCATTTGTTAGCCCATCATCGAACAACGGAGAGGACCAATCATTCTTGGAAATCCACTTGATCTTTCATTTTCTTTTTTTGGAAACACAGAGGGTGAACTTCCATCCTCCTCCTTTAGCCATCAGTGTGATTCATCAAACCATGAGGATGCCGACCATCATCCTGAATTTTCTAATCTTGGTTGTTGTGATATCTTCACCTCATCATCTAATCACAATGTTGATTTACTTGTTGTTAATCCATCTAAGCCACTGGTCTACAAAGATCCATCTGTCAACGAAGTCGAAACCCCACAGATCATCGAGGCACTTCAGCCCGAGCTGATGGTCATGTCAGGCCCTCGTTGTCCTGAGGTTGGTTTGCTTCCGATTAGGAAATTGTTCAAGCATTCAAGGCTCATCATCACTCATCTGTATGCACTCAAGATAAATCTAACACTTAGATTTTACTTCCTCCATTTGAACTACATGATCCCATTGCTCATGCATTGGAGGAGTCTTACATTGCAAGCACTCGTGTGGGACGTAAGTTATCTTTGTTTCTTTCGTTTGCTTGCATGTCATAGTTAAGAGTGTGCTTATGCTTCAAAGTTGCACGTAGTGTCACACAACACCATGATAAGTCCTCAGACTACGCGTCATGCACATGCACTCAGTTATGTCTGGTGGGCACTTTGAATAAGGAAGTGTCATTGTCTTCATTGTTATATCTTTCTTGCTTGTTGGTTCGCACAACTAGGTTGTTCGTGGACCAAGCCTTCACTAACATGGGTCTACCAATGCACCAGTGGCTGCAATGGAAGTATCACTTCACGTGATCAGGCCCATGTACCATTAGTGTAGGAGTAGGAGTAGTGTTTCCTTTCAGTTTTTTGCTTGCATGTTTGTTTTCTTACGTGATTTATCTGCTTGTTTGTTTTATTGCTTGTTTGCTTACTTGCTTCGCTTTCATTTTTGCTTCTACTCTTGCTTTGATTTGTTTATTGTTAGCTTGTTCACTTGTTTCATTCATAGGTTAGTTTTGCATGAAGCCATGTATGACTCTTGAATCAAGCTGGGTAAATTACCAGAGGACTTGTACAACTATCACTACTTGGTTATTTTTCATCTTGCATCTGTATGATGAGATTGTTACTTTTAGTCCATGATATGTCAAAGGAAAATACGTACTATTTGAAGTGGACCTTGGTGTGAACACAACGCTTGCATGCTAACTATTGTCACCTTCTCTAGTTGATTTTTTTGGGTTAACCCTTGTCAGCTCAGTCAAGTAGAGTAAGGTAAGGGGGAAAACCTTAATAGGCACATCAGAGATACAATAAACTACTTCTCTGCTAGAACAACATTTTCTGCTCTCAATAAGTCGGGATCCCTCTTCTACCTCTAAAATGAATAAGTGCTATGCATAGTGAAAAATGAAAAAATGAAAAGTCAAAATTTCAAAATGAAAAATGAATAAGGCGAAAGAAGAGAAAGGCTTCTTACATAGGGAGGTGATGCAAGTAACTTTGCTGGGGTACTGACCAAGCTTGCTGGTAGTGGAGCCATGCTTGTGTTCCTATGTGACTCCACCAGGGTACTGTCTAGGCCTATTGGCAGTGGAGCAACACCAGAGATGAAACTAAGACTCTAACGACTGTGCTGCTTGTGCACCTATATACCCCTCAACCCCAATCGAAATAGCTATGTTGCCTTGGATTGCAATGTATGTCAATCGAGCAAGAGTTTGGTAGATGCTACATCTTACAATCAAGCTAGTGTGAAGCCAAGATGAGCTGAGAGCTGAACAATACTTTCGGAAGTGTTAGACTTGTTTTTCATGAACAAGGACCTTTTAGAGAGTTGGAGTTCTACCAATGTGTCGCCAAGTGTTGTAGCAGCTACAACCACCCTCCAAAATTTTTCCTTAGCATGTCTTGGAGCCCCCCTACCAACCTTACACAACACTTTGTCTTTCTTCATCAAGTACTCAAGCTTCAAGTGTTTTCCTCACACAAAGGAAGCCTGTCGATCACAGTTGATCCATTCCCCTCACAGGTTGCTCACCTGAACTTGGTCCAGCTGTAGGCTGAGCAGCTTCCCCTTGAAAATTACGCATTTTTGGAGGGCAGCCAGCCTTCCCTCCAGGAATTGTGTAATCCTCTCTGACAGCCTGCTGGGCTCCAGGATTACGCAATCCTGCTAGAAAACCCTCCCAGCAGGATTTGCGCAAATTTTCCTAGCAGTAGGTTATTTAGCCCAGGATTTACACAAATCTGGGTAGTAGTCAGCTGCTCTACCCAGAAATTGTACAAATATTCTGGGCAGTCAGCCCAACTCCCAGCCAAAAATGCACATTTCCTTCAGGCAGTCGAACAACCTCTTGCATGTGCAGCTGAGTTGACCGATCCCTCTGGGACTGACCAAAATAGAATTGCATGCATAGGTTGCTTCTCCTAAGGCAACATGCAAAGGCATCCCTTGTTTCAGGGATATATTTTTAGAATTTGGAGGTTACATGCAAGGAGCGATTCAGAAACCTCCCACCAGGTGTCGCTTCCCCTAGATTTGTGGCATGCTCGTCACAACGTCGATGTTATAAAAACTGATAGCCAGACACTATAGAGCTCATTCCTCACATCAACCTTGTAGCTCTGACATCCCACATCACATCTAGGAGCAATCGGCACATTCAGCTCAGTTGTTTTGGGGCAAGCCCACTTCCCATGCCTTGTGCTGCATTTCTATTGCCTTTTGTATTTTTGCTTGTGGGAGTACTGTTTTCTTGATTTATTTGAACGCTTGCTATCGTTTACATATATTCTAGCTTTTCCTAGCTCTGTTTCAGTTTTAGTTGCTATCTAACTGCTGTAGCATGCAAGAAACTGTTTTGTATGGACGTTCCCCCAACCGACGAATTGCCTCACCCACATACATGTTGATCTATTTGCTAAATATTTCATTCATGCTTTGCATGCACAATTAATAACTTCTACTATCACTTAGTTTCACCATGCATTTACTGTCTTAGTTGCTTTTAGTTGCCCATCGGCGAGTCAGGCCAACCTTGGCCCAGACTATACCTTCACCAAGGCTACGTTGCGTAATCTAGGAAAGGAAGGCTCACCTTCCTCTCTATATTTGTGCATTCCTACCCAGTACTGGCCTCCAGGACTATTTTGTGCATTCTGGAGGACAATGGCTGCTTGGCCCAAGAAATTACGTAAATTTGTCCCTATGCCAGCAGTCCTTCCCAGCTGGAATTACGGATTGTGCAATCCCGGTAATTAGTAGCTAGACTAGATTGTGCATTGCATAGTTCCAGCAGTCAGCTAGTCTGCCAACAACCCAGACTATGCCTAGTGCAGTCCTAGCAGTTGGTCTCCAGACCTCCTAGCCAAAATTACGCACCCTTCATGATCATGCACCCAGGTATGTTGCGAGTCAGTTCCCATGTTCATTTTGGTTTTCGACTGAAGTATTGCTTTCCATGAGTGTTTCCATGTCTCCAAGCATCCCAGGTGTTCATCTGCCTCTCAGCAGTACATGTACAATGGTTTCCAGGAGAGTAGAGATGAAGACACCGTTCAGAGAACACTTGGGGATGCAGTCGATCAAGTGTCCATGGACTTGCCTACCCACGAATACATCAAGTTGTTCATAGACAAGGACATCAAGATATGACAGCACTAGCTGAAGAAAACATACCAAATGCAACGAATGCAAGAGGAGGGTTGTTGACAACACAGAGGTGGAATAAGATTGCAAGCTCAAGTAGGTCCATTGATGATAAAGAAACTTTGGAGACTCTGGCTATGATGTGATGGTGCTACATGAAGATCATGCGAAGGCAGATGATGGAACAAAGAAGGATTTGCATGTGCTGAAGCAGCAACTTAGGAAGAACATGAAGCTGCATAGACATACGAATGAGTTGCAATAGGAATAGGAATAGCAGTGGACACAACATGCACTCACAGATGAAACTACACTCATACAAGTTAAGGATCCATCCCAGCAGCTGACACAAAGTAGACATGGTGAGCAGTGTTGTTGATCGCATGCAATGGATTCAACAACATGCATGTCGTTGAGTGAACACATGAAATCCAACCAATTCAACACACTCACCATGGTGAAGACAAGAAGAAAGTCTAACTGGGGCTGAACATGTACTTCGGGAAGTTAATGCACATGACCACCAACAAACACTTGAAGATTAGAATGGACACTATGCATTAGTGTGTTTTTAGTTCAACTGTACCCAAGAATACATTGCGTATGTTAGCAGGAGAGTTGGATGAAGGGGTTGAACCAATGCACCGGTTGCAACGGAGGCAAGAGTTCGCTTCAGCAAGATGTCACCATGAGGTGCATGCACACCATCACAGATGACCAAGCTTGGCATAATCTCACCACCTTCACCATCACAAGCATGTCAAAGAGTTGGTCTCACCATAGCGGACCGAGTGTCAGTGATGTCTTCCAAGGCTTGCTCAAGCCATGTTGTCTCACATAAGTACATGTGCATTATAATGTTGAGTCATGTCAAGTGTAAGTCAAGTGTCAATGGTTGGATGTAATAGTCATAGAGTAGGTGAAGAATCATGAGGGTAGTTGAACTGTCATAAAGGGGAATGTCAAGGGTCACCCCACCCATTGCTATAAATAGTCCCTCATAACTCATAGTATAGGCTTTGGGTTAGCCAAGCTTCTACTAAGACTATCTTGAAGAATGCTTGGACATTATTGTAATGTGCCTTGGATTATCCACTGCATGGAGATAATACATCTCTTTGGAGGAGCAGGCGGATGTGGCTGTAATGTTCCACTGTTGGGGCTAGCAAGTTTAGATGGATGTATTGTATGATTGTGACTTAGACTTCTTTATATATTAAGAGTCAGCAAATTTTCATGCATATGTTGTTATTGTAGATGGTCTGCTCTGGTTGCTTTAATGATATGTGTGTTTTAACTTACATACTTGTGTATGAACTGATTTAGATTCAATTATATGAATCTTGTTGTTAATGTGTTTCATATGTTGTTAATGCTATCACCGTCTGTGTCAACTGCTTCGCCGGACATCTTACAGACCTTTCACTTGAACCTTGCCATAAAATTGATCACAGTCGTCTCGAACTGATGTGTGAGTGTTGTATGTGTTATCTTACCTTGTATGATGTGATTGTCATATTTGAGTGGACTGCTCTTTGGACGCTGTGGATGTCCTTTATGTTGTGTGTTCCAAGTCATGTTGGGATTGATCCCTTTCAACCAGGAACTCACCTTCACCTCCTTCCCCCTTCGAAGTGTTGGAACCTCTCATACACCTTCCTTGATTCACTGCATCAGTCACACCCTTGTTGCTGACATATTTATTCTACTTTCCTCTGTGTGACATCGTGGTCAAGGCATCTATGCAACATCATAGTTAAGTCATTACCTTACGACCCACTGATGGGACTCCTACACCAAACGATTTGAGGTCTAATTGGGACTTCTTACTAAGGAGATCCCCTTGACATGTTGGTGGGTCTAGCACCTTCGACAACACCCTGTGTCTATCACTATTTCCCTCAAAAGATTGCGCAGTTTTTCCAGCCAGTCACCCAGTCAGTCAGCCTACTACTTGCCTAGAAAAATGCGTAGTTATCATGAGAAATTCCCCAGCTTCCCAACATCCCCATCAGCTCAAAAACCGCACAAGGATGTCCATCAAGACAACCTTCCAGCATTACGTAGTTTTTACCAGCAGCAATCCCACAGCCCGCTGCCATCTCCCCTTAAAAATTGCGTTGTTTTTGTAAGTAGCATTCCTACAGCTCGCTGCCAGTTCCCCAGAGAAATTGCGTAGTTTTTGCTGCCAGTCCCTCTCTACTGCCTACACTTCCTCCCTGAATAAATTGCACACATATTCCCTCCGGCCGAGCCAGATCCCGCAGACAGTCACTGCTGATCTGGATCATCCATCTCATCCTCCCAGTGACCTCTGTCCAATTTTCATAGGTAGTTCTCGGAGCTCGCATCCTAGCTTGAAATCTACCTTGCGCAATTTCAAAGCCTTGTCCTCTCTCGGTCACCTGCATCTAAAAGCGAACGACAATGCATCATGGTAGACTAGGATATTTCTGTATTTGGTTTCATATTGTCATGAGTGATTGCAAATACAGGTACATGGATGAGACATTATGCAACGACGAATGAGATGAACAAGGAGAGCATGTGAGGATATTTGTTTGTGAAAGGATGAACGAGGAATGCATGTGAGTAGATTGTTTCATGAATGGATGAATGAGGAATGCATGTAAGGAGATTTGTTCGCTTATGAACGAAAACATGAAGCATGCCAAAGTACAAGCAAGGAGAAACATACACATGCAACATCAAGCGAACACCAAGACCATCAAAGAATCCAGGTGAATCTATGAGACACCAAGAGCACGTCCATCACTTAGTAGCATTGAAACTCAACATGCATGCCACCAGTGGCATGAAAATACCATCTCGTTCATGTCGAGTCATGTCATGAGTCATCTCAGCTACATCATTACTGTGGGCCACACTATTGTAATCAATGTAATTTTACGTGGAAGTCCAAGAGACCCACATCTAAATCTGAAGAGTCATGTAAAGTTGAAAACCATGTAAGTTAAAAAATCATGAGGGAATTCAAACAGTCACAAGTGCCAGTTTTACCCTTGGCTATAAATACCCCTCATTTGTACATTCAAAATACTTTTCACCTTCTCTCCTCCCACATAGCCTTAAGGGTCTGTAATATTTTCTTTGAGAAGCGAGTAGTGGCTCCAACACCCTGCTATCGGGACCGTTAGTGATGTAATGTTGTTTGAATGTGTCTTGGAAATTTGTCTTAATTAAGAAGCTTGTTTATAGGCTAGCTGTTTGCACACATGTATTGTAATTGTTTGTAAGACTATTCTTTGGACACTTGTAATGCGCGTTGCTTTAACTTGTATTGAGACAGTTGAACTATTTCAGTTTTTTTAGTACATATGTTGTTGGAAATGCTTTGTATCAGTTTCTAACATTGTCTCGGTTATGTGGGCTATCCCGTCAGACACTCGACAAACCCATTCTTGTAAACTTGTTATAACTCCTGTCGCACACGTGTGGACTATTCCGCTAGGTGTTGTACGTGCTATATGTTCACCTTGTGTTTGCAACTACCTCGTGCTGACTAATCCACTGGAAGTTGTGCATGTCCTGTTATGTTGTGTGTCTCTAGTAGAGTTGGGACTATTCCCTTTCAAGCTGAGACTCACTTCCACCCTCTCCCTCTGTAGTGAAAGAACTCTGACATAAGCTACACCAAGCACTCACTTGGCACACGAACCTCATTGTTTGAAGATAAAGCAGACCATGAAACTGGTCCATCGTACTGGATGGGACTCCTACACCAAACGGTGTGAGGTATAATTGGAACTTCATGTCGGGGAGATCCCCTGAATGTTGGTGGGTCCATCATCATCAAAATTTTTGGCACTAGAAGGAGGGATAGATGACAAGCTGAGTCCTCACAATCTATTTTGAATCTTCGCACATCTATCATGGATTTTTTTTATATTTCACCCTCCGAAATTTCTGTCCAATAAACACATCTTTCACTTCGAGAGGGGGTTTTGGGATGACTTTTCAGAAATCACGTATTATGGTAAAGGCGAAGTGGCCTAGCTTGATCATTTAAATGAATTTCATGCACTCATGGAGAACATGGAATGTTTTAATCAAATAGAGGTCTGTTCACTACTCACACACACACTTCGTGACCACCCATTGTGATGGTGTAGCATACTACCTCATAACTCTGTGCACTCATTCAAGCAGTTCATTGATCCAATTGAATATGTTTTTCACAATTTTAATCCTGAAGCACTTGATAAAAAATTGTCAAAACAACAGAAGGCCCCGCATGAATCGCCTATGGATTTTTCACAATGCTTTCGTCTATTCATGTTTGAAGCTCTAAACAGTCAGATGAAATTACAATATCTCATGGATATATTTGAGTATTTCCTCACCAAATCACTCTGTCCCAAGATGAAGCTAAATTTCAAACCCCACTCAGTATACTTCGGTGATGGAGCTGTGCAATCACAAGCAGACACTGTTGCTGTCACAAGTGACTTCCCGCCTTCCCCTCATAAAATAGCTCCACCCCCACAAAGTGATGTGGGAGAACATGCACACACAATTGGTCAATGGTCACATCCTCTCACCCTCACTACTCTCAATTTCTACACATATTTAGTTGGGATTCCCATGGGTTTTCATAAACACTTGTTACCTCAACCTCGGTCTCTGCATTCTGTTGATCCTCTGGATTGCACTGTCATGTGTTCTTCCATTTTGGACTCTACACCTATTGCGAACAAGGATCAAGCCATCTACGAGTTGATGTTGCACAACCAACTTGCACTTTCATTCACCAAGAGTATGACCAAGCATCTGAGTATGAACCCCTGGTGAAGCATAACCTCCTTTTGTTCGCGCCTCCTCCATTTTTCCCTAACATCATTGGTGATTCTGTTATCTTTGATTTTCCTTGTGTAAATCCATCAATGGATGCATCTACTTCTGACCATTCGCAGAACACACCTGATGTCATTCCATCATTTGATAGCGGAGAGGACAAATCCTTCATCGAAAATCCACTTGATTTTTCATCTACTTTTTCTAGAAATGCAGAGGGTGAAAATTCTTTCTTATCATCTACCCCTCTATTTGATTCATCAAATCATGAGGATGCTAACAAACATCCTGAATTTTCTGATCATGGTTTTCGTGAGCTTTGTACTTCTTCATTTGATCACGATGTCGACTCATTCACTATTAATCTGTCTAAGCCACTGGTCTATAATGATATATCCATTGAAAAAGTGGAAACTCCGGGGGATGTCAAGGCACTTTAGCCTGTGCTGATGGTTATGTCAGGCCCTCGTTGTCCTGAGGTTAGTTCCACTTCCATTCAGAAAATTTTCAAAACACCCAAGGCTCCTCATCGCTCATCTATATGCACTGAGGATCAATCCAACACATAGATTTTGCTTCCTCCATCAGAACCACATGATCCCATCACTTGCACACTGGAGGAATCATTCATAGCAAGCACACTTGCAAGACATAAGTTATCTCTTTTTCTCATGTTTTATTGTCTATTGTAGTCAATAGAGTGCATATGATTATCATCTATATGCAGTGTGTCATAGCACCATTGTAAGTCCACAGAGTTTTTGTCTTTCGCTTTCACTCTTTTCATTTTTGTGGACGTGTTTAAACTTAGAGTGTGTTGGTATTCATTGTTATATCTTTTATGTTTGTTGGTTCACCTGACTGTGCTTCTCGTGAACCATGCCTTCAATAACATGGGCCAACCAATGCGCTGGTGGCTGCATTGGAAATATCACTTCACATGAGTAGGCCCATGCACTATTTAGCATAGGAGTAGGAGTAGTGTTTTATTTCTTGCTTGTCTTTTCTTTATGGTTTACATGTTTGTTTGCTTGCTGACCTAGTTTGGTTTGTTTTCTTGCTCACATTACTTTCTTGTTGTTTTGTTTGCTTTTCTTACTATTTTTGTTTCATTTGTTTTGTTTGCCTAGTATCAGGCTATTTTTAATTTTGTAAATAATTGTTTCCCTCTACTGAGTTTCGGATTTTGAATGAGTAAGTGGCTAAGATCCTAATATGAAATGGAGCAGATTAATAATGTTGTGCTAATTCCCCATTCATAATAAAACCCAATATGCTTATCATTTTCTTATCAAGTGCTTAAGGATTCACCATGTTTTCTTAATTAACTGATTCCCATGAGAGTTTCTAATGTAAATGTTATAAAAAATTTAACATAAAACATATGTTGAACAGTAGCAAAATAATAGCAAAGAACATGAAAATACAACACACAACACAGAGATTTGATGAGGAGTTCACCCCTCCTAGGCTATGTCTCCTTGGTCCAGCTTCCAATGCTTGGGCCTCTCTCTTATGCTCAAAATTACAATAAAATTATGTTTACAATGCTCAAATTCCTTTGCAACCTATCTCAATGAGTTCAGAATACTCAAAAAATGGCTATCTAACCTCTTTTTGCGTCCAATTTGGATAAGAAATGAAGAAGTTACGACTTCTCCTAGTTCTCCCACTATTTGTTCCACAAATTGCTCCAAAATCGACACAATCTTACAAATTCACTCCAAAATCCACTAACTGAGTGAGAATTTGGCCGCACTGTAGGCCATAACCTATCAGTCATATCGCAAATCACAATCGACAAGTGTTGCGGGCTCTTATGGTTTGTGAATAGAAACAGGCGATTTGTGATTGTGATATCGTGGACTCGATAGGATATTAAATCGTAACCTATAGTGGCATCGCATCTAGGAACTATCACTTTTCACAATTGGTGAATTTTGGCAGGCTAAGGGTCTTGTTAACACGGTGGAATGTTGCAATAGCGATATTGCGGACCTAGAGAGACATTAAACTGTAACATATAAAATATCACATCCGTGCAATCTATCGCTCATATTAATTGGTAGAGAACTGGGTCTTAAAGTCTACGACCTTATTTTTCATGTGATATGTGATTGCGATATCACATCGCAACCCGACCTACTAGGGGCCAATTTCTGTATGTCGATCCTTTCTTGCGATTGCGATATGCGATATCGAAAATCATAATCGGCGCTCCTTGGGGGCTGATTCTTAACCTGATCCACCTGCTACCTATGATACACAATATTCAAGAGCTAATAATGGCCTGCCACTTAGCACCTCCTCATTCCTTGAAGACCTTGCCACATCATCCCAATCCTGCCATTTAGACAAGTCAAACTTGAACTTTGACTTGCTCTAACTTCTGTATACAAACTCGGATTTGAGTGACTTTCACACTGTTGGATTTACAATGACGAGCTCTTCAATCTAAACTTGAGTTTGATAAGATTCTGACACTTTCATTTTTTAGCATAAACTTGAGCACTTGATCACTCCTCCCCACTGGAAGCCTTTTGGACCCCAAAATATTATATTCAATTATGGAACATATGAGGGTATTGTTCCCTCACCTTCCCTTCTTCAATCCATCTTTCCTTTGATGGATTTGTACCTTTGAGACCCACTCAAAGATAATCAAAATTTCCCCTTTTTAATGACCTCGTTCTTATGTCAAGTATGGTGTCTTGTTGAAGCTCATCAAGAAATTCTAGAGAAAAATCTTCAATTGATGGAATCTATACATTTTCTCCTTGATATTCAATCAAAGGAGGTACATACAATCTCAAATTTTAAACATTAACAATGGAATAGATTTGAATATATCAAGGAAAATTAAGCTTGAAAGCATTATTACCAATACTTTCTAGAATTTTAAATGGACCATAATGGATTGGTTTTAGATTTTTACCTTCACCTTGAAGCCTTTCCTTGCTAATGTATAGCCAAACTTCATCACCTACTTGAAACTGATGATCCACACAATGCTTATCATGCTTTTCCTTATACTTGTCTTGACTCTTTTCTAGTTGTTCTTGAACTATTTGGTGAATCAACTAAATTTGCTCAATGAATTTCTTTGCTCTGTCTATGTCACTATGTCCATCTACAACTACATCTTTCTCAAAGATGAAATCCAAAGGTGATTTAGGAAAATAACCAAGACATGCCTCAAAAGGTGAAGTTAGAGTAGAAGAGTTTTTTTCTTGATTGTAAGCATGTTGAATATAATGCAACTGTTCATCCCACAACTTAGGATGTTTGCTGCAATATCCTCTTAGAAAATGAATAATTGTCCTATTAACCACTTCAGTTTGACCATCTGTTTGCAGATGGAAGGTTGTACTTTTCTTCAACTTGGTGTCCATCAAGTTCCATAAACTTGACAAAAATTCCCAACAAATCGGGAATCACGATCACTTACAATAGAAGTAGGTAATCTAAAATGAACCCATACATTTTGAAAGAAAAGTTAAGTTGTTTGTTTAGATGTATTTTTTTTACAAGGCATTAATATGCACATCTTGTTGAACCTATCCACAACTACATACAAATAATCATGACCTTTTCTTGACAAAGAAAGACCTCCTACAAAATCCATAGAAACACGTTCCCATGGACATGAAGGCACTGGAAGTGGTGTGTACAATCCTAGTTTCCCATTACTAGGCTTACTGACTGTACATAATGAACAAAATCTGATAAAAAGTGACACACTTTCAAGCATACAAGCCTCCACCTTCTCCACCATCTTCTTCATCTTCTACTTCGAAAGCATATTCACACTCTTCCACTAATACAACCCTTACTCATACTCATCATCATTCTGCAAAAGGAACTGGTAATCACCTTTTCTAAAGCTTGATGTTAAATTCAATTTTCTTATGTACAATGGAGAAGTAATGCAGAAAAGCTAGATAACCAATTGGAGATGTATTATAGAATTCAGAACCTTCAAGAGGATGATATCAAAATTCACTTGGCTTCATTGAGAATGGAGGGTATAACACTTGTATGGTGGGAATCAAGGACTCAAAACGAGATAAAAAAACATGGTATGGAGGCCTTTGGTTATTTTCATAAAAGACGAGGACCAAAATGTCTAGCAATAAGAGAAATGTGTGCTTCCCTTGTGACATTTACTCTCTCTCCCTGTGGAACACAAAGTTTTCCTAAATGATACAACAGATTATCATGTGCATGGTAGTCTAATTCTTGAACTTGGTGGCCTTGACTCAAGTTTGAATATACCTCTTGAAAGTCAGGATCATGTGTGTATTATTCAACATAACTTTCAGGAAAAACATAATTATTCTTGAGTAAAACGGCTACATTAACAACTGGTCTAGAAAGTATATTAGCAACTCTATTATAAATACCTTTCTTGTACCTAATTACCAATTCGAATTGTCGTAAGAATCCTATCCAACGAAAGTGCCTTGATTGCTACAATTTTGTTTGAGATTGTAGATATTGCAAAGGTTGATGATCAGTGTGAATATTGGTTTCTTTTCCCATCAATTAATTCTTCCATTTCTTCACACTTTTCACTAATGCATAAATATCTTTATCGTATGTAGGATAGTTAATAACAACACCATTAAAAATCTCAGAATGAAATGAAATGGGCTTACCATGTTGTACAAGAACTGAACCCATGGTGTATTCACTTGCATCTATTTGTATTTCAAATGGTTGTTTCAAATTTGTCAATGCTAAAACTGGGGTTGAACTAATCTTTTGTTTTAAATCATCGAATGATTTTTGTTGTTTGCCTCCCCACTGGAACAAAACCTTCATGCTGGTCAAAGCATGTAGTAGAGCTGCTATGGAAGAGAAATTGGCAATGAAATTCCTACAGTGTTCCACTGCTCCCAGAAAACTCCTTACTTCTGTTACTGATTTGGGTATTGGCCAATTTACAATGACCAAAACTATAGAGGGGTCAATCTTCAGCTCACCTCCTACAACTATGTGGCTCAAATACGCTAAGGAATTTTTCCTGAATTCACATTTAGACATCTTTAGAAATAACTATTCTTTTTTCAAGACATCCAACACTTTCCTCACATGCTTGACATGCTCTTCTCGTGATTTGTTGAATATCAAAATATCATCTAAATAGAAAATTACAAACTCATATAGAAAGGATCTTAAAACATCATTCATAACTCTCATGAATGTAGTTGGAGCATTGCAAAGATCGAAAGGCATAACCAACCACTCAAACAATCCATGTTTGGTTTTAAAAGAAATATTCCAAATATCCTCCTCAGCTATTCTAACTTGATGATATCTGCTTCTCAAGTCTAATTTATTGAAATATTTTGCATTCTTTAATTGATCTAGCAAACCATTTATTCTAGGTAGTGGGTATCGATTCTTTATGGTAATTTTATTAAAAGCTCTATAATCTACACATATGTGTCAGGTTCCATCTTTCTTGGGTACCAAAACTATTGGTGAACCACATGGAAAAGTAGAGGGATGAATTACACCTTTATCTAACAATTCCTAGACTTGTTTCTTAATTTCTAAACTTTCTAAAACTGACATTCGATACATACCAATGTTTGGGAGTGGATAGTCTTGTTGTAGCTGAATTTTGTGATGAAATCCCCTTTTTGGTGGAAATTCCTTTGGTTCTTGAAACATGTCTCCATATTGATTGACCACATCAACCAATTTAGCTTTGAGCTTCACGTCACAGCCTGCAAAGGATTCATGCTCCGTGTCATTCTTCTACTTAATCATAAGGAGCACGAGATTCTTGTTGGAATTGACTATTCGCTTCATTTGCCCTACACTTTCTAAAGATAGATTTAGCTTTCTACGATGGGCTCTCACAATATACTCCACTCCGTCTTTGAACAAATGATATTTTTTCTCAAATATATGGAAAATGGCTTTCCTGTAATACAAATATGGGCTTCCTAGCACAATTCCAAAAATATCCAGCGACACTACATCTAATTTGACTTCATCAACGAAATTGGAAGTAATAGAAAACCTGAAAACGTGTTTCCTTGTGACCTGAAGATTTTCATCCTTAGTTATTCAACCCAATGGATACGGTTTATGATGAGGCACGGTTTCCAGATTCAACTTCTTGACCAAGTCTGTAGAAATTAAATTTTCCTGGGATCCACTATTAAACAACGTATCAATCTTGGTGTGTATGGAAATAACTTTGATATGGAGCAATTCAATTTTGTTTTCCTCATTTGAAGAGTTATTGGATTTATTTGCTGCACTGGTTCTTGCCACGAATTCCTCTTTGCTTGCTTTTGCCATAGATTTTCCTTTAGTGACTGTGGTTGCAATATTTGCTTCATCACCTGAGCCAAAACCCAAGTCTTGTTGTACAACAACATTTGTCTTCTATTTCCCTTTATTGTTAAATTTCTTCGGTCGTAATTCAAGATGAAGCTTCCAGTAATGCGCTTCCTCATGACTCTCTTTGGAACAATTATTGCACACGGGTTTCTCCCCTTCTTTCTTAACATATGTATTTTTCTTCTGCTTTCCTTTGAAAGTATTTCCTTTTGCACCACTATGGAATGGGTTCTTCTAACCTTCTTCTTGTACATTTTTCCCTCTTTCTTCGAGGTGTGTAGCTTGAACACATACCTCATTAAGATTCGTGGGATTAAACATAATAATGGTATGTCGAAGATAGCTATGCAAACCTCCTATATATTTCAGCAAAGTATCTTGTGACTGCAAGTCTACTCCTAGCTTAAGAGCTCTTCTCCTAAAATCTTGAGTATAATCTTGTACATTTTGACCCCTTAACTATCTAAAATTTTTCCAATTCGTGATAGCTTTTCTCATATGGGCTAAAGAGTAGAATTGTCTTTTTATAGCAGCAATGAAATCATATCAATTAATAGAGATCTTACCATGTTTTTTTATCTCGTTTTGAGTCCTTGATTCCCACCATACAAGTGTTATACCCTCCATTCTCAATGAAGCCAAATGAATTTTGATATCATCCTCTTGAAGGTTCTGAATTCTGTAATACACCTCCAACTGGTTATCTAGCTTTTCTGCATTACTTCTCCATTGTACATAAGAAAATTGAATTTAACATCAAGCTTTACAAAAGGTGATTACCGGTTCCTTTTGTAGAATGATGATGAGTATGAGTAAGGGTTGTATTAGTGGAAGAGTGTGAAAATGCTTTCGAAGTAGAAGATGAAGAAGATGGTGGAGAAGGTGGAGGCTTGTCTCCATTCCCATTACCTCCTCCTGAAGAACCTTCTCCTTTGCGAGGTTTGGAACTTTCTCCTTGCAATATGCTATTCCTCTCTTCATAGAGGACCTTCACCATCTTTGTCATATCAAAGAAAGCCTTTCTAAAGGTATTCACACCTTCTGTCATGATAGGTTCTCCTTCATGAGACATGGTCTCTAAAAACTCAACTGCAACTTGAGGATGTACTGGTGTAGAAGACTTTGGCAACCTTTCACTTCTTCCACTTGACCCAACTTCAGGGCTTCAGGGTTGTATTAGTGGAAGAGTGTGAATATGATTTTGAAGTAGAAGATGAAGAAGATGGTGGAGAAGGTGGAGGCTTGTCTCCATTCCCATTACCTCCTTTTCCATTACCTCCTCCTGAAGAAAATTCTCCTTTGCGAGGTTTGGAACTTTCTCCTTGCAGTATGCTATTCCTCTCTTCATAGAGGACCTTCACCATCTTTGCCATATCAAAGAAAGCCTTTCTAAAGGTATTCACACCTTCTGTCATGATAGGTTCTCCTTCATGAGACATGGTCTCTAAAAACTCATCTCCAACTTGAGGATGTATTGGTGTAGAAGACTTTGGCAACCTTTCTCTTCTTCCACTTGACCCAACTTCAGGGCTTCCAACTAGCTTTCCTTCACCTCTTTTGAGTTTTAACCTTGTAAGCATGACATAAACTTGCAAACAATTAAATCCTTCTTTCACAAAGAAAATCTAGTAAGCAAAAACCAATGCTCTGATACCAACTTGATCTGAAATGGAGCAGATTAGTAATGTTGTGCTAATTCCCCATTCAGAATAAAACCCAAGATGCTTATCATTTTCTTATCAAGTGCTTAAGGATTCACCATGTTTTCTTAATTAACTGATTCCCATGAGATTTTCTTATGTAAATGTTATAAACAATTTAACATAAAACATATGCTAAAAAGTAGAAAAATAACAACAAAGAACATCAAAATTAACACACAACATAGAGATATCATGAGGAGTTCACCCATCTTGGGCTACATCTCCTTGGTCTAGATTCCAATGCTTGGGCCTCTCTATTATGCTCAATTGCAAGAAAAGTGTGTTTACAATGCTCAAATGCCTCTGCAACATATCTCAATGAGTTCAAAATACTGAAAAATGGCTATCTAGCCTCCTTTTACATCCAATTTGGATAAGAACTAAAGAAGTTATGACTTCTCCTAGTTCTCCCACTATTTGTTCCACAAATTTCTCCAAAATCGACATAACCCTACAGATTCGCTTCAAAATCCACTAACTTAGTGAGAATTTGGTCGTGCTGCGGGCCATAACCTGTTTGTCGTATTGCAAATCACAATTGACAAGTGTTTCCGACTCTTATGGTATGTGAATAAAAACAGGAGATTTGTGATTGCGATATCACTGACCTGACAGGATATTAAATCACAACCTATAGTAGCATCGCATCTAGGAACTATCGTATTTCACAATTGATGAAGTTTGTTGGGCTGAGGGTCTTGATAACACGGCGGAATGTTGTGATAGCAATATTGAGGACCTGACGGGACATTAAAATGCAACATATAAAATATCGTGTCCAGGAAATCTATCGCTCATCGCAATCGGTGGAGAATCAGGTCTTAAAGTCTGCGGCCTTGTTTTTCCTACAATATGTGATTGCAATATCGCATCACAATCCAACCTGTTGGGGGCCAGTTTCCATACGTTGATCCTTTCCTGAGATTGTGATATGTAATATCGCAAATCACAACCTCCATTCCCTGGGGGCTGATTCTTAACTCGATCCACCTGCGTCCTATCATATGTGATATGCGGGGGCCATTGGTGGCCTACCACTTGGCACCTCCTCATTTGATGAATACCTTGCCACATCATCCCAATCCTGCCATGTAGACAAGTCAAACTTAAACTTTGACTTTCTCTAACTTCTACATACGAACTTGGATTTGACTTTCGTTCACACAGTTGGATTCAAAATGACATGCTCTTCAATATGAAGCTGAGTTTAACAAGATTATGACACTTTTATTTTTGAGCATAAACTTGAGCACCTAATCAGATCCAAAGAGTCTTGTGACACTACATCACTTGGCCAATCTTGCATCCATCTTCTCTGTGCTTGGTTATAACCTTTGGTCGACGAAGTATTCATGGGAAATACGAACCATCTACAATGGAAGCTTGGGTCCAACCATGAACCTTTGTCCACACTGGGAAACCCCATGCTTATACTCAACCTTCTTCTCTATGTGTTCAATCTCATCCAACTAGTAGAAATGGAGAAGGGGAAAATCTAAACGAGAAAACCTATGTCAGAGGTCTTACATGCTTCTCTAAAGGAACAACCTCTTCTTCTCTCAATAAGTTGGGATCCCTCTTCTACCCCAAAAAATTAAATAAGTGCCTATGCATAGTCCTCTTAAAAATACTAAGGCAAAAGAAGAGAAAGGCTTCCTGTGCAGAGATGTGAAGCATGCAACTCCACTAGGGTACTAACCAGGATCGCTAGTAGTGGAGCAATGCATGTGTTCTTGCATGACTTCGCCAAGGTATTGTCCAAGCTTGCTAGTAGTAGAGCAACACCAAAGATGAAAACTTATACTCTAAATTTTTTTTAACTCGCGAGCCAAACTACCCTTTCCGATTTCAAAACACTGTGATCAAGTCGAAACTTGTTGTTTTGTTTGACTGAGTTGGTGAAAGGTGAACCATGTATGTCCATGGGGTAAGTGGGGAGGCCAAAGTAACCCACACAATGATTCAATACTCCCCAAAAGAACAAGGCCCTATACTGTCAATGGACCAAAACAGAGAAGCTGGAGTTAAACTAGTGTGTCGCCAAGTGTTGTAGCAGCTGCAAAACCCTAAAAAATATTGGCCTACAGCCAATTTCAGAGCCTTCCTTAGGTTCTTCCTTGATGCTTGAAAGCACTTGGGCTCATCCCGTGAGCTTGTGTTGAGTGTTTTCAACCTCCTTGCTTGACCGTTCAATGAACATGTTTTTGCATGTTGATCAAAATGTCATGCTTGTAGTCATGTTCTGACCATGCACAAGGTTTGCCTTCATGTGTACAAGTTGTGTCCACTATGTAAACATTCATCGCACTCACACACAAAGTTGTATGCACTGTCACACAAGCGTCGTCGCTGTCGTTCAACAATCTATCGCAAGTGTCATGTTTGTTGCTCACACCATTGATCAAACAAACTGAGTGTATGTTGTCTAGTTGGTTTGAGGTGTCTTGTCCTCAAGTCATGTAGAGTGTGTGTTCGCAAGGTCATACATTTACGAAGTCACTCGTTCACACACTTGGTCTTCTTTTTGAAGCTTTGTCTACCGGACCATCCTCCAACATTCAGACATCCATTAAGCTGCATTGCATAGTTTCAGCTCTCAGTGATTATGTACTGCTACCCAGAATTGCGCAGAGCTTGAGGCTACCTCCCAGGTAGTCTGCACTGTGAAGCCCTGGATTCGAATCTACCCTCTGTCATTCAGAATAGTACAAAGGTTTCCCATCAAGCCATTTCAATCTGCGCTTCCCACAAGCACACCAACTGAGTCTCTAGCTGGTCAGCCGGACATTTTTACCCCTTGCAGTGACCCCGGGCCTCACTCCCCCAAAAATTTGTGCAAAAGATGAAAAGCATGCTCACTCCGCTGATGGAAGAAACTGCGCAGACATGCTAGACAGACACCTTGTGTCCATCACTATCTCCATCAAAAAATTATGTAGCTTTTCCATCCAGTCATCCAGTCAGTTGGCCTATTGCTCGCCCACAAAACTACGTAGTTTTCATGAGCAGTTCTCCATCTGCCCAACATCCCACTCATATCAGAAACTATGAAAGTATGTTTAGCAGGCTAGCCTCCTAGCATTACGTATTTTTTACCAGCAGCACTCCCGTAGCCCGCTGCCAACTCCCCAAAAAAATTGCACAATTTTTATTAGCAGCACTCGTGCAGCCTGCTGCCAGCTCCTTAGAGAAATTGCATAGTTTTTGCTGTCAATCCCCCTCTGCTTCCTACACTACCTCCCTGAAAAAATTGCACAGATCTTCCCTTCAACTGAGCCAGATCCCACGAACAGTCACTGCTGATCTAGATCATCCATCTCAGCCTCCCAATGACCTCTGCACAATTTTCACGGTAGTCCCTGGAGCTTGCATCCCAACTTGAAATATGCCTTGCATAGTTTCAGAGCCTTGTTCTCTCTCTTGGTCACCTACATCTGAAAGTGAACGATAATGCATCATGGTAGACTAGGATATTTATGGATTTGATGTCGTCTCGTCATGAGTGATTGCAGATACAGGTACATGGATGAGACATGACGCGACGATGAACAGGATGAACAAGGAGCACATGCGAGGAGATTTGTTTGCGAACAGACGAACGAGGAATGCATGCTAGGAGATTATTTTGTGAATGGATGAATGAGGAATGCATGCGAGTATATTTTCTCATGAATGGACAAACACTTGAAGCATGCTAAAGTACAAGCAAGGAGCGATGTGCCCATGCAACATCAAGTGAACACCAACTCATCAACACTGCAGCTCGACATGCATGCCACCAGCAGCATGAACATACCAACTTTGTCATGTCAAGTCATGTCATGAGTCATCTCGGCCACATCACTACTGTGGACCACACTATTGTAATCAATTTAATGTAACGTGGAAGTCTAAGAGACCCACATGTAAATATGAAGAGTCATGTAAGTCAAACAATCATGAGGGAAGTCGAATAGTCACAAGGGTTAGTTTTACCCTAGGCTATAAATACCCCTCATTTGTACATCCAAAATACTTCTCACCTTGGCTCCTCCCACATAGCCTTGAGAGTCTGTAATATTTTATTTGAGGAGCGAGCAGTGGCTCCAATGCCCCGCTATTGGGGTTAGTTATGTAATGGTGTATGGATGTTTCTTGGAACTTTCACTTAATTCAGAAGCCTGTTAATAGGCCAACACATTTTCACACATGTATTTTAATTACTTGTAAGACTATTCTTTGGACACTTGTAATGCATGTTTCTTTAACTTGTATTGAGACAGTTGAACTATTTCGGTTGTTTTAGTACATATGCTATTGTAAATGTGTTGTATCAGTTGCTAATGTTGTTTTGGTCATGTGGGCTATCTTGCCAGATACTCGATAAACTCATTCTTGTAAACGTGTTATAATGCTTGTCACACTCATGTGGACTATTCCACTGGGTGTTGTACGTGCTATCTTTTCACCTTGTGTTTGTGACTTCCACATTCATGTGGATTACTCAACTGGAAGCTATGCATGTCTTGTTGTGTTGCGTGTCTCTAGCAGAGTTGGGACTATTCCCTTTCAACTTGAGACTCACTTCCACCCTCTCCCTCTGCGCTGAAATAACTCTAACACAAGCTGCACCAAGCACTCACCAAGCACGTGAACCTCGATGTCCGAAGAAAAAGAACACCACTCTCACATGCTAACAAGCAATAGCTAAGGCATATCTTTAAGATAATGGCAACCGAGCCATCATACCTGATGGGACTCCTACACCAAACGGTGTGAGGCCTATTTGGAACTTCATATTGGGAAGATCCCCTAAACGTTAGCGGGTCCATCACCGTCAACAAGACAATATATTTATACCAGTGGGACACAAAGTATTTCATATGGTTTTTCTGAGTTGAGGTTTCAATCCCTTGTTGTTGCTCCAATTTTTCACTTTCTCCATCTTTTCCAGCCAGTAAGTTTATGCCCAATGCTTGGAAATTTGCTTCAGATAAAATTTTAGCTAGCCCCTGCCCCTTGATCAGCTTGGTAGGTTTGATATCCATATCATACTCCTGTATTTTAGCAATCCATTTTCCTCTTTTTCCCTCACTATCACCTTGCACCAGGATATCTTTCATAGTAATTGTAGGAACATAGGAAATTATATTTGATTGCAGGACATAGATTCTAAAATCCTTTAGGGCTTTGACCAAGGCATAGGCCTATTTCTCCAAAATATTATATTTTAGCTCAACATCTCGTAGCACCTGACTGAAAAATGCAATTTATTTCTCATGCCCTTCATCATTCTTCTACAATAAGACAACAATCACTATGTGAGGGGAAGGAAAAGAAATAATAAAAAATGGTTTTATATAATCTAGGATGACTAATACAAGAGCTTTTGTGAAAGCCTTTTTTTTGCTAGAAAATTATTCTCGAGCTTCTAAAGTACACTTCACTTCCTTATCCTTCTTCAACATCTCTGTAATTTCTTTGCTTGTCTTAGCATAATTTGGTATTAATCTACTTAAAAAGTTGATTCTTCCCAAGAAAACATGGATTTATTTCTTATTTCTTGGTAATGGGATGTTATTGATGTCTTCAACCCTTTTGGCATCAATCTTCACCCCCTCCTTTGCCACAATGTGCCCTAGGAGTTTTCCCTCACTTAGAGAGAACTGAGATTTCTTGGGATCTAAAGATAGACCATACTTTCAACATTTCTGAAAAGTGACACTTAGATGTTCAATGTGTTCTTCATATATTTTTGCAAAAATGGTGATGTCATCCAAGTAAATTACCATGAATTTGTCGTGCTCTCCCAAAAATTCTATATCCATGGCTCTTTGAAAAGTGGATCCTACATTTATGAGGTTGAAGGTCATTCTGTCATACATAAATATTCCCTAGGGCATGGTGAAAGCATTTTTATTCTGATATTCAAGGTGGATAGCCACTTGATTGTATCTAGAAAAACCATCCATCAAGGACATTTGGGTACAGCCTGCCACTTTATGCAAAATGTAGTCCATTTTAGGAAGCAAGTAATTGTCTTTTAATGAAGCCTTGTTCATATTTTTGAAGTCAACACATAACCTTATTTCCCCATTCTTATTTCTGACAGGTACTAAATTTCCCACCCAGTTTGAATACCTCAAAGGTACAATGATTTTGTCCTAGAGCAACTTCCTTACCTCTTTTTCAATTGATGGGAGTAACAAAGGATTATTTTTCTTGAGCTTCTACTTGTATGGTTTCACCCTGCCTTTAAAGGGTATCTTATGTTGAATGATATTAGTATCAAATATTTTTAGGTCATCATAATACCAAGAAAACACATCCATATAATGTTTAAAAAGGTCCATATACTTCTGCTTGTACTCATCAAGAACTCCTTTTGCCAATTTTATTACCCTGGGGTCCTGTTTTGTACCAATGTTGCAATATTCCATTTGTTCTTCCAGCTCTTGCTCAATAGGTTTGGCAACCACATAATTTGGGTTAAACAAAATTTCTAATGGGATCAATCCCTTGGGGATGGTATTACTCTTTAATTGCAAAATCTTGTGTCCAGCAATAGTTTCTCCCCAACTAACGTGTTGTTCATCTATTACTTCCTCATCCTCCTAGTCAATCACTAGTTTTGAAAAATCTCCAATAACCTCCATGAATTGTTTAATTTGTTTCTCGTCTTCAAACACCTACCAATGTTTGAGATTTTTTGGCACTGAAGGTCTATACTTGACCTCAACTTCATATATGAGCAATGGGTTTTGAGGAGGTTTAAAATTACTAGTAGTTATAGGCAAGGAGTCAGCCATCTGATTTCTCTCTCTAGGCATAAATTGGATATTAAAATCTAAGAAAAAATTATCAATTAGATCCCATACCTCATTTCGGTAAGCCTTCAGTCTTGGATGTTTGGTTTGGCATTGATTTCTGATTTGTTTTACCACTAACTCTGAATCTCCAAACATTGTCAAGCACCCAATGTTGAGATTCCTAGCAGCTTGCAGTCCTAACAACAAAGCTTCATACTCAGCAACATTATTAGTGGCTTCAAACTATAGCTTGAATGAAAGAGGAATTAGGTTTCCTTTCGGAGACACCAACAACAAAACTTCCCCATTTCCTTCCCTGGAATAAGCACCATCAAAGTATAACTTCCATACTTTATCACACTCCAATGATTGTTTGTTTAGCTGGACAGAACACTCCACCTATGTTTCATCCAGGATTAGATCATTTTCCTCTAACAACAAACAGGAGAAATCTTTCTCTTTACCATACACAGGAGCATTATTTGAACAGTTAGCCCTTGTAATTGTCTTTACAAATCTCGATTCTCTATACAATCATCTTTCTTCTCCACCGAACACAAAGATGGTATCATATGTTAAATCTAGTTTCATAGATCCTCCAATCTTACACCCCCATGACATGGAAAAGAGCATACCTAACCTTGCATGGATATCAACAACCACAATGTCCATTACTACACTTTTTACAATAATCTGAGCCAAATTGACCACCAAATATTTAATCATCCCCAAAAAATTTACTCTCTTGGAACCAAAGGAGTACAAACCCTTATATGTTTTGTTATTTTTAGCCCCAACTGCTTCATCATAGACAATGGCATCAAATTGTGATAATCTTTTGAGTCAAGCATGCAGTTGTGTAGTAAGAGCTCATGAATTACCAAGGTGACATAGAAAGGGGAAATGGAAGAGTCTTTCTCCTTGACATGAGGTCCAAACAAAACCATGGGTATTTCTTCTTGGAGGTTCAGGCTATCCTTTAAAGGAGTTGTGGTGGATGGGAACATGAACTGAGATACTTGGGATTGGCAATTAGGATTCTTTAATAATTTAGTTAGGGTAACAAATGTTATGACCTTCTCCAACTCTTTTTGAATATTAAAGGTAGAGGGGCTCCTATCAGTTGTAGCAACATCAGCATGCTCTTTCTCCCTATCACAAATGACTTGGATGGTAAGGGAAACTATTCTATTTTAGAGACTTTAGGCCAATGTGAAGAATGGAATATGAGGACTCTTTCTTTTTTGGTGAGACTTGGTCCAGAGGCTTCTTTCCTTTCTCTTGTGGTTTGGGATAATTTGAGGGAGGGGGCTCCTCATTTTGGTCCTGCATTCTATACCTTTTCCTAGAGGATCTGATGTCATATTTTCTGTGTGACTGAGCCTACATGAAGTCAAAAAACTACCTACAATAGTTTTCGATCTCACCATCATCAAGTGGGGCATCCAACTCATCCCCTCCTTCCTCATGTGCTTCAACTTCATATTCCTCTTCAGAGAGAGAAGAGAACTGGTTTTCTTGAAATTCCATGGTTTCTTCAACATGTTCCTCTGGATCATCTTCCAAATACAAAGGAGGTTGAATGTGATATTGTTGATATTTTCTCTCCCTTTGTAAGCACTGCAAGGGTGGTCTCCTGTACTAGGGGTTGAAAATTTGGTTAGGAGTTGGTTGACTCTATCGAGGAGGGTTTTTTTTTTCTAATTCTAGTTTTACAATATTTTTAGACAGATTTCTTATCAACGTATTCATCTCCTGAAGCCTCTATTCTTGGGTTTCCTTCCCATGGCATGAAGAGCTAGCTTCCTCCTTTCCTATTCTCCTGTCGTCATACTCAGTTTTCCCTCTCCATTTTCCGATGGAGGTAAAATTTTCTTCAACTTCTAAAGCGTCTATTTGAATCTCATCCATGGTACGTGACTTTATTTCTCTAAGAGTGAATCTGAATTCAGGTTCGAAAGCCCCATCAAACACCACTTTAGCAACAGCCTATGGATGGTTGATTTTGGTTGGAAGAATGTTGTATAATTTGTTAAACCTTTTATGAATTTTGAAACATATTCATTATGTTTTTTTGTCACTGCATTGAATTCAATGAGGATGTACCCATGGTCCCTTTTCTCTCCCCATTTCTACACAAAAGAATTTTCCATCTCCTCCCAGGTAGTGATTGAGGTGTTTGGGAGGGATTTGAACCATTTCATTGCCTCCCCATACAAATATTGAAAAAAAAGTCTCAACACCACATCCAATTGTTCTACATTCACATTTTTTGCAAATGTACAAAACATTTCTATATGTCTTTGTGTTGAGATATCATCTTCTTGAGTGAATCTTGGAAAGAGCTTAAGATAGTCTTGTGGCATACTATTTAGGGGTTGTGGCAAGTCCGGTAGAGCATTTATATCTAGGAGAAAACCAAGGACAACCATGTTTTGCAAAGGAGGTGGTAGGAGGTTTATCATAGGGCCCTGCTAAGGAGTTGTCTCAATTGCAGCTAATAGAAGCTCAGTTGGAAGGTTATTTACACTCTGTGTTGGACTGTTTATGATAATGTATTTAGCCTCCTAAGTTTCCAGGAAGGAATGAAATTTGAAAGGAGGAGAGTTGACATAATATTGTTCATTTTTGACTCTCAAGGAAAATGGTCCAAACAGTGCACAATTTTCCTCGAGATATTCCAAGACTTTTGAGGAAGACTCAGGGTAATTTATCACAACTTTTTGAGAGCTAGAGGATGATACTTCTGGAAAAGAGGTCATAGGAGTTGGAGTGACAAGATTTATTTCTTTCCTGACTCTCCTAAATATTATCTTTTCAGGGTCAAACACAAGAGTTCTGTGTTGTGAGGTATCTGAGCTAGTGTGTGGTTTTTTGAAAGCCACAGTGCTCAAAATGAGACTTAAATAGTGGAGTCACCAAGGTGAGAGATCTATAACCCACACCCCTTATTGCTCACCTTACTAAAGGGTGTATGAATTGCATACCCAGTGAAATTTTTTTGATTCGTCCTCGACAATGACGTCTGAAGATATTGTAGCTACTAGATACAGCCTTTGGGTTGAAAGGAGACTAGTGCCTTGGACATATTGATGATTTCTTCAAGGATTTGGTGAGATTTTCTATTACACTTCAATATTTAACATATTTGAGATGAAATTGATTTAGAACGTTCCTTTAGAGGAGAAATACAAAGCTGAATTCCAAATATAACTCACAAAACCATTAATATTTGGCTCTTGTGGCCAACATCATATGCACATGAAATTTTATAGGTCATTTGTAGTATATCAGATAGAAGAATAAAGGAATAAAGAAAACCAACACATAGGGCTTCAACTTAAGATTCTTGTTCATTGAAGTTCAACATGAAATGTATGAGAAGGATGTTTAAATGAAGTGCTAAGATACATGGCGGACATTTTAAGGATAACAATTCATATTAGTTATAGGCATATTTAATCAAAATTAGACCTAGATGAATCCAAAAATCCATGAAAACATATCCAACAACTACTATTACATGTAATCTGAGAATAAGAGCGAGAACATATGGAACAAACATAAGAAGGAATACATACTACACATTTATATGAGCTAGAATCGCCAAAAAATTTCATTAGTCTTCCATAGAGCATACATTTCATTGGCAACTTGCAAAGCTTCTCTAGTGGAAAACCAAAATTTTGAACCTCTAGTTCTATATCATGAGCTATTTTTATAGGGTCTCAAAGGGATAGCCCATTACAAAATATTTTTTATTGATTTTGTAGTGAATCATCATAACAAAATAGCAGCGTGCTCAGTGGCATAGTTGTACTAACTGGATTCTAACTAACTCACATTGTTTCTTCTGAAATAAAATATTTACATAAAACAAAAAATCAAAGTGTCACGATCGACACGATCAGAAGTATCCTTAGTCATGATAAAAATGTTCTAGAGGAAGCATCACTGGGTTGATGATCTAGAGCACAAGATGATTGAAAAAATTTTCACACCTTTGCCATAATTCTGGAGTTGGTAAAGAAGGGTGAAACAATTGTTGATATTCAAACTTGAGATTTGTGACCTGTATATAATTCAACCTAGGGTGGAATAAGGTATTTACCAACCCTAACAACTAAAATTCCTTTTTGAGATAGCTAACCATTGTTTTACCTTTAAGGGTGGAAGTCTTCTCATGAGAGGAATTCGCTTTGCTCTTGGCCTCCACTATAATATAATTATATTGTCTCCATGGGATTAGCATTCCCACAAGATCCCAGCAGCTAGGAAACCCTTCCCTAACTTTATCATCAAAAATATCATTAAAATTAGCCACATCTTTCAGTACCACCCCTAGGAATTCCTCATATTTAACTCTGGCCTCCTCCTTCCGGACAACTTTAGAGATCTCCATGATAGCAGAAACTCTATCCACTACATCTAATGGCCTTAGCTCACTGAGTGGCCTCTCATTTACAAACTAAATGAACATATTTTCAATCTGCGAGTTATTTTCGCCATATTATTTGGCATTTAGGATGAAAACCTCATAATCCTTGATTATAATCTTCTATTCATCCATCGGAGTTATGTAATCCTAGTTTATTTTCATTTCTACTATGATTTCATCACAGACAAGTTGCTTGGCCTATGGGAGAGACATGTTTCCTTTCATCTTGCCTTTTAGCTCAGAAATTCCCTGGTTTCTTGCCTGTAGGGCCTTATTGATCAGGTCAGCAATGGTCTTGGTTGTCTCAAGCTATTTTTGTTTTGGTGCTAGGTTTCTCTTGGAAGTGTCTAAATCCTTTTGCACCATCTTAAGATGCCATTCCAAAAGCTGGATTTTGGTGAGGGTCTTGGTGAGTTGTTCTGTGGGATTTTGTTGGTTTTCACGCACAAACACTGCACAAAAGTGTGTTTCTATCCTCATCTGAAGTTAGGCTTCCTATTTCTTGAGGGATATTATCTCATTATTTCTTTCTATCAGTTATTTGGCTAGGATTTCTTTCTCTTCTTCCACCTGTGCGAGTTCCTTACATTGCACATGCTCACTAGCTAGCATCTTTAGTTTCTGCCTTAACTCCTATATTTTTGCTTGTGAAATTTAGAGAAGGGCTTCGAATGTAGCTTTGTCTTCTGGGTTTAATTCTAACTTCACAATCAACTCTTTGAAGCTCTCACTCTGTATGTGTAGAGATATGGAGTTAGCTCTCTCTTGTTTTAACCTTGTTGCAACCTTCTCTAGTAGCTTCCAAGCCTTGCTGGTAGTGATTGAATTTCTATTAAGCTCATTGTACAACATTTCTCCCACTTTTCTGTGGAAGTCGATCTTATCTGTCAGACAGACACTTTTCAAGTATAATGAAATGTCTAGGGCCTTGAATTGAGATCCTAAAGGTAATGACTGTGCTAGTGGGTGTTGCAATGACAAATTCATTTGACTTCTCTCTAAGTCCATAATAGCCAGAAATCTAGTCTGATATGGGACTGAATGCGATGTCATTTGTTATTGCATCTATTCCCTTACCTTATTGTTTATTTCTTCAATGACCTTTCCAATAGGCCATCTTTGCTCACTAGTATTTTCACTTCCTTTTGAACTTAAAATAGCTACCTCTAAACAAGATGAAGGAACAGTTTATAATGGGTTTTCCAAAGTCACCTGGAATCTTGGTTGATCTAGTCTTGTCTCTACTAACTTAGTCTCAATTTCTTCTTCCTCTATCTCTTGGATCTTTTCCTTTCTACTGGGGTGTACATCCTCCATCTCGATGTCTTCAGTTTTGTCAACTGTCCTTTTATGTGCCTTGTCCTTCATTGTCAGAGTCTCGATCTCCATCTTCATTTTAATAGATTGTGAATCAAAGTTAGGCTTCCATTCAATCTGAGGCCTATCCTCATGCTCATAAGTTTAAGCCTTTATGCTCTCCCTTCTCTTGGAAATGACACCATGAGGATCATAATCCCATACATCCCCTAGATCAAAATTCATTTGTTTGTGTAATTCCTTAGCTGCCCTGTGGATCTGCCTTGAATTGACAATAAAAGGTCCCACATCCTTGCCCAACTTAAACATATATCCCTTCTTAGCAGGGGCAAAGTGAACTTGGTCTACATTAATTCTTTTTCTGATGAATTCCGAAGCAAAAATCCTCATGGGCATAAACACAGGCAAGTGGTAAGGAGGAATCTCACACCCATAGACCCTAATTTCTGTGAAATCCTTAAATAGGTACTAGTCACCCACCCTGGTATCCTTACTAAGTTGGAGGATTTATTTTTGTTGAGGGATAACTCTAGGAGGAGAAACACCATAAATAATTTTGTAGGAAATGGCCATATAGGAGGATATAAACTAGGAATAGCCATCAACATCTTGTCTCTTCCTAATAGCAATATCCCAGTCGAAAACAGACTTTGTTTGTTTGTTGGAAGCCACCAACCTGAGACCTAGACACTCGAACTCATCCACATGGGTGTACACAAACAAGAATAACAACAAGGAATAATATCTTAAATAGCAGGTGGTGGGGAAATGTTGTAGCTGGAATCTTACGACATCAGTCAGATAAGTAAGGATGTCAAACAGATGGCCAAGTTGTTTCACTTGCCTTAGAAATCCTAGAGATGCTTTAGTATCTATATTGGCATTGGCATCCCCAAACATATGAGAAATTAAGGAAATGATGGGTTGGATAGGCTATGCAAGGAGGGTTATAGGGAAATTTTCAGCAATAGGTAGAGACTGCAGGATAGGGGCTAGGACCATTTGTAGAAAGGATTTTTGCTCATCAGTTGGGAAGGTAGTGTAATGGTAAACCAATGTATTTTCTGTAAATTGTTGTGATTCAGGGGATTCTAGGTAAATTAGGGATTTTTTGAATTAGCTCTGGTATCACCTTAAGTATTTTGACCTTGGTTGAGGAGAAAAAATAGTTCTTCTCATCTATGAAAGCAGTTGATAACCAAGAGATAAAATCAGGGAAATAGTGTAGTGAGGATACAATTTGGTAGTACAGGCTTGAGTCGACCACCTAAAATGGGTGTTCTTCTCTGACATGGTTACCATATAAGTTGAATCGAAGGTCCGTGACGTGGTAGGGACTAGAGGGGTAGGCACTAGATGGTAGGAACTAGATGCTCGACATTGGAGGAGGGTTTAATCTCATAGGATTTAGAGGTCTTAGGGGCCACTTTCTTCATGTTTCATACTCAAATAATTTGTAGGTGAAAGGGATCGACTAGTTACCTCATTGTCCTAGAGATAGATGGAAACAGAGTTGGAGGGAGGTTTCGGACTGGCTGAGTGATTGGACAATGTTACAAAATAGATGAATGGCATGAGGTGTTTGCACCAGGAAGTAATACAAAACTTTTAAAAATTTGAGGCAGGAAGGGTTTTTATAGGCAGAGAGGGGAAAATAGTCATATGACGTAGGATGATGTCATGGGAGGACACGTGGAAGAGGGGGATTGTGTGGTGATAGATGACAGTTGGACAAGAAGAGGGGCAGAGAGGTTAATGTTTAACTTTTGAATCCATCGATCACTTGAATTCGCGCCGAAAAATTGACCATCATGGAAGGTGTTCTCCACCATCCTCTGGCAGGTAGGAGAGAGGGAGGCTAGATCCATCGATTACCCCCTAGAATCAATCTAACTCATTGGATCAGTGAGCCCACCAATTTGACTTGTTAACTCCAGGGAGTAGCGTCGGTCAATTGCCCACGTAGGTTACCCCACCCAAAAATCCTTTCAGGGGCTGGTTGGGTGGAGATGGATGGTAATCCACCTCTATATTGATCGGATTTTAATCAAAAGGGTGCACTTGTTCAAAACTCCTCCTTTAGCCAGTTACGCTTTCCTATTAGGGGTTCCATGAGTGTGGGTTTTAACTTTAGATCTTTTATCATGGTGCTAGGGCTTGATAATTTCCCCAATCACTCATTTAATTGATTTTTTAGCTAGGAGTCTTGAATTTTACCTCTCAATCCTCTCTACATAAGTGATAAAGGGAAACAACAGGTGTGGTCATTGTCACTTTTCTAGGTGAGTTTTGCTTTTATTGTCTTTTGCCTCCTTTTCTGTTGCTTTTTTCTTTTTCTCTTGTGTGAGTGATATTTTGGTTATTTCTCTTCATGGTTACTAACTTTTCAACTTATTTTAGCTTTTAGAAGTTTTGTTCTAAGTTTTTGTTTGGCTTTCAGAAGTGTCAGATCGATTTTCTTGATTCCGATGGTCGTCATTGCGGTGAATCTCCTCACATAATTGATTTTCCTTTTGTTTGTTCAGTTTCTAGACTTGATCTACATTGATTCATTCATACTTAGTAAGATTTACACCCAATCTCACATCATCACTTAGTTCTGCTCATTTTTCACACTTCCACCGGGCAGATCTACACTTTCCTTGACCCGATCTTACCTTGCCCAGTTGGGTACTGCACAATCCTAAGGCTCAAGCTAAGAGCTTGGCCTCTGGAACTATGTAGTGCATAGTACAAGCTAGCCCAACTGCACATTGTGCAATTCCATTGCCCATCCTTCTAGCTTTTACACTAAGACTCCACAATTCACAATCTCTCCTAGTCTTTGCCTAGGCTGAATTGCACATTACACATTCTCAATCCTCAAGTTACACCCTTGGTTGTTGGGACTCTGTAGTGCGTATTTCCCATAGCCAGTCTCCCTTGTTGATGAAAAATGCACAATCCCTCATATTAATTACCTGTTTTACTGCTTGATCATGCTTTGAAGTTAGATTTGCAAAAGGCTAACATTTTATTGCCATGAGTGTCCTTTTGTCCCACAGGTACCACACTTGTGAACCACTTCTCTCATACAGTCATTGTTACCATGGCACCAAAGGGAGTTGCTTCAAAAGAGATCAATGAAAGCAGTACTAGGGAAGCAGTTGAGAAAACACCAGCAGACTTTCCAGTGTATGCAAACACTAAATTGTTTATAGAAAAGGGGTCAAAACTAACATGGAAGAAAGTTAATGAAGCTCTTTTAGCAAAGAGCCTTGAGGCATATCTATAGGACTAATAAGTTTATCTCAGTATTCGATAGTCAGGACTACACATGGTTGCATGCAGATATCCAGCCTTCCCATGTGTAGATTTCATTAGCTAGATTATTTCATAAATTAATGAGAATACCATGGCATTGAGAAATGCCAACAAAAAAAAGCTTGCTACCGTTTTGGCAGAAGATTATCAGTGCATGTATCACTTTCCTAAGCCAGTAAAGCTCATGGAATCATTTTTATATGCCACCAACATATATGTGAATACAACAGATATTGTTAAACATTGGGTGGAAGAGCCATCGAAGTTTCGACGGACATCCACCCATTCATATAAGACAAAGTACGTTAAGAAGGCCTACTGGATCTAGGTTATATTAGCTTGAAGGATCCATGGTTAGGATAGAACAGAGACCTTTCCTAAAGGGTGGGAAGTCTTATTGAATGAGATTGTGAATGAGGGGAAGTCGTTCAACTAGTTAAATCTATTGGCTCAATAGTTGAGAGCCCATGTAACATAGGCTCGGAGTCCTCCCAAGCGTGAGAAAGCAAGGTTTTATATGTTTGCATATTTACTAGATGTGATCTATGAACAACATCATTTTCCTAGCATGAAATGGACATGGAAACCGCGAGAAACTATTGTGCATATCTATTGCAAGTTGTTATCAGATTACAATCATCAAGGTGTAATGGAAAATTTAACTGACCATTCCATCATCCCGCTATACAAGCTCATATTTGAAGAAGAACCACCTTGCATGTCATGAGGGGAAATGGAGGCAATAGTAGACATCACAAATTGGTATGCCTCACTAGGTGGCACCTTCCTTAGAGTGTTCAGCAAAGAGAGGTCGCGAAATGTTTTAACAAGGTATGCCACCGATAAGCTTGTCATGTAAGAAGTGTTATATCATCTTGCCACGAGTTGTTAGAAGCTTTGCACAGGAAGAACAAAGCACCATGGCCCACTCTTCATTTTTCAAATTGGATTATACAAGATAAATAACTTGAAATTCATGGATACCGAGGGAAAGGAGATAGTGAAGTTTTTATTCAGTACTCGAGACTTTAATCTCTATGATCCCCGTAGTATTTGCAAATACCATTGTGCAATAGTTCACTTTCAGTGGACCGGCAGGGATTTTCATTGGCGAGAGGAGGATCCATGGAGGAATTGTTGCAATGCCTCAAAACTCTGTAAGCCAGCAAGTTTAGCAGGGACTTCATTGGTTACTCCGCATAGGATAGCAACTCCAGAAGAAACACTAGCAGAATGCAACAATCCCATGTAGGGAAAGGGAAAGAGAAATATTGTCGACAATCCAAGTGGAGAAAAAAGCTGCAAGATGAAATCGGATCCTTTTCTTATGAAAGCATCTTTAGCAGCTAAAGCGAAGAGGAAGCATAGGATAAAAAGAGTAGAGAAGAGGAAGAGAGAAAAGCAGAGCTTGCAGGAAGCAGAACTGAATTTGCAGGAAGCAAAACATAAGTTGAAAGAAGAATGGGACTAGAGGAGGAAAGAACAAGAAGAGAAGCAAAAGAAGGAAGAAGAATAAAGGCAAGGTGTAATAGTAGGAGAAACAATGCCAATACAGGTTTAAGAATAGGAACAAAACTAGCCAATAGCTGAGGAGGAAAGTGAACAGATGCAGTATCAGGAGCTTATTCAACATATTGAGCACTTGATTGAAGTTACAGACATGGATATGGAATAGGAGTAGCAAAATGAAGATGTTGATATGATGTCGAGCACACCACATGTCACCGTTCAGTCTCCACCACCTCTAGTAGCAGAGCCATCCCCGAGCGAGGAAGGGGATGGTGTTCCTCTTAATGATGATCCAGTAATGGACGTGAACAATATTTCATTTGATGAGTTACAAAAGAAGATTGTACAAGCATGGAGAAATAATTTTCTGGATGATCACACATCACCTGCATTCGTTACAGAGAGGGTGATAATGTCGGACATCCGGAAGAATCCAAATGCCATTTCTGAAGTCAACTCAGCCTTTGCAGGTGCAATAAGATTAAACATTCAATATTTGATGTCCGAGAATGAGTAATTGGCATAGAACTTATAGGTTTCCAGGAAAAAGGTAGAACAACTCCGTGCAACATCATAGAATACAGTTTCCGCACAAGTCTACTTGGAGGGGATGAGAGAAACGATACTTACTGAAGTATCAACACTTGGACAAAACCATGCAGAAAATCTATGAGGATTTTGTGACTGTACATATAGTTATCCATTTCCATGACCTACAATAGCAAAGAAAAGATTTTGTTAAAAATCTCAAGAATGTACAAGTTGGAATTACCTATGTGTAAGAATGGACAATGCGATACAAGGGGGCATGGCTTAACTTAGGGAAGAAAATGAAGCCACGAGTAGAGTTGGAGAGAGTGAGATTTATGATGTTAATTTAGAACAACAAGAAAATCGCCTCATTTATTGGTAGCATTCAGGCCTCATATGTACGGTTATTCAGTAGTTTAGATGTCTTAATGAAAACACACAAGATCCCATCAGTTGGCTTGCTCACCAAAGCCAAACCCAGGAACTAGGTCCGGTAGGAGATTGAAGAGTACTTGGAGCAACTGAGACAGATTGCCACCAAGGAATATTTGGAGCTAAATAGACAAAACATGCAGAACTACATCGGTGGTCTTGTCAAAATTAGAACAATGTTGCTCATACTTCAGAGGGAAGTTGAAACTGGTTCCAAGTCATTATACCCAGATGCCATGGAGGCTAGTGTCTACTTCCAACCAGACACCATCACACAATTTGGGGATTTCATCGCATAGTACCAATATTGGTAGCAATATATGACCGAGAAGCATCAAGTGGAAGTTGTTGAGCTAGAGTTTCCCCAAACTCAAGCATCATAGTATTTTTCCTTATCAAGATGTTAAGTTGTCTCTACCTTTTTTTTGTCTTATATGGGTATGATTGTAAAATGTAATATTATTTGTAATTATCATGTAAAGTGAAATTCCAAGTCTCAATATTGGAATGTGAAGAGCCATGATGTATTGTTATGAGTCATTTTAAAGAAGTTGAATATTCATTAGGGTAGTCCAAAGGTCACAAAGGGGAGTTTAAGGGTCACCTACCCCCTTGTTATAAATAGAACCTCATAACTCATGTAAGGGGATTTTGGGAGCCCATATTTTGGCTAGGCTTAGGCTTAGGAAGATCTTAGGAGTTTTGTGAGAGCCTTCGCTTCTCCGTAGCGTAGAGCGAGTATAATTATTTGGAGGAGAAAGTGTTCTTGACTTTAATGTTCCATTACTGGGGCTAGTGGTATGTTAATGGTGTATGTATGAATGAAACTTTCACTTATAATAAAAATCAGAGCCGGCACACTTTCATGCATATTTTGTGAATATAGTAGGAATATTCTTGTTGTATTTGCAATGTATGTTATTTAAATTATGGTTATGCTTATGAACTATTTCGTTTGCATTTGTATGAATCTTGTTGAATGTTCGTTATTGTGTTAGTTCATCACCTTAACTTGTGGACTATTTTGCATGTTAGCTGATGGTGTCATTATGCTCATGTGTTCCTTTTAAGTTGCATACTATTACAATATTCCAAGGGGTGCACTTCCTTATCCCTTCGTGTGTTGTAACCTTCACGCATCGCACTTGACTTTCCACAGGGTCACACACTTGCTCTCACCAAAGTTACCATAGTTCATTCTCCCTGTTTTCGCAGTCAAGGCATAACATTACCACCCACTATTGGGACTCCTACTCCAAATAGTGTGAGGTCTAGTTGGGAATTCATATTGAGGAGATCCATTGAATGTTTGTGGGTCCAACATCATCAACAAGAATACAATGAATCAAGCAAGTAAGTAAAGACTTAGAAATTAAATTTGTTGAAATAACGAGACAAAAGTGGAAGAAGACATATATAGAAATGTTGGCATGCACCCTATCACATAGATTTTATTTTATTATGCTTTTCTCAATCCATGAGTTCATCAAGTCCCCACTCTTCACCAACTCTTCATCTATAAGAGGTGTATCCATGGCATGGCATTGCAAGCACCACAATAGTTTGTCACTAGACCCACAATGATGTGATTTTTCCACATCCAAAATGCCAACAACATATACATAGTAGACTCCATCAGTATTATTAAGCACAAGATTCTTGGGCCAAAGCATGGAGTTGGGTTACACTTTTGCCGAAATGAGTGCGCGTTTTGCTAAAAAATGAATGCTCGATCAAGCAATTTTAAGTGCTCGATTGAGAAAATTTTAAGTGCTCAATCGAGCTGTTGAGGTGCTTAAAAATAGCTCAATCGAGTCGTTTTCTAACCCGAGTTGACAGCTCAATCGAGAGTTATGGCTCAATTGAGAGTTATGGCTCGATCAAGTTGTATATTTTAATCTAACCTTTGGCTTGATTGAAAAATATAACTCAATCGAGCATTATTTATACTTAAAATACCCCAGCCGAGACTTGCACAAGTCATTTTGCTCAAACTGCGAAAGGAAAAAGGATTCAATGAAACATTTCTAAGGTCAACTGAGATGGAGGAACTCAATCTAGCTATCCATCAACCCCACGAATGACCCAAAGGCACAAGCTGAGGTATGTTTCTTGTCATTTTCGTCTCTTTTATTTAATTTTTTCTGCAAAATGAAATAAATTAATTTGATAAAAAACCTAGCATACAAAAAATCCTGAAAGTCACCATGAAAACCACAAAAAACCACTAAGAAAACCATTGAAAACCACAAAAAACAACTTAAAAAACCACCAATAAAACCTTTGAAGACCAAAAACAACATAGAAAACCACCAAGAAGACCCTTGAAAAGCACCAAAAAATTACTATAATTTAGGTTTTTTTTTAACAGGTTTATTATAAATATTTTCTATGGTAAATTTTATTTTTAATTATTTTTCATTTTAAATATTTTTTCTTTAGTAAAATAAATTTTCAAAAAAAAAAAGATTTATTGTTATTAAAAATGCATTTCAAATTTCAAACAAATTTGATAAAAAAATATAGCCCAAAATATTTCAAAATAGAAAACAATTAAACTATAAAACACCAATAAATAAATTAGAAACTTTTATCTGACATAATGAATATTGTGGTTCATGGTGAACCTCTATTAAATTAAATAAGAAATTTTATTTCATTTTTTAAATTTAAATTAATTATATTTAAATAAACAATTTTTAATAACAAATATAGGAATTTGTTTTATAAAATCAATTGTATTTTAAAAAAGTATTTTAAATAATATTTTTTATTAATTATCTATATATATATATATATATATATATATATATATATATATATATATATATATATATATATATATTTTGAATTTTTCTACTCCAATATTGATATAATTTTTTTTTACATAGAGGCAGCGGCCTCGAGAAGTCTAGCCCAGATAGGCGGCATACTCACATTAGATAGCTGAACACTGACCAAAAGAGCTTCTAGGACCAGGACCATGACTAGTGAATAGAAACAAAATACACCATTGTCAGAACTGTAGACTGACCAGAGGTAATTCAAGGACCAAAACAGATTGGCTGGGCTCATATATGTAAACAGGGAAGCGCTGCCTAGTTCAAAACTGTAATCTGATCCATTAAGCAACTCTGACCATAACTTTGAGCAACGGGGAAACAAAAACGAAAGAACGCAGACCTGTTTAAGCTTCATGAGTGGTGGAAGGTGACTCTTCAATGATACGACACCCATAATTTTAGGGGTCATCATCCTGAGAGGGATGGCCCTCTTTTCCTGAAGAACCGCCACCAGTAGGGACACTCGGACCAGCTTGAGTTTGCATGTCCTGGGTAGCAGTACCACCAAGATCCTTATTCTGCTTGTTGTAAAACTAAGAAGTGTCAGGTGAATCTTTCGCCCTCATCTCCATAGTCACTCCTGGAGTTGCGGCCACTAGACCAGCGGTACCCTCGTGAAGCTCAATGGTGACTTAGGCTATGAAAGAGTAATTACTGAGAGTACAGGGGAATTGAAAACGAGCAGTGTGAGAGTGAGAATTGTGAGAGCTCATCGCTGAGTTATGCTGCCCTCGACCTCGTCCACAACCACTCCTGGTAACGAGATAGCGATCAGAGCAGAAGCCCGAGGAGTAAGAGAAGGAGTCAGAGGTAGAGGAGGAGGGCTGGTAGATAACTCACCCACAGGAGCTTCCCCTCTTGCAGCTGGCGCAATTTGGGCATGATGGAAAGAGCAGGAGGAGCTGAACAGGCAGTAGAACAGTGAAGGCGGGGGGAGACTGAAAGGGGCCTTGCTTCGGCACGTAGAGGAGCACTGAGAATGACAGAGGACGAGTGATACTTGAAATTGTAGGAAGGACTTTGTAAAACATCAAATCCCGGCTGTGAAACAACACCGCAATCCTGAGCACAACGATTCCCTAGTCTGGTCCGAGAGCAGGGCTCTGCGGCAACGAGGGAGCAATACACTCGCAGGGGAGGAGCATTGAGGAATTGGAGGGGTGCCATAACAGAAGAACAAGAAGGCTGGTATGGAGGGACGAGCTGCATTAACGCAACATTGAAGGTGTTTGCAGAGAAAATAAAGGCTGGAAACACACGAGGCCAGATGGCGGTGGTAATAAGCCATGCGCCAACCCACCAAGCCGCCCTCGTACAGAGCTTAGTACTACACACCTGCATCCGAGAATTTAATTAAATACTATTAACCCCCTATATATATATATATAAAATCAAATGTTATATTTAAATAAATTTATATTTGAAAAATTATTTTTAATAATAAATGTAGTAAAATTTGTTTTATAAAATTAAGTATACTTGAATAAAATATTTTAACTAAATTAAAAGTCTAAAACAACTTTTTTTATTTAATTTTATTATATATATATATATATATATATATATATATAAAACAAAACATAAAGTTATATATATAGATGTTAAGTATAACTATAACTACTATAATATAAATATATATAACATCTAACACTTTATATATATATATATATATATAGTTATATTATTACAATAACTATATATATAATAGTTATAGACTATCTATATATATATAAAAGAGACATAATTAGATATATAAATTTTATTTACCCTATATATATATATATATATATATATATGGAACCAAATAGTATATTTAGATAAATTTATATTTGAAAAATTATTTTTTAATAACAAATATAGTAAAATTTGTTTTATAAAATTAAGTTTACATGAATAGAATATTTTAACTAAATTAAAAGTCCAAAACAATTTTTTAATTTAATTAAATTTTATTAACCAATATATATATATATAGAGAGAGAGAGCTAATAACTCTTATATATTATGTTAAGTATAATATATATATATATATATATAATAACATAGTGTGTAACTCAACTATATGACTAGATATATAACATAACTATAGCTATAACATTTCTTTCTCATACATATTTAACATAATGTGCTTTTCATAATTTAACATAAGATGAATGATGCTCAACAACTTTTTTAAGGCTCGAGTTGAACTATAAACTATAATTTTCCTTAAAATTTTCATTACTCGTATTTGTAGAATTGTTTAGTATAATGATGTACATGACAATTATATATCTCTTAGTTCCCACCCTTATTGAATTATTAGTTAAGTAATGATTTTGTAACTTATACTTCCTATATTGGGGTGTTAAGAGGTGGAGGGATTCTCATTAATCCCGAAGGAAACATTGAAGACAAATATGCTTGGGGCCTAGGTAGGAAGACAAACAATCAAACTGAAGCTTATGGTTTATTCCTAGGACTTTCTGTGGCTCAAAAAAATGGCATCAGGAAGATCCATGTCTTAAGAGACTCAATGCTGATAATAAAACATATGAAATACAATTCATCAACAAACAACATGAATCTAAATCAAATCATTCAGAGATCCCAAGGTATGATTCCTCTCTTTGATATGGTGTCATTCTTTCACATCCTAAGAGGGAATAACTAGGAAGCAGATAAGCAACCAAATCTAGCCTGTCATTTGAATGCAGAAAGAAGTATAGTGAATGAAATAAAGGCAATGCTATTCATTCCCTAATCATGGTCAAGTTTTTCAATCATTGGACTAGGGAAGGCACTCTTGGCACGACCAAGAGATTAGAAAATTAAAGCAACATGGAAAATTTGGGGTTCGCAACTATATATCCCTTGCCCCCCCTTCTCTCCCTTCATTCTTTATATTTCCTCCCCACCCCTTCCTCCCCCTACCCTCCTCTCCCATGTCACTTCTCCTCCCTAGCACTCATCACCCTTCTCCATTCCATTCAGTGATGCCTCCACTCGATACGATCCATCTCCCACTCCCCCGACCCTGTCTCATCAGACTTCACTAAGCTCGGACCATCCTCACACCTCGTGGCATAGGTAGGTTCACCTTGCTGCCACAACGTGGCTGCTCCCATCACATATGTACTACACATGGTTCTGGGAGGTCTCACAATGTGAGAACCTATCCCTCACGGCATATAAACTATTGCAATGGTCAGTGATCCAACACGGGAGAATTTAAGATAATGGGAGAGCATCAGAAACATTTAATCCCTTTGATCTGAATTGCTCAGACTGTGCGTGGGAGGAAGGCATGGGTAAGGATGAAGGATGAAGAAAAAATAGAGAAATTATTGTGGATCATTGGGATCTCAGCATCATAAGTACCAATTTCCAGTCTTGCATCAGAATCTAGACCTACATATTCTATAAATCGGATAGCTGTTTGATCTTATGTCATGGTTTTTGGTTAGTTTTTGCTGAGGTGGTCTCTACGAAGGCCTGATGACTGAGGATGAGGCCACTAAGCAATAGTTGTGGGTTTCGGGTCAAGGTGTTGACCATAAGAGTGGTCACTAGTGGTGTGTGCAGTTGGGCAAGGAAGTTCTGTGTTGATAAGTTGAGTATTGGTAAGCTGAGTGTTGGTAAGTTGATTGCTAGTAAGTTGAGTGCTGGTAAGCTGAGTCAGGTGGGGAAGTTTAAGTAGCAAAATCAGGGCTTTGTGTTGATTACCCAGAATAATTCTGAGTGGGGGGTTCACGACACCTTAGATATTGGCACTCAAGTAGCTCCCCTGTGGTGAAAATGAGTGTGGAGAGTAACTCAATGGAGGAGGGTTCAATGTCCTATTCCTGGGGCCGTCAGTGGCCTAAGACGAGGAGTTCAAGGGAGGGGAAAGCTCAGAAAGGTGGCATCAGTATGCAGACATGCAAGGATTGTGTGCAAGAGCATATGTAATTCAAGGAGGGTCTAGCTATTTTTCATAGGTTCATCCGAGTCAGTAGCAGAAGGAGGCACTGGATATGTAGGAGCAACAACTTGAAAAGAAGGAGCGCATTTGACAACTGGAGGATGAGGTAGACGCATGGAGACAACAAATTGAGCTTCTACGAGAACATCCCGAGCACTAATGGAGAATATACTGGACTCGATCTTAATAGTCCATCACTGATGGAGGAGTAATATGTTTTCTCTCTCAGTTTAAAAATGTTTTTTGATGGCAAAATATACATGTAAATATTTACTATATCAGTATTGTAGAATGTATAGCCATAGGCTACCAGTTATGGGATATTTTTTTGGAACTTTGAGAAAAAAATTCTTAGGGAAGGGATGGTGAACAAATGAAATTTTAGAAGCCCTCGACGGGCTCAAAATTTTGATGTAAACTCCAAATTCTGAATGCGAACAGGTGTGATTTATATATAATTATACTACTCTTTCTAGTTTAAAGAAAAACTTACACCTCCTATATTTTTATTTAATTATATAACTGTTAGGATATTCCGACACATAGGAAGTAGTTAAGTACAACTTGGTCTAGTTTAGAGTTAGGTATAGAGTTAGGTAAAGTGTGTTTCTTTACCGTTGTACATATTGTAACTTACAATCCGACGGTCACGATATGTAGTGATCTGACGGTTCATTCTCTCCTCGGTATTACCGAAACTTGATCCGTGGCTTGACACCCGATTGGTCCATGAGTTCTATTTAAAGCGCATGGAGGGTCATTGTTCGGGAAATCCGTGCATGAGAGAAGCTTATGTAAATTTTCATTCTTTGATTAATAAATTTCCTGTAGTAGCCACGTTGGTGCAGGCGGTGGACTGTTTCCGTCTTTGAGGGTTTTAACCACGTCAAAAATACTGGTGTATTGATCTGTGATCTGGTTGTGAGCGGTGTCCTTTTGGTGTTCTTTCTGAGGAATTTACCCTGTAAATTCCTACATGGTATCAAAGCTATTTGAGGGCCGCGTCCGTTGGTGATCCAAATCTGAAGCCGATAGAACTGCATGCGGCTGTCGTTTCCTAGATCTGCTGTTTCTGACTGCTTTCGGGCCGAGAGGACTGCTCTGTTGCGTTTGGAGCATCTGTTCCAGTGAGGAACCCCTTTCGTTTCACGCGAAAAGGTTTCCGTTAGCCCTAGCTGCGTCATTTTTCAGATCGGGAGGTATACAGTGTTTTTGCAGTTTACTGTTATTTTCTCTCTGCTTATTTCGGTTTCGGTTTATTTACCCTTTTTTTTAACCAGATCTATACCTTTCATTTCTGCGTATGCTCTTTTCCCTGCGACTCTGTGTGATCTAGGCAAATCAGAAACAGAAAGGAAGGATTTTTCTCATGCGTATGCTCTTTTCCCTGCACCTTAGTGTGATCTCGGAAAATCAGAAACATTGAGAAAAATATTTAGTTTTTCGGCTAAAGCTAACTTTGAGATTTTTTTTAAAAAATATCTAGTTTTTTGGATAAAGCTAACTTCGAGCCGCAAGGTTCGTTTTTCTTTGCATATTCGTGTTGAGTTTTGTGTTTTGTGTTTTGTAGGGAAAAAGAGCTTTCTCAAGGCAAGCACGCAAACCGAGGCCCCCCCCCCCTCTCTCTCTCTCTCTCTCAAACTTTTTGTATAGATCAATTGGTTCAAAGCTATTTTAAGAGAGTAGAGGTCTTGGGTTCAAGTCTCCATTTTGTGAGGGCGGATTTTTTTCATTCCCGCACATTCGCGCACTTTGACGGCACCTTCAACAAATTTTTTTCAAAAAGCCATAACTTCTTCATCCGGAAGCCTTTTTCAGAGCCGTTTTTTTTAAAACAGCCTAATTTTTCGAGATCTATCCATTGGGACACTTACTTTCAGCATCTTCAGCTTCAGTTTTTTTTTTTTTTAAATGGAAAGTCCATGCCAAGTCATTCTTGACAGCACTAACTACTTCCAATGGATAGCCTACATGGAAGATTTACTTAGAAGTAAAGGTCTCTACAGAATAGCCACAGACCAAGAGAAGAAACCAAAAGATGAAGACAAGGCTGCAAAATGGGAAAATAGACAAGATCAAGCACGTGGTTTGATAGGGATGCCTATTTCTCCTGATCTTAGATTCCATATTGCAGAACTTGAGACTCCTCATGAAGCATTGGAAAAAACCGCTAAAGTTTTTGGGATTAAAAATGAAATTAGAGCCCATCAACTTGAAAATGAGTTGCTTACTTTGGATCCTAATAATTTTTCTTGCATTGAAGATTTCTTGTCCAAATTCAAGACCCTTAGATATCTCTTGGAAGGTGTTAAGGTTAAGAAAGAAGATGGTAACCTTATTTATTCCATCCTTACTAAGTTGGGACCAGCCTACTCTGTATTTGTTTCCACTTTCCATTCTACAAGGGAAGCTTTCATTTGTCAAGGAAAAGACTACAAGGCCCCTTCCTTTGACTCCTTTTGTGATTCCTTAATAAGAGAACAAGAAAAACTCTTACACCTTGGTCTTCTTAATCTTGGAAACTCTTCCACGAAAGCGTTAGCCGCCCAGCAGCAACCAAATTCAAAGAATCCTAAGAAGTCATATCCTCAAAAGAAGATCCAGTCCAGCATCAGCGCAGCAAACACATTGAACTACACATGCACTTCATCAGAAAGCTCATTCATGACCATGTTCTTGAAGTGCAATATTGTTCAACAGATGATCAGGTTGCAGACATCTTCACAAAGGCTCTCACAGAGGCGAAGTTCACTAAACTTCGATATATGCTTGGAGTTCAGGAAGTTGTCACTAAGGGGGGATAGGCTCTAGTGCCTCCTTCCTTCTGCTGTTGTGTCATATTTGTAAATCCTTCAATCCTATCCCAAGTTTTTCTTAAGGGGGGATGTTAGGATATTCTGACACATATGAAGTAGTTAAGTACAACTTGGTCTAGTTTAGAGTTAGGTATAGAGTTAGGTAAAGTGTGTTTCTTTACCGTTGTACATATTGTAACTTACAATCCGACGGTCACGATATGTAGTGATCCGACGGTTCATTCTCTCCTCGGTATTACCGACACTTGATCCGTGGCTTGACACCCGATTGGTCCATGAGTTCTATTTAAAGCACATGGAGGGTCATTGTTCGGGAAATCCGTGCATGAGAGAAGCTTATGTAAATTTTCATTCTTTGATTAATAAATTGCCCATAGTAGCCACGTTGGCGCAGGCGGTGGACTGTTTCCCTCTTTGAGGGTTTTAACCACGTCAAAAATACTGGTGTATTGATCTGTGATCTGGTTGTGAGCGGTGTCCTTTTGGTGTTCTTTCTGAGGAATTTACCGTGTAAATTCCTACAATAACACAATATATATATATATATATATATATATATATATATATAGAGAGAGAGAGAGAGAGAGAGAGAGAGAGAGATATAGATATAGATATATATAAGTATATATAAGTTTTGATACATACATTAAATCTATGATGAAAAGTTCATTTAAAGGTCAAATATATAAACATTTTGACTCTTTTCTAATTTGTACCATATCATTTCATTCTATAGTGTGTCATACCAGAAACATTGTCTTCATGTGCTTGCACCTAGCACACATCATGTGTCAAAATCAAACATTATAAGAACTTTTCTTATGAAGTATTTGGTTGACATGAAGTTTTATTAATTTTGCAAATAGGTTTATTTCATTTTTTTTACATATATTTACATATTTATTCTCTATGAATAAAATGTATTAGTTATAAATGAGAAAAAGTGTAAGTTAGATTTTCAAGGTCACATTCTTCGATTGCATTTACATGGAACTCAATACTTTGGTTGACAATTTATCAAAATAGACACTCTATTTAGTTCATGAATTTAGCCTAGATTATTCTACTTGAGTTTATAAATGGTTTTCTTGTCAACATTCTTTCTATGTTAACATTTTTTTCTTAGATTAGTTTATATGTATTATATGTAATTTGTAGAGCCATCTCCCATACACCCCCAAACCACAACCCTTCGGAGTGTTAGGGGATATATTATACATGGTCGGACTAGATCATGTAGTCATACTAGAGTGTTTGTTGCACTTGTAGATCCTTGCTCCAACACAAGTCGGAGTGTCAAAGGCAGTGCTTCTATCTTTGTTGATGAACTTGCTATAGATAGTGGACCTTCTTCACCTGTTACATTTATACATATTGCATTTTAAGTCCTCTTTAAACTTTATCTGTTTATGTCTTGAAATAGACTTTAATTTTTAAATCGTCTTCAATTGATGTGTTCGAATTTAATGTATATGTTATTATTGTTCGAGTTTGTTATGTATTTATTAAATTATATTTATGATTTGCAGATCCTCAGTAAGGCCAGGAGAGCATAAAAGTGCAATTCCGATCCCTCCATGGAATGACGCTATATGCAATGTCACAATTGAGGATTTTAGGGCCCAACAGACATGGATCACATGAGAGTTGGATAAAATCTCTGCTAGTTCACCTACTAGGCATAGTTTGTCTCTGATGTTGGATAACATCAACAAGTTAATTGATCCATACTAGAGGGAAGGCCCATAAATCCACCTCCTATATTCCATACATAAGATTAGGAGGCTAGAGGTTAGAGGCCCACATACTTGGAAGGTAGTGAAAGATGCCACCAAGAACATTGATATTCATGGGGAGTTGTTTGACATCCCTCCGGAATGTCATGTTAGACATGCTAGTCTAATTCCGCTAAAATATTTTAAGAATATTGATGTGGCCCATTTGTTCTATGATCGATTCATTGCAGCTTGGGGCTAGTTCCCCCACCATTTTTATATGTAGATTTTGTGCTACATATGAAGCCACATTACACTAGCATCGGATCTAAGTTTTATGGACCTCATTTGGGACATAGTTATGAATGTGTCAGGCTCGTAGGGACCCCACGCATGTAGCACCACCTTTGATATTGTTTTCATGACCATCTTGTAGCATGGTATTTCTGACGGAGCTAGAGAAGTTGTCACAACTTGGTGCTAAGACTAGGCATACCATTGAAGATAGCATGCAGAGGACATTGGCCATTTCACATGTCACATTGCGTGGGGAGATAAGAAACCAACCTTCATTGCCTCATGGCCCACTAGTTGCATTACATGATGATTCATATCTCGAGAGTCGAGGTCATGACCAACTTTTGTCATATGCACGTACGTGTCATGATACCATCTGTAACACTTGGAGGGTGCACGACCCATGTGACATAGACCAGGTACATATATATGAGACTTTTGACTCTTATCGTCAAATTTTACATTATTTATATTAATAAATTCATGATAACATGCATGCACAACCCAACTACACAGATGAGCTTATGAGGTCATCTGAGGGAGTCAAAGCAACCTCCTCTAGTGCATGTTTCCATGGCTCAGTCTCCTCCACCTCCATCTCCACCTCATAACACTCATGAACTAATAGTTGAGGTGAATTTTTTTATTCATAATATTTCAACAATTTTTTTTTTTAAGTTACATGTATGCATGCTAATTAATTTTTAGACTAATTATAATTTATCGTTGTCATTGTGTGCACAGGCCCAGATGTGGAGGGGTGTCAATGTTATAGTTATGTGCACACATGAGTGGGATGTTGGGTATGGAGGCATTGGGCCACAGGAAGGACATAATCAAAATGAGATTGATCAGACCCCCATCCCACCTAACTTCCATTTGCACTTGACTGAGTCATAGGTTAGGGACTATTTAAATGCACAATTCAAAATCATTTATTTCCATATTGTTTATTTTTTTACAAATAATGTTTTAATTAGTTTTAATTTGAATCTCACTCTGCACAATAGAACACTCGTAAGAGTTCTAGAAGTGATCATTTCTAGAGTGGACCATAGCTAGTTTGTATAATTTTAGGCCCATTTCATAAGGCATATTCACATATGATGTACAAACTTTGTATATTTTCATACATGGACAATTTATGGATGCATGAACATTATTTCAATTTATGGATGCTTATTATTTCAGTTTGTGGATGTTCATGTGTATAATGTAATTTGTATATATTTTCATATGGATAGTTTATTATCATACATAGCTAACAAGATAACAATTTTGACTTCTCAAGAAATAAACTAAGAAAATAAGTACAATCTTAGACTATGATGCAAGTCATTTTGATACTTAAAATGAACTAAAATATATGTTCATTGTTCAATCAAAATACACAAATATGATTGAAATAGATTTTAAATTCAATTTTAAAAAAATCTCTTCAACTAGAAATGTTCAACTAATAACTTGTTTTATTAAATTTTATTTATTTAAGGTCATCTACAACAGCTTAGTCATAAACATTATATAAGTCCTATGTATTGGAATTTAATATACCAAAAAAATAGTTAATGATATGTTATTTGATAATTTTATATAATTTTATGAACATTCCTGATTTTAGTTTGTTATCAAATGTTTCAATCAATTCCTTTTCTTAAGACATTCAATTAAGAACATTCAAGAAGTAAAATTTTACAAAACAACAATTTTGAATTCTAGTTTCATAGACTCATGAAATAATTACAATACTAATAGTTTACATCTTGAAATTTGAATTAAAATCATTGTAATTTTTAACATACGTTGAGTTGGCACTAAAAGACGCTTTCTACAAGCCAATATGACAACTAAAATTTCTATTTTGTAAAATTTTACTTCTTGAATGTTCTTAATTGAAGGTCTTAAGATAAAAAATTGATTGAAATACTTAGATAGAGAAATAAATTTAGGAAAGTGCATAAAATTATAGAAACATATAATTAATTGTTTAAATTAACATACATTGGCTGCACTAAAAGACACTTTCTACAAATTCATTATTAAATTGATGTACATCATATATTTTGGTTCATTTTAAGTATTAAAGTGATTTGCATCATAGTAATATTGTACTTATTTCCTTATTCTATGAAACTAGAATTCAAAATTGTTATTTTGTAAAATTTTACTTCTTGAATATTATTAATTGAATGTCTTAAGTTAAGGAATTGATTGAAACATTTGATAGCCAACTAAATTTAGGAATGTTCATAAAATGGATCATATCAACTTGGTTGTTATATACTGAAATGGATTTTCTAGAAACCAAATATGTATGACATGCATATAGATCTATGAAATTTCTTGCATGCTCAACAGGAATAATATACACATGACATTTAAAAAATTTAAGATGACAAATTTTTATTAAATCTAAATCTAAACCCCTTTTGATTCTAAAGCACCTCCTTGAAATTTGGTGTACTTTAGAAACTTAAGCACCTAAAGGAAACTAAAGTTTATATAACATATATGCACACCATTATGAATCCATCCTAGATAAGAGGGAAACATTTCTCTATTCAAAATTATAAAATTACAAGAGTATTCAACTATCACATTTATAGATTACAAAAATCATACATTTGAGATCTCTTATACTAGACCAAATTGCACTTGAATGCTATAGACTCAACATAAGGGCTTTCCATTTGCATCATCTACTCATCTGGCCAATGACTCATAGGAATGCAAGTCTCCATAATACGTTCATCATTTGATTCTGTCATCTTCCATCTCCTTGGCTGGCCTTTCTTTGTTTTTATTTCTATGAGATTGATCTGAGATGCTATGACTAGATGATTGTATTGACAAGATATATATTCAGGCATAAAATCTCTATAAATGATGTGATCAATCTATTTTTTAACCTTTTCAAAAAAATGGCCCATCACAACCATGTCACCAATTTGGTATGTGATTTATTCATCTTCATATGGTCTCACCAACCTACTTTACACCTGTGTGAATCGCATCAAATAGTAGGCCACATTCTCTTCATTCCCTGTGGGGTCAATGACAACAAAAACATCACCTATAACCAAAATATAAAATATGTATTAGTTAAATACGTACAATATTTCAATTAGTAGATGAAATTGTTAATGATAAATGAGCCACATACCTTCCCTTACAAGATCAGATACTTGATCATGATCAAGTGAAATAATGTCCTCTTCATTGTGCATATCTTGCCATGTCATAATTGGATGAGGTACCTTTGGATTAAGAGGGACATATTTCCATCCTTTCATGTACCATGCGTTTCACGGTGATTAGGTCTACACCCATCAACACCAATGAAAAACTCACAAAAATATGTGAGTTTTCTTGTCTCGATGGAAAATATTTCCCCCATGTCTTTGCTCTGCATTGATTGTAATTCTCTTGTTCCTTATATAGTATTATAATACCAAGGAATAGATTTATTCACATTGCCAATTTCAATATTCCAGAAGAACCTATGCACAGGCCTTGTAGAATCATGACCTTCATGTCCTAAATGGGATCTACACCAGTTGACTATCTCTCTTGATGATTTGAGTCGATCTACATCATGACGCATTTGGTAGCCCTAAGTGCTCGCTTTACATAAGAACCTACACCATCATGCTCACCCTTTCCATGTCCTATTTCAAAGTAGCTCCAAGTATGCTAAATTTGTGTCTTCTTGTGTAGTCAACTCAACCAATAAAAATTTTGTGTTGAATTGAAATGCCCTGCGTGACCATCTAACCATATCCAATGCTCCATGAATTATATGCTTTTTTTTTAATGATCCATAAATCAGTTCAAAACAATGTTGCATGAAAAATAAGTCATGATCATGATCATCATTTATGTAAAAGTGATACTCCTTAATCACATCACGTGACTCATCAGTGCTATCCATACCATCAATGTTCAATTGTGCATCTCTGTAAAAAACATGTACCAATATGGACACTTGGTCTAAGTGATAATACTCACTTTGTATCTTTGTCTGAGGAGAAAATGTGTAATTCTAAGAAAATTCCACCACTGATAAGATTGTTCCTATCTGAAATACTTCGAGAGAATGCTTAAATTTTAACGCTTTCCACCTAGACATGTGTGAGTGTTTGGTATATTTATAGATATGGTTTTGAAACACCCCCGTGAACTGTGAAATAGGAATCACGTCCTCAACATAGTTTATCCTCTTAGGTGGTAGAGTTGAAGAAGATGGTTGATTTCCCATGACATACTCATAATAATTCCATGTGATGGTGGCATATGACATCCTAGACTAATTGGGAAGCAATAAGAAAGTTCCTATGGAGCAACGTCAAATCACCACATTTAATGCATCTTCTCCCATCTATACATATTTTCTTGCAATATAACTCTTCTGGCTCCCTTATGCAAAATATTGATGAAACAAAATCACGCATTGTAGGAGGAGGAGAGTCGTCGTGACAATCCTTCTTGTAAAATTCCAAGAAAGTGTCATAATGAAGCTTAAATTCAATATGATATCGGCAGCAACACGTGTCATGGATTGTATTAGGCTTAATAAATCATGTCTTCAAATTTTGAAACATCCTTATGTATATCTTCACATGTCAATTGCTTTCTTTTAATTCCTCGAATAGTGCAGCTTTTGTCATTTCTACAATGTGCTTAGCATGTTCCTGATACTCACCTTTAGCTATGATATGTTGTACGACATGCTTTCTATTTGGAATAGCATGAGAATGGCTCTCCCAAAATTCTACCACAAATTCTTTGATTCCTGTTGTAAGCCTGTCTTGGTAGGGTTTCCTGGTGAAAATAGCCTAACAAGAAGATTCATCATTTTCATTCACTCGAACCCTGAATTTGGTATGTTTGTGCAAGGGTTTTCTCGAGACATGGAGAAATTTTGACATTATTGCCAACTTTTGTTGTCTTTATGTACTTGGTGCAACAATAACAGTTGTAATTGCCCTGCGCGTAGCTCGAACATCGGGTTTTCTTGATTTTCCAAACATAGTGAATTCCTTTGACATATTTTTAGTGACATTCATACTTGTATTCTTTCTTTTAGAATCTTGGACACCCAAAAGCTTTATGGCATGTTTTAGTTTCTTTTGTTTGATCAACCCGTGTAGTATTTGGGATTGTGCAACAACTGAATGTTTCTCAAAATGTTGTGGAATGATGTTATTGACATGGTCTCTAATAGTGAAAGAAGGGATATGCCCTCCAAGGTTCTCTATTATGCTTGCATCCAAATTTTCTACAAATAGTCCACCCCTTCACAAAACACTACAACTCCCTGTTATCCTATCAACTTGAGAGGAAACAAATTGTTCTTCCAGTGGTTTATTAGCTTGATAGGGAAAATATTCTTCCTCCATTGGTATGTTAGCTTGACATGGCACATGTTTAAAGAGAAGATTTTTTAGTGAAAATCACATCATAATTCATTTGTCGACGCGTTTCGAACCAACAAGTGTGGTTCATCATCAGGACATGTTGAAGAACCAGATCATGGCTACAGGTTAAATAGAGAGAGCAGATCATTCAACAACTATATTTGACTAGGAAGCGACTATATTGGACCGGGTAACTGAACTGGACCAAGAGATAGGGACAGGGAAAAATAATTAGTTAATTAATTAATAAGTTATTTTTGTTATATTTATTTCCATTAATTATTAAATGTAATCATTTGTATTTAACTAAATTGAGTATAAATGAATAACTAATTAATAGACCTTTTTTATTATTTAAAACTATATAAACTATATACAAACCTTATATTATTATTATATGAAATAATAATAAAAAATAATAAATGTTTATTAAATGGATAACCTAATTAGTTAGATAATTAGTTAGGTCAAATATAAACATTGAATGATATGCTCTGTCTATTTAACCTATAGCCATGATCTGGTTCTTTAACTTGTCTTAATGATGAAGCACACTTGTTGGTTCGAAACGTGTCGACAAATGAATTACGATGTCAATTTTACCGAAAACTCTTCTCTTTAAACTTGACATGGATCACAAAAGCCTAAATTCAACAATGGCACAAGTTGTTCCCATCGTGATAATTGATCATCTTGATAGGGTGCATGTTCCTCTAGTGGTTGATCAGGTCCATAGGGCACATATTGATTATCATTTGGTTGATTAGCTTGATGGGACACATCTTCTTCCTCATGTGGTTTTTAAATTTCCATCGCTACATAGTGGAATACAAAATATAATTTTAAGTTAAGTGAATCATCATCATAAGACAAGTGAATAATAAATCTACACAAGTTTATTTAAGAAATCACCCTAGGTGGAAGGTCATGATATGATTTGATATTAGGAAACTAGGTAGCAAAAGTTGACATGCACCAAGGGTTATAAGTTCAAACATGGAAATAAAAGGGTTTGGAGCTTAGGGAAAGATGGTTCGAAGAAGAGCGCACTAGTAAAGGTATCGGTCCCCGTGTCAACAAAAAGGGTGATGCAGAATATGATGAAATATAAAAGAATTCATAATCAATCAATACAAATCAATTTGGAAGCTAACTTTTCAACGTAAGTGTGCTTTATCTCAGTATCATTCAAATTTTGAATCAAGTAGTATATAGGGTGTTCATCCCCTTGGTCATCCTATTGAGCCACTACCATAACAATGGTAGTAATATATGTAGCAAGATACAAAAAATAATATCGTTGATAGTCAGGGGGATATAACAATGATGCTTGAACTAGGACATATTTCAAAGCATCAAAATCTTTTTGTGCCATATCATCCCAATGGAAGGGAACCCCTCTTTTCAGTAGATGAGTAAATCCTTTTATAAGTTTTTCATAACTGGGAATGAATCTCCATAGAAAGTTACCCTTCCCTTAGAGGCATTGTAACTGAATAAGTGAAGATGGTGCAGGCAAGTCAAGGATCACTTGCACTTTGACATGATCAATACAGATTCATTGTTTTGACATGTACGAATCCAATACGTCTACTGGACTGAAAAGAAAAGACACATTTATGTGGATTTAACCTGATGTTATAATGTCAAGTCTTCACATTGGATAGGTACTCATAGGAAGTGACAACTCTAGTTGATAAACTTCAAATGTGGTTTCAGAGGGAGTAAATTTTAATGTACCCTCGGTAGTTTTTGTTTTATTATTATTTCAACAGGTGTTGCCTCAAGAGGTAAAGGAGGCAATATTTTCATCTTACATGAGTGACAAGAGTGTTTTTGTTCCATGGTTTACTAATTAATTTTAAAATATTAAAGACACAAATCAAACACAAAGGGGTAACTAGGTAGATAAGGATTACCAGGTCAATATGAATTGTGGAATAATGTTTCCAGTACATGAAGGCAATCTCCCCAAATGTTTTGTCCAGTGTATCATAGATAACAACGCACCTGACTCAGTTACCTAGGGTTGGCTTTCATCCTAATCGGGACTTCCAAAATATACCTAGAGGTACATGGAAGTGCTTTCCGTGTTAGTGTTGTATATTATGTCATGTATGATAGGAAGCATTTTGATCTACTTTTCATACATCGAGTGTCGTATAATATACATGAAGGTATGTGGAGAACGATATGATATACTTACGTACGTGGAATACCAACTACCCCTAGAATGTAATGTAAAAAAGTAACGACAACTCCTATGTTTAAAGATGTCAGAACACGTCTTTAGCCTAGACCTTTATGTGTGTCGTTAATGTTTCAAATTATCCTTAGGTTAATTGAATCAATTTTAGTGTTGATCTTCAATTAGGTTTTAGTTTCAAGGATCACAAAATGAGTGATTACCAAATTGAAGGGCCAAGTTTATTTCATGAGATAAAACAAAATATATATCTATAAATTCATTCAATTTAATCAGCTATAAGATATAATACATAAATGCACACTCCATTGATACAAAAAGGAACATATTCAACTAATTTTTCAATATGTTAATATTTGAAATCCTACTATACAAGATCAAACTAGTTTGAAAAAGAATTCTTCATTACAAGCACCATATCATTTAATGTTTTAAAACATGTAACTAAAATTAGCATAAAACAATAGTAAGAATATCTTTCTTAAAGGAAGAACTTATCATAATTATAACAAATTTCACAATTACAAATAAAAAGTGGAAGAAATGTGGGATGAAAAGGACAATGAAATTGTTGATAAGAAAAAAAAATCAAGAGATAGAGGTTTTAGTGGATTTAGAGAACAAGGAAGATGCTTCAAGGTCTTACCAATAATGAATGTACATTGTTATCATTTGTGGTGAAGAGGGGCAAAAATTATTTGAGTGTTTTTTTTTGGGAGAATTTACATGGAAAATTTAGCATAACAATCAAGTAGGGCACAAGGAGGGGTAAGAGAATTTAAAAAACTATATGTTTCTACAAGGAACCTTTTTTATACATGTGCAAAGATGGATATCCAATGTCTTTTATGATTTCAATTACTTTCATCAAATCTCAACAAAGTTTAAAATAAAGAACTATTTTTTACTTTTGAACCATATTTTTCAATATGTTTCAAGATTATGTTTGTTTAGAAACAACTAGATGAATCTAATCGACATTAGATTGCCACAGTCTAAGAAGATTAACATTGTAGACATTTCTAGCATATCATCATTACATGCATGCTAATTTATTTCTTTTGCATTTATTATTTATGAATTTAATATTGATTAATCGCATGAGTCTTCCATGGAGCATTATAGTTATATGCAATAATACACTCCTTTTTATGCAAGCATGAATCTACACTACACTTTGCACGTCTTGAAAAAAATTGTTCTTTTAAAAAAATTCTCATATCCTTCATGTGAGAATTGAAAGATGAAACTTATGAGGTTTTCAAAGGCAAGGATCATCATTTAGGATTCAAATAACCATTAAATTTTATATATAATGATAAATGTTATGAAAGTTTAATGTTGTTAAATATATGTTTAACAAAAAATGTCTTAGATATCATTTTGGGATTCAACTGCGTTAAGTAAGTCATTCACGTATGACCATTTCCATGAGAGGTAGTCGTAACTGAATGGTTCATGAGGCACAATACTTGCTAAGGTTTTGCAAATGGGGTAGCAAGCTAAGTGGGCTTGATTGTGGGGAAAAAATCCATAGTTAAGCGCGCTTGAGCCAGAGGAGTTCTGGGATGGGTGACCTCCTGGGAAGTCCTGGTTACCGGGTGCAAGCCCCAGAAGTGATGATTGATGCTATGTGATTCGTTCTCCACATTTCACTAGTTTCAATCCCACTTCTTCACCTCTGTGAGCATCACCCGATGCAATGAGTGCTAAGTGAACTATTCAAAAATCATGAGAAATTAGTCAGTTACGACTACCTCTCATGGAAATGGTCATACGTGAATGACTTACTTAACGCAGTTGAATCCCAAAATGATATCTAATATAATGCACTGCGTAAACCCCCATACTTAAATTCAAAAAATGTCTTCTCAGTTCATGCACATTGGAAGTAGGGATATTCTTGCTCCTTGTATATCTTGCCACATTTTCTCTATTTTAAATCCTACTTTGCATATAAAACATTAATCAAACTAATGTTTATAGGTTTTGGAGCACCTATTTGACAACCATTTTTGCTAATCCCTCTTGCAAATAAATTGTCATGAATTGTAATTCATGTAAATAATATCGAAAATTATGTTCCAATGGTTTTATTTAGTTAAATCACATCCTTAGTTTTTGTGGGTTATCTTAAACCATTACAATTCAAAGGTGATTCATAATTTGCATGAATTCAAGTGGTTTAAAAAAAATTCAAGTATTTTTCAATAATTTGCATGGTTTCAAGTGGTTTTGAATCTATGGTTTCAAGTGGTTTTCTTTAGTTGATGTTACATCTCATTTTTTAACTACATGGTATTACTTTCAATGCTTATCTTATCTTAATTTTATTATTTCATTCTCCATATGTTTTTGGTTTTTAATCATATTTCTTAATGCATACAATATGGAGCAAGTAATATGAGAAGTGAGACAATTAGAATTATCTGTATTTGCATGAACTTCTTGTTCTCTCAATGCCTGGTGTCTTTTTCTCATCCTTTCTCTAGATTTATCTCATACTTCCTATGTGGATGGAAATTTCTTTCCTTTTCGAGATCCAAATCCCCAATTTCCCATGTTTGTTATGAACCTTTGTGTAATTTCCAAGCTATGTAATTTCTCTATAAAAGAATGTTTGTTGTTTTTTTTTCACAGTCGAATTTAGAAACAAAACTATTTGTTAATAGTAGAGGCTCGATTGAGCTATAGGCTCAATCGATCCCTTGATATGTATGATCCACCATTATTTCCATTAATAAAAAGTTGGTAAGGTCGCTAGTGGGCTAGCTTTTAAGGCTCGATCAAGCTGCTGGTTAACCATATATGCCACTCGATCAAGGGTTTCTTTAACACTTGATCGAGCAATGTGAATTTTGAATCTAAGCACTCAATTGAGCATTTAAAGTGGTTGATCAAGCTCTTGAAGTCCTAAAAATTGCAATTTTGGCAACTCTTCTGCAAGATTTCTCTGCAACCCCATTTTGTACCCTATTGGATTTAGGGCAGAAATTGTCCTTAAGTGGCAGAGTTGATCACATTTGATTTGTGAAATAATTCTCTATCCAATGGCCTATGAATTTGACACTTTTGATTTCATATGGTATTTTTCATTTAATTTCTTTTAAACATAACACTTGATATTTTTTTGGACAATTTCAAAGGGGCCGAATAAAAAATCAATAACATACAATATACACAATGAAAAAATTTCAAAAAATACCACTATCTTTGTTTATGAATCCTCTTCAAAAGGGTGCTCTTGGTTTTCAATTTATTTAAATACTTGAAAAAAAAACTTATGTGAACACGTTTCTCCAAAATGCAATTGAAATATTACTTTGCCAACTTCGAAAAAATAAATTAAAAAATTGCATAAAAAATAATTTTTTAATATAAAAACTTATTTCTCTATGTGTAGATCATGCTTATATATATATATATATATATATATATATATAGAGAGAGAGAGAGAGAGAGAGAGAGAGAGAGAGAGAGAGAGAGAGAGAGATTAAATTACTCTTTTTGGACTAATGTACGCTACATGAACACGTGCATATCTCTTAAGTTTTGTGAAAAAATTTGCAAGGACATATATTGCATCTAATAGAAAATTGAGAGATTATATGGCACTGATTTTTTTTGAAAAAAATATCATTAGGACATTTAATAGAAAATTGAGAGATTATATGGCACTAATTGTTTTTGAAAAAAATATCATTAGGACAACAACATAATTCTCCACATATTTTATTTTTACTCCAAATCAAAATTTATAATTCTTACATGAATTTTGAGGGGTGCAATTCGATAGAAAAGGAAAAACTGAAATTTCATTGCCACATTTGGCCCAAAAGTGTAACCCATCTTCATTCTCTCACCATTTTGATTGATTCCTTGATTACTGAAACCAACTTAATTGTTTCCTATTGGAGTAACTATATCTATAGCATAATCATGTCAAGAAAGTATGGAATTTCATTTCCTAAAGTTACACAACAGATGATATTGTTTCCTACAGATTCGAGAAGTGCTTCAATGATAATATATTGAAAAATGGAATTTGTTTCAATTTCTTCTTTGGGAACCAAGATGATTCAAAAATAAGTTGAAAAAAACTTAGAAGTCCATAGGAGAAAACACTAATCGAGTGAATTTGAACTCTACCTTTATAAATTTGTCCCTTTATAAAGTTGAAATGGTGAATTATAGATTTTTGTGTGTCCCATAAGAGGCTACCAAGTCATGGAAAAGGGCACCCCCATAGTGTTTTAGGGTTATTTTTACCCTTCGAATATATATTCTACCATAGACCATTATCATGCATTGTCTAAAATCCTGTAAGTAAATATGATTACATTATTTGGACTTTGCCCAATCTTATACAATGTAGAAAAGTGCAAAGATTTTCTAAGCATTCTATCTCATAGGTAGAGTATCGAAACTACACTAATAGGCATGTGTGTAGATACAAAAGGATGGAAATTTATTTGCAAGGAAAATTTCATTATTAGTGGAGTAACCAACCCATCAATTTCATCTAAATATTGATGTTCATTGTTTCCCTTTCCTCCATTTGACTTGCATTATCATGTTTACATGTCAATTTCAGATGAGAGTCCTACATCAATTAATTGGTAGATTTTTATATAAGAATCAGTTATGTTTCATTTGTTGGACCAAGTTTAAATTCATTTTTTCCAACATGAATGTTTCATATATTCACTTTGTTGAACCAAACTCGTGACATATATTTCCAGCCAGGATGTTGAATATGTTTAGCCTTGTTTGGTTTTGTATGAAAGTGGTTTGGACCAAGTAAGTAGTTGGTTGGGGTTGAGTATGTAGCTAGTATGGTACCAAGTATGTGGTTAATTATTGGATAAATCCCAAGGCAAGAGTGCTGAAGAAAAAATGGTTTTTATTTCCTATGCATATATAGATGACAAGAAAGTCAAAGCAATTATTTTCTGAAAACAGGAAATGACTCATACCAAAGCCAAAAAAGAATTGTTTAATTGCACTGGTTTTTTTAATTCTAATGCTTGCCTAGTTCACTCTTCAAGATCTAGGTAGTTTGACAAAAAAAAAAATCAGGAATTGTTTAATTGCAATTTTTTTTTTAATGCTTGACTAGTTCACTCTTCAAGATCTAAGTAGTTCGAAAAAACATTTTGCAAGCCTCTCATAGCATTGACCACTAAGAATGGGTGTGCTCTACCCTACTAGCATCCTTGAAGAATGCAAGCTATGATTCCAATAAGATATAGGCCAAAAAAACATGTTGGTTGGTCTAAAATTTAGGAACTAAAGGAAAAAAAACATTCCATGCACATATGAAAAATAATAAGTTATTTCCTAGAAAGAGTAAATAGATGAAAATCAAAGAAAGGTCCAGAATGGAGAGGAAATTTACTTGATATGTTGTTCGTGTTCTTCATGATTAAAAACTTGTGAATCTTTTGGGAGCTTTGAAAAGTAAATTTCAAGATGGTGACAATGATCTAAGTGTGATTTCTTGAACTCCTCTTCAATCTCTTCCATCCCTGATTATCTTTTTGTAATATCTGCATTCAACTCATCAATTTGTTCTCTATAACTTTGCTCCAAATAATCCATCTACCCACAGTTTTCAAATAGCATAGCTATCATAAAAACCTCAATAGAACAAAATAATATCAATTATGAATAAAACACACATGGTTAAACATCTTGGATTTTTACATTAAAATTACATGTCCAAAGGAAAACAATAATTTACACCTCACATAAAATTATACAGAAGGTGCAAATCCAAGACACTAGTTGAACTAGTATAGATTATTGTGTTTCAACTTCCATATGCTCTAGTCTCAACTATCAATTAATCATACCTCTTTATTTCATTCCTCATGCTTCTTTGTATCCCTTTTTCTAATAATTTTAATTTCTTCATCTTTCATACGCAATTTTGATGACATTATGCTAATTGTTTCTTCTAAACGTTTACTATGCTCCTGTTGTCTAGCAACATTAATTTTAAACCAAGACAACGTCTGATTGTCCTCATCCATTTGTTTCATGGGTTCCATAACCATTTTAAGATATTATCTCATCTCATACCTCAATCTTGCTTTTCCTGCAAAATACTTTTGCATTGTTATAATAGTTCCTTCAATATAAATTAAAAAATTTACTCACTTGCATCAGACAACATGAACCAAAAAACATCTCTCAAGTAATGTGTCTTAGGGATTACATAATAAATCAAATAATCTTGATGCACATAATCATACTTTCCTAATAAATAATATTCCTATGGTTAATGAGTCATAAATATGTTAGGAGACACCCAGAAATTTGTTGCGAAATTTACATTAGAAATAAAAGTTTAACAATCCACCCCTTTGTGATACATGTCATATAAACTTCAACGAAATAAGTAATACAAACATCTAGAGCATCTATTGAAAATATTCATTTCTTCTATTGTTTCAAAGTAATCATATAGTACATGTTTTCCACCTGGAGAAAACAATATTCGACGTCGTTCTCAATCATCTTTTACTCTCCCTTCCTTTAAAAATTGTTTTTATAATTTCTCTACCTCCAAGTATCCCATTGATGATTCCTCAAATATAATAACAATTATTCCACGATGACCCTTTGGACCATATGCATGTCTCGCTTTCATGACTTTATATCCTTTGAAATACTCAGTAGTTCTTTATTTCCCACTCCAAGCCATTGGAAGAAAAAGAGGCAGTAAGAAAATAAAGTTGTTTTAGTTGACGAGTACCCTTGTTAATGGAATGGACTCTTCCTTACATTTTTTAGATGCCACAGGTGGGATCTACTCAACCTAACTTAACCATGATTTTCACCTCGTATCATCTATTGAGATATGTCACATCGTTGTGTGAAAATTATGTGTAATTTTTGTTTTGAAAAACTTGGGTTGGTTTGGATAAAATTTAGCTTAGTGATATGACTTTCGAATAAGCAGGCATGCCAGGGTTTGAAATTTGCAATTTGTATTCGATAGATAGAATACCCTCTTTGGTGGGGTAGAAAATTTAGATATGGTGTTATTTATTAGTTTAGCAAGAAAATAGATAGTGAGCTTTTACAATATTTCCCAAGAAAGGGTATCCAAATCAAGCTTGAAAAAACTTCCCGAGCTCTCCTCCCCAAAAAATGCTCAAATAAATCCCCCCAATATAGAGGTACTCAAAATTATTGGTTATGAAAGCTTCACATAACTGGACAGAAAACGTTCTCCTCATTTATGCCCATTATTTCATTCTTTACATTTCAACTCACCGAGGTGGTGAAATAAAATCTCATTCAAGGTTTCTAAACACTTCTTGTGTTGTTTCTAATTTGGATTTAGATTTTAATTGGGATAGTTGGCTTGGCCTATTCGGGTGGTAACAAGCTGATAGTTTTGTGAGACTCTTATAAGCTACCATATATATTTACTTTAACTTATGGGAATAAATGGGTTACAAAAATGTGGCATCCCCTATTCTAATGATATTGTCTTTTTTAAATCTTGGATCATTAGTTTTTATTAAGAAACTCCAACACACTTTGTACTGAAAGAACCAGAATGAAAAGGAATTTTCAAAACTTGAAATTGATTTTAATGTTTTAATAAATAGTTACTCGTCCGTGGTATAATACATGTTGCATGGCAACAACAAATTATTGTTGTAATTGTGATTATGTTACATAGTAGTCACTTATGTCAAGATGACCATGAAGACAACAATCATAATAGAATGGCTCTTGCTTTCCCAACTTGCAGCCCAATATGGCATGAAATCATGACTAAAACCGAACATTGTTTTTTCCTCTCTACTTGAACTAAATGCCTCCTCACAAATTCACTTGGAATTTAATAAATAAATAACAACCTTCTTGATAGAATAGATATTAAAAAATTAACTTTACAAATAATGTGGTGGAATTCTACATGTTGCAAATTCCATTTTTTTGATCTCCAAAGCCTTTTTCAATAAAAAAATACACAGAGAAGTTAATTCCATGTGTGTGGCACTCTAGGAAGACACTAGTGGTTGCAATCCTACCTACTTAGGGAAGTAGGTCTAGATCCATTGCCTAAATAATACAGTGATGAGTGACTATCCTTCCTCAGTTGACTCAAATATGTTATGTTTAACATTTGCACAATATTTTGTGATTAAGTTACTCCAGTGCTTTGGAGATGATGAGATTATTGCTTCATAGATGTGGGTCAAGGAAATCAGGTATACTTAGTGTTGGTTGGGTCTCTAAATGAAAATTCCCACTAGTTTTCAATGTCCCTCCCCTCCATGTGAAGAACACAACATGAGATATAAGGGAATTCATCATTATCCTTTGTTTGGATATTATACCATAAGAGCCAAATATTTAAGTGTGTAGGGATTATCAAAGCAATATATATGGCACAAACCTTGTAGGAATTTACAGGGTAAGTTCCTCAGATATAACACCAAAGGACATCGCTCACAAACAGATCATAAATCGATACACCAATATTATTGACATGGTTAAAACCCTCAAAGAGGGAAACAGTCCACGTCCTGAGCCAACGTGGCCACTTTAGGCAATTTATTAATAAAAGAATGAAAATTTACATAAGCTTCTCTCATGAACGGTCACCCTACAAATGACCCTCCATTCTCTTTAAATAGAGATAATGGACCAATCGGGTGTTAATCCATGGATCAAGTGTCGGTAATACCAAGGAGAGAAGGTCACTTCATGTCTAGAACATATCGTGGCTGTCGGATTGTAAGTTACGAAAGTACATAGTAAAGAAACACACTTTACCTAACTCTACACTAGGCCAAGTTATACTTAACTATTTCCTATGTGTCGGAATATCCTAACAAACCTGAAATGCACAGGAGCATAGGTATGGAAGAATACATGTTACTTATTTGTATTTACTTCTTGAAAAATCCATTCCATCACTGTCTTCATATATCTCTCAAAAGAAATCAACACATCCAATGTCATGTTTACTATTTCTCCTTTTCGAAAATAGTAGCGCCTGTGAAATTCTCTTTGTCAGTCCATATGGAAAATCTTAGATAAAAATTCTAACGAGTAAGAAGTTTTTCAAGTTTAATAAAATATGGAATGTACAAAAATAATTTTGATGTTTTAAATTATGATTTTGTATTTTCCAATCTAACTTCTTGGAAAAAAATACCAAGTAAGCCCAATTTTTTTTATGGTGCTTTGTATCAAAGAAAGGATCGCCATTAAGGGATGCTTATTTGTGTGTCTGAACATACAACCAACATAAAATATGTAGTATCCCATGATTAAGGCTAATACAAAATCCAAATGCAACAATTTCATTATTTTCAGACTGCAAAATAAAAGCATACCCTCCCAAGGTCTTCCCAAAGTTCCACCAATGCTCTGTGTTGAAGACTAGAATATATGCATCCTTTGAATACTAAGATGTCAAGTCAAGTAAATACAATTTTAGTGTAATTTTAACTTCAGGAGGGGGAGAGCTTAGGAAGACGACCTTGCAAAACCTAAAATGGTGCTTTGTAATATTCCACAGTGCAATTGAACTCGAATTTGAAGGAAAAAAATCCTTGGTGCTTTGAAATGGAGCTTCCATTCACCTCATATATTTGGAGTTTGTTTGGAATTTCGTCTACTAGCATGCAAATGAGTGATTCCCATTATTTCTTCTGATTGAATCACCATCAAAGATTGCTCGATGGTTTCATATCCTATTTAGCATGTTGCCTGCATTGGAGCTGATATCACATAAACAAAAATTGGTTCAAACATAGAATATATATCATCCCACAAAGGTTACCAGATTGTGCTCAGTTCTCTTCAAAATTCTAATGGTGTTCAATCTAAAAGTTTCTTAAATTTTTGACATCAAAGAGAAAAAAATCAGTAAAAGACTACCAATTAAGTTAAACAAACAATGACAATATAAGAATGCCATTGGTCTCACTCTGAAATTTCTTGAATCACATAACATCAACATAAGATAATACTTTGATTTGTCTATTTTCGATCCTTCTTGAATAGAACAACACGGGGGATATAATATTTATTTGTTGATTCATGAAGATTCACAGATGTGGGTTTTATTGTCGGTGTTTCAGATCCCATATCCAAATCCATTATTAAGACATGTAAAAATTATGAAGAGAGGGTGAGAATAAATGGTGGATAGGTATGTTTTAAGAAAATCTAGTTGACTCAAGGATATATACATATACATACATACATACATATATATATATGTATATATGTATATATATATATATATATATATATATATATATATATATATATATATATATATATATATATATATATATATATATATATATATATACATATATATATATATATATATATATATATATATATATATATATATATATATATATACATATATATATATATATATATATATATATAGATTAAGATGAATTAAAAAGTAAAAATGAAATGTGAAAAGTGAATTAGTAAAGATGAACTATATAATTAATAACATAGCTTATCAACAATATATTAATTGAATTAATTTGAATAATATATATTAAAGTTAAGAGGATCTAATTGATTTAAATATGAGATGAATGTTAATGAATGAATGAATGAATTGTGTGTGTGTGCGTGCATGCATGTGTGCATGCGTGCGTGGATAATGTAAGATCTTAAAGAAAATTAGAATATTTGATATTTATACTTAAGCAAACCTAAGAGAATAAAAACTATGAAAAACAAAAAATAAAAATAATCACAAAAATAAAATAAAAATAAAAGGTGGGGAGGAATGAGAGAGGGAGAAATGTAGGAGAAGGGACCAAAAATGGTCATTATTTATGGTTCATATTGAGCAAAGTAAACCAATTTTTACTAATATCAAGGCCATTGTCGCTATTAATGTTATTAGGGTGCTTCTTAAATTCAAGGGCTTCTCTAATTCTACATTTATAATAATGGTTTTCTTTGGCGATAACCTTAGTATCATCCAAATATATATGATGCTTAGTGGTTTTGGCATGTTCTATTAATGCAGATATTTTTATTCATTCGTGCTTGATATCAACACCATGTTCCTTAATCCTAACTTCTATAGAGTTCCCAGTTTCACCAATATAGCACTTGCCACAAGAGAAATTTATTTTAAAACACCCTCAAATTGAAAATTATCTAAACTATCCTCGCAGATTTCATGTTAGGAGTAATAGTATTAATAGGTTTGAAAGAAGTTACGATTTATTTTTGTTTCAAAATATTAGCAATATTATGAGTGGTTCCTTTAAGGTAAGGGAGGAGTTCTTTCTTTCCAGAGTCATTTGTCTTAGGGTTATTGTTGTCTAGATTATTGGTGGCTTTATTGAGGGTACTGAATATATATTTTTTGCCATAGCCAAGATTCTTGAAGACTTCAATCAAGTGACTTATTTCATCATCCTTATGATCCTCTCCAAATATTCTAAAGGCTCTGGTGGTTAGGCTCTTAATGACACTAATCGTTTGTGTCAGGAAGTGATGGGAATCAACATGAAGGTAATTTTATGTGTGTCTTTTTTCATTAGACCTTATGGTATAAATTCCCATCAGGTTCCTTATTATTAGAATTTCAAGTAAGGGTAAGCAACCATTTTCTTTTATCTCCATGGTAAATTGAATATCGGTATATATACTATTTTGGTTTTATAAGAATTTATAGAGTTCTACTTTTCCATCATTCCATATGACATTGGTATCATCAACAAATATTTTCCAAACTTTAGGTTTAAGAGGTATGTGTTAAGGATCAAGCTTTCATATTATTCCATATAAGGTTTGCCATTACTGGTGAGAGGGGAGAACCCATAGCTACTCCACTAGTTTGTTCATAATATTCTACTCTAAAACTAAAGAAAGTGGATTCGAGACATACTTCAACAAGTTTTATTGTAATTGGGTTAGTTATTTTATTAATAACATGGATAGCTTCATTAATGGGAATTTTTGTGAAGAGGGATACTACACCAAAGCTTACTATGATGTCTTTTGGGTTGACTTTTACATTCTTGATTAATTTAACAAAATCAGAAGAATATTTAATGTAAGAGCCAATATGGCCAAGAAAGGGGTTTAAGACCTTAGCCACAAATTTAGCTAAAAGATAGGTTGGAGAGCCAATGGTGTTTACTACAGGTCTTAAAGGAATGTCCTTATTGTGTATTTTTGGAGCTCCATAAAACCTTGGTATAATATCACCATGACGCATCACTCTCCTTTTGATATGGTCATCCAAGTTAGAAGATAGACTAACCTTTTTGACATCTCTGACTACTTTTTTCATGGTGTTATTTGTGAGCTTCTAATAGCTACCATTATTAGATAGATGCTCCCTCATTTTCTTATTGTAATCTTCAAGGTTCATTATCACAGTTGCTCCACCTTTATCTACTTTCAAGACAACAATATTAAGGTTTTCCTTAATCATTCTTAGAGCTAGGTGCTCTTCATCGTTGATATTACTCTTGGGTGGTCTGGTTTTTCTTAAGCTAACAATACAATCTTGTCTAATAGAATATTTTTCTAAGTTAGTCAATGTTTGAATACTATCTTCAATACTACAAATAATTTCATTAACCAGAATGCTTTTAGGTGTAAGGGAAAAGTTTAATCCTTTTTTGAGAACCTTAATTTTGGTAGAATCAAGCTGGCAGTTTGATAACATTGATGGAATATCTAATAAAAATCATAATTTGGAGAACGACATCACTGAGATTGTCATTGAATCATCACAACTTCACAATGACGATATTTCAAATAAAAATGTGATTGTAAATTTCACTGGCAAGGTTTTTGGCATTGTTTTTAGCTTGAGACCTACATCCTCTAATTCCCAACACATCAATTCTAACAATAATCAATTCGTTAAAAACAACTCAGATTCTACAAATGAAAATTTTGATGTTAGTGTTGCGTTGTAAAATACAAATTCTTTGGGTTGTATTATTAATAATAATATTTCCTCTCAAAACAATATGTATTGATAAATCTATTGTTGATTTGACCATTGAAGACGATATCGAGAGTGAAGTTATGAATTATGATATACCTATCATTTTGAACACTAAAAATACATCTTTTCCACTTGGTACACCAATTGGAAATTGCGAATATTTAGGTATAGACAATCATAATAATAACATTCCAAATGTTAGCAGTGAACACACTTCTGTAAGAAGTGTCAAGCCCCAGAATTGTTGTATCTAATGCATCTTTTTTCCTATTTGATGCCTCACTTATTCCCTTATTTTACCAGTTTATGAACCTTTATCTTGAACTTATACATTATTTTGATGTAATAGAAAAGATTTACATTTGGTTTGCATTTTATACCTTCGTTATATGAATTTCTTAGGATTTATGTTCATTAATGTTGTTAATGTAGGTCTTGCACTCCATAGAGATCCTGCACCAAAATGGAAGTATATGGGGACCACTCGATCATATGAACTTGACATGGAGGAAAATGATAGATGAAATATATTTATAACTATTTTGAATCCTTTTCTACAGTTAGAGTTTCACTTATCTCTCATTGACTTGTTCCTACACTAAAAAGCAGCATTCCTGCACTTGAGAGTAACCAATTTGGGACTTTCATACATTGACACATTTTCGGGAAAATATGGGAAAGGTTTTTGTTGAAAATATTGTTTGAACACTTCCACATTATTCGAAATGCATCAAGGTCATACAAATGGATTTTTAAATATTAATTAATGCTACAGCCCCAAATTTGTAGTAGCTTTCAAACTGTCAACTTCCTCCTTGATTTTAGTGCAGATGAAGTCAAATATGAAAATTATGGAACATGGGTTTTTCTCTCAGTATAGGAAATTGAGAAAATTTCAAGTGATTTTCCAAATTGTTCCACCGTTTGGGAGATTTGAAGAGGTCTTTGAGATAGATTTGTAGAAAATTAGGTACAACCCATATTTGCAAAAGTAGCCAAACAATCAACTTCAGGCATGATTTTCGAAGCAGTGGAGTTGAATCAGAAAATTACAAGAGAGGTATTTGTTGAAAACATCGGAAGTTAGGCTCCCATCAAACGGTTTCCAAAAAAACATATTTTTCTAAGAGATACATAAGCATCTTTGAGGCGGTTTTATAAAAAATGATGTTTTTTTCCATAATTCCAAAATATGCCAATATTTGCAAAATTCGTATCATATTTGTGTTTCCTCAATTGGATCATGGTTGAACTAGATCTCCCATTCATGGTACATTGTTGGGATTTAATTTCCTATCTTGTTTGTAATGGATTAACTTGTCTAAAGCTAAATTGTATTGTAAAATTTATATAAGATGAGTTATGACAACAGAAAACCATTCTTTGTATTCTCATGTTGTCGAGCTGAGTGTTGGGGGTTCTACCCCCTTCCTCTGATCAACTGGAGTTGGACTACTAAAGCTTGTGATGTATTAAAGATTGAGGTTTCATTAATAAAGCATCAATGCCAGGTTCATGCATTTGTTTTATCTATTTCCTGTGATGATAAATTTGTTCTCATAGATTAATATATTTCCTTAAAAAGGGAAACAAGTTGGTTGGCTAGGGCCCAACCAACCCAGCTCATTCTCCCTCTATCTATTGTATTGTGTGATAAGTAAATGGTGTGATTATTGTCTATATGTGAAGGTTACTTGTAAGAGGTGTGTATGATTGGATAAACCCTCGTGTGATTTCTTTTGAAACAAGTAATAGAGGTTCAGATCTGAACTCTTGCATTAATGTTTGTGTTCACTTCTTAAATCTTCATATTGAAGAAATATTTACATTTATTGGAAGTTGCATTAAGGATTTGGATCTGGAAAGTTTCTTTTCATTTTCAAAGTCACCTCTCCAGTTAAAAGTTTAGATCTACTCTGTGGTGCACACACTTCTTTTGAGTGAATATTTGTAGGGGGATTATTTATTAGATCTTTCTTAGTGATTGATAAATTTATCTTTTAGATTTTTTTTATATGCAACAAGTGAGTGAAAACCTTTTTATGGTAAATGTAATTATTTGATAGTGTTATTGTGCGAGTGAACTTGTTTTTGCGTAACAACTTCATGATTTAAATATTACATCGTATTATTTTGGTCCTGTTGTATTCAGATTTTCATCTATTTACTTGGGTATTTCGGGTATAAGAACATAATATTGTTGTAATTAATTAATCTGAATATCCTCTTTGCGAAGTCATATTTGTTTCATCTCTAATAAATGCAGAATTTTATCTCGAACACGACGTTAATCAAACCCGAACATGTTATGAACAAAAATACATTTAAGAGGTGATCTCTTTATTTTTGCACAGGAGTTTAAGATTTTCTTTGTTATTCGATAAAGTCTTCATCTTATCTTTATGTTTATGCATTGAGTATTCAAAGAGAGTGTGATAAGTGTTTGGCTTTTATCTTAACTCAAGCAAGGTTTCTTTCCACATTAGTTGAGTTTGGGCATGTTGCACAATATTCTTTTTGGTACAAGAACGGAGTGTTTTATTTTTTTGTACAGGAACATAGTGTTTTATTTTTTCCAGTACAGAAATGTAGTTGTTTTATTTTTCCTAGTACAAGAATAGAGTACATGAATTTTTTTGTCTTCCCTAGTACAAGAACTGAGTGCAGGAATTAGAATAACTAGAGAATGAGAATTAAGATTGTGCAGGTATGTTTTGATGTCTTGTGCGACTCCTTTAAGCACTCTTGTGGGATTGATTGAATTGAGACATGTGTTATTTTGATGATTTTCATTATTTATATAGTTTGAAATATCAGTTTGCTTGATACGTTAATGAGTGAAGTAGCTAGTGTCCAGATTGATCAAGTTCTTTTTCTTTTAATGAAATTGTCAAATCTAGTGTAGGAATTAAATTGAGAATTTATGCATTGTTTTCTAGAACTTAGAAGTTTGTTAATGTTTTTGCAGGATTACTATTTATGGTTTCACTTTTAATGAATTCCTTTGACTGCAGGATTGGAGTGGGTAATAATTGTTGTTTGGAGGAAAAATTAGGGTTTTTTTTGTAGGTTGTTGGAGTCATTCTCTGGGATTTCCAGTGTCGCGCCTTGAATTTCACGAACTCCCAAATTGAAAATTAAATGTTGGTCCATTAATATGCCCTATATTACAACCAACATTTTAGCACCATTTCCAGGGAGGTGCTTAGGGGATTGACCTTGGCGACCTGCTAAATTTGGATTGCTCTTTACCTAGTTTATCTTGCAAGTTTTTTTATTTTGTTTCTTTCATCCATATGTTGCTTATATTTTTGAGGTTTTCATTTATCGGGTGTTGTAAGAACCACCTCCCCCCCATATATATACATTACCCTTGTGCTGATGAAATATACCAGTTGGCTTGTTGAAAACAGGAAAATGGTATTTTGAGGAATATTCCAATGAGGAGTTTTGATGTTGCTGAAGAGAGATACAAATCATCCAATAACGACCTCATAAGTGAAAAAATTATTATTTTTCTTGAACATAAAGATAATATTATTAAATATTTAATTTCAAAATTGGAATATTTCCAGGAAGAATAGAAGAAGGATGATGAACCATTGCTGACCATTTGCGCCAACTCTAGAAAAAAAACACTTTCTTGGAAAGTGTCCACTTAGTAGCCTGAAAATTTACAGAATTTGTGAAGAGGCCCATGCAACAGAGCATTTCCCGTCACTGCTAGGATTACTAAAGGTACTCAGGAAAACAAGTAAGGAATCGAATCAACCACCAAGTATAACTCAAAAACCCATTCTTTACTTCGACTAAAGCTTATTATCCTGAGTAGGTTCCTCAATAGATTTATAATCCTAGAATTCCATGGAAAACTTTTGATCCTCCTCCAACTGAATACCTTACTTCGTGGCCATAGTGGCCCTCTCCCTAGACCTCATCCTCGAATCAAATATCCCCATGGCCTCAGGAATGGTTTGGAGCCCCTTCCCTAGGGAAGTCTTTCATGCAAAATCAACAACAACAACCACAATTTCCACTCAATGCACTACCAAGTCATCCTCCTCCATGGTCCCAGCTACCTGTTCAACCTTACCCTGATCCATACCCTATCCCTTATCCTAATCCATACCCTTATCCTCATCCATACCCTTATCCTCATCCATACCCTAACCCTAATCCAAACCCTAGACCTAAACCTAGTTCATACCCTAATCCAAACACTAGACCTAACCCTAGTCCAAAGCCTAACTCAAATCCTAATCCAAATCCAAATCCTAGTCCAAGCCTTAACCCAAACCCTAGCCTAAACCATAGACCAAACCCTAATCTAAACCAGCAGGTTGCACACCAATTTGAAACATCTATTCTTCCAATTGACTCCCCTACTGAGTGTAATGATATATCTTCAGCATTGGGGGAAGGGGTTAGTTTGGGTACATCTAATATCACTATCGAAAATTCACCTCGGGAAGATCTAAGACCATTAGAGGAGAAATGTATAATTGGAACTTGTGCCGAAACTGTTGTTGAAGCTCAAAACCCTAGAATTTCCTTTAACTATTCTTGTCAATATGAAAATAAGATATTTGAGCTTGAACTTGAGGGATTTCTCTTTTGTCTTTCACCATATTCCTTCATGCCTCCAAGAAAATATCCTCAAGTTGTGGAAGATTTGTACAAGTTGGAGAATCACAAATATGTGGATCCCATTAGATCTTGGTTACAAGAAGTCATCAGCACATTGTATTCCCTCATCATTCAACCACTGGTGGTACCATATCAATTAATGAAACGGGTTGCTCATACTCTGGTATGTCTTGAAGTTTATTCTTTAAAATTGAGTGTGAGTACATTTAACATTTTGATATGCACATGGCTACATTTGAAGCACTACTACACTTGAAGGAGATGTTCCTCTCTCTAAATTAGGGTAGGGTAGTATAAGAGAAATGAATAAAAATGTCATTTGAAATAAAATTGTTACAGCAACACTCCTGAAACTGCAATTCCTAAGGCACAACTGTTGAATTTTTTGTCTTTATGCACTCTTATGGTAACACTTGTTAGAAGAAATTCACTCTTAGTCCTCATATTTTATAAAGTGACTTTTATTATTGTCCAAGATTATTCATTGGATCAGTTAGGGGGATTTTTATTGTTATACTTTCCATTCATAAGCTTAAAAATCTACTACTAGCCTATTCCTTCTAACAGATTGCATCCAAGGAACCTTTTCAAGTTTCTCTTTGAAGGTATTGATGAAAAGCCTCCTATAGTGGACCAGTCCTATAAAATCCTAACGAGATTTCATGAGAACCCTGGCATGATCAACTTAAGGAATCTTTCAGTCATTATCTGAGATGTTTTATGTAAAATGGGTCTTTAGGGTAGAAGTACCAACCAGTAAATATTAGTAATTAAAAAAAATTCACAACATCCTATGCTCTTAAGTAGCGTATTTGCATCCCCACCTATTAAGTAACCTATTTGAGGTTAATGATAATCAGGTTTTCTTATCATAAACAAATTAATTGAGGGATAACAGTTCCCATTAAGAGTCGATATACCATGATCATGGGTCCTAACAAGAATGACATTACTACTACTGGTCACAAGTTAGGGTAATGGCTTTGAATTGAAAAGATGGAAGACAAGAGGGCTCATCATGAGTGACTTGTTCATTCTTGTTAATTGTTGTGAATGGCACTAGCATTCGCTGGTTACCAAGCCAAGATAGTTGCCTTCATTTAATTCCTAAACCAAATTAAATTCTTTTAAATGACTCTTAATCTATATCTAAAAGATGGCACACAGGAATTTCATGGGGTTAAAAGGCATCCATGTTGAGGCTATAGACACTTGTTAGAAGCATGGCCATGCCTATGGTATTAAAGCCAATTTTACAGTATGATTTACTTGGTTGTTTTTGTCTATCCTTGGACTCATTATCATATCATTCTGAGAATGTCCTTAAGATCCTTTCGCTTTGGAGTTCTATTTTTCATAAATATGAAGGTTTTCATGGATGTGGGACCCTTAGTGCAGGTGATTCACTTTGCTTGAACAAGAGGAGCTTCAAATATATGCTTGGGTATGGTAAGATGGTCATCCTGGGAAGGTATTGTTTTGTTATCTTTCTTTTTCTCTATTTCCGTACATACTTAACATCGTATCTTTCAAATCATATCACTTTTATTTGTAATGAGAATATTGATCCAGATTTAAATAGGAATGCAAAAAATTACAGAAATAGCCATAAATACATATATGTAGCAGAAATAATACTTCATTTCATTAATGTAAAATACCGAAATATGCTTACAAACAAAAATGGAAATAAATCATCTAGGGCGATGGTAGCATATCTCTAAGAAGAGATGTGGTGGCTACATGCCTCTGAACTATGTTACAATGAGGCTCGAAGGCCTATTCATTGATGAGAAACAATGGAAAACCCTAAAAATCCAAAAAACTAACCCTAGAAGATGAAACACCAAACTGTGGGCCCCGTTTGGGTAAATTGGTACATCAACTTCCCAGGGTTGTAACTTTGGCATACGATCTTCGTTTGATGCGCACAATATCTCGTTAGAAATATCTATTTGAGAACTACAACTTTGGGAAGAGCAACATCGGTCCATATACCCATGTTGCTCCTAGTTTTCCTAAAAAATGTCATTTAGGGCCTCAAAACGGCTCCAGAAGTTCAGGACCCAAAAAAATGCTAAAAATAGTAAACAATGCTACAATTAAGGAAAATGAAAAGTTGAAAGAAACAATGGTGGAGGTCCAAGTGGACTTGACGGGTGGCCACCAATATCCACCTTGATCATTCCTCCCCCCGTAGGAAGCAATGGTCCCCATTGCGTTGAGTTCCTAAATGAGATGAGGAAACTTCTGTTGAACTTGGTCCCTGGTGAGCCACTTGCCCTGGTGTAGGAGTTGGTCTACTTTGACAACTTGATACAGTTGGATATGATGCTGGCGAGTGTGCTTGCTATGTGTGTCCATGATCCGATTAGTTGTAGCTTCTTCCATGCAATCTGGATTTAACTCTGTGGGTGTGAGCTGTCTTGCAATGTCAGATGTGTCCAGTAATGGTGGGAAGCATGGTCAAGGGTGGTACACATTGAACACTTGGTGCAGGCGAAGGAATGAGAGAATAATGTGCTCCAAAGCATTGTTTCTCACAGCCTTGGCAATGGTGTAATGACCATGTCGGAGTGGTCTGAGCTTCTGATGGGTTCTGGTAAGGTGTTCTTTCTGCTGAGGTGAACAGACTTTGTTGCCTACCTGAAACTTGTGTGGTACCCCTGTGGGTGAGGAGAGGTTGTTCTCATGTTCTGTCATGATCGTATCTCTTTGTTGTAGCTGCTGCATGGAGGAACCCTTTGCGGGGTTCATGGATGCGGCGATGATCTTCTCCTTACTTTGGGAGCGAACCAGACAGAAAATAAATTTCCTAGTCTGTGAGATGAGCTTGCTACCTTTCTTAGTAGCGATTAAAGAAGTGGTGGTAGGTGGGGCTACCTCTGGTATCCTGTATAATGAATTACCCAAAGAAATAATAATAGCACAAGGCCTTGACTCATACACATCATGTCGCCTCCACAAGTATGGCTGGCCTAATAATACATCACAAACATCCAGAGGTGTAACATCACACAATACCTCGTCTGTGAAGGGTTTGATGCTGTAGGGAAGGTGGCGCTACTGGAAAACTTGAAGATCTCGTCCTTGGTGAAGCCACGCGACATTGTACGGCTATGGCTGTGGTGTAGTCGATAGGCCCAACTGCTTCACAACCTCTACTGAAATGAGTTTCTTTTGGCTACCACTATCGATAATGAATTGTAGCGGTGAACCCTTCACCCACATTTGTGAGTGGAAAAGACGCTCCCCCTCCTCTAGATCTTCGGGCTCATTCTTCTGGATCTTGGCGGTGGCAACAATGGCACTGGGCTCTGCATTAATGATCTGCTTCCCTTTGCCATTCCCCTTATCGGGTTCTAACTCAGGGTCAGAACATGTATTTGATTCTGAAGCCTTCAACTCGGCCACTAGCGACTGCTTGGTTTGACACTCACTTGTGTTGTGAGTGGGGCTCTTATGGAACTCACACCACTTTCCTGTGTCCTTCTTTGAATTTGTGGTGCTATTCTTTTCTTGCAGCTTCAACGGGTTATCTTGGGTTGCCCTGCCTTGGCTTTTTCCTTTAGTCTTCGGCTTTGCAGATCCAAAGTATCTCTTCTTTTGTTTAAACTTTTGCTCGATTTTGACAGCATATTGGTACGTCGTGCCGAGAAAGGAGATGTTTAGGAACTCCATCTCTTCCTAGATGTATCTGTGTGGGCATCCACCGTATTTGAGTACCAAATGTAGCTCAGAGTCCTTGATACCCAACTGTGTGTGAAGGGTATGAAAAATATTTGTGAACTCTGGCACATCTTGGTCCCTTTCCCACCATAGCGTGGTCCACTTTATGTATTTGTCCTCATAGCTTTTGACAGGGTAGTACCGCTCCTTGATGGAATCTCAGAATGAATTCCAAGTGGGAGTGGCTGAAAATAGTGAGCCCATACTTTCATCCTTCTGCTCGCAGTAGGTTTCCCACTAGTCCTTGATGTGGGGGGCTGCTTTGAGAAGAGCGAAAATAATATTTTCCCAACTGGAAAAATCATGAACAGAAAAATACCCTTATAGCAAATTTAACCCTTTATCTATGACATTTGCATCTATTTGACCCTTGAAGATGAGGATTTCAAAATTAACATGTACCTTAAAGGGTGTGGCATTTCCAGAGTAGCTGTTGGAAGCCGATGCGTTGCCTCTGGGTAGCAGCTGAAGGATCTAGGCAAAGTTGTGCATCATCGCATTCCTTTTCCGCTCGAGAGCTTCTTCGAGCAAGATTTTGATAGGATCTCTTGCTCCCTCATCTTTATTTTCATCCACCATGGGAGGCCATCAAGATTTGCGAGGCTGGTCTTGCAAAGGTTTGACTACTTCAAGCCCTAACTCCTTATATCCCGACCTCATTGGGGACATGCAAAGAAAAACAGAGAAAAATCAGACTGCTCTGATACCATTAATCTGGATTTAAACAGGGATGCAAAAAATTATAGAAATAACCATAAATATAGATATGCAGCAGAAATAATACTTCATTTCATTAATGTAAAATACTAAAATATGCTTACAAACAAAAATGGAAATAAACCAGCTAGGGCGGTGGTAGCTTATCTCTGAGAAGAGATGTGGTGGCTACATGCCTCAGAACTGTGTTACAATGAGGCTTGAAGGCCTTTTTATTATTGAGAAACAATGGAAAATCCTAAACATCCAAAAACCTAACCCTAGAAGATGAAATGCCAAACTGTGGGCCCCATTTGGGTAAATTGGTACATCAACTTCCCGGGGTTGTAACTTTGGCATATGATCTCCATTTGACGCACACAATATCTTGTTAGAAAGATCTATCTGAGAACTACAACTTTGGAAAGAGAAACATCAATCCATGGACCCATGTTGCTCACAACTTTCCCAAAAAACATCGTTTAGGGCCTCAAAATGGCTCCGGAAGTTCAGGACCCAAAAAGCTGCTAAAAATAGTAAACTGTGTTACAATTGAGGAAATTGAAAAACTGAAAGAAACAATGGTGGAGATCCAAGTGGACTTGGTGGGTGGCCACCAATATCCACCTAGATCATTCCTCCCCCCTTAGGAAGCAATGGTCCCCATTGCATTGAGTTCCTCCATGAGATGAGGAGACCTCTGTTGAACTTGGTCCTTGTTGAGCCACTTGCCCTGGTGAAGGAGTTGGCCTGCTTTGACAACTCAATATAGTTGGATATGCTGCTAGCGAGTGTGGTTGATCTGTGTGTCCATGATCTGATCAGTCGCAGCTTGTTCCATCCAATTTGGATTTAACTTTGTGGGCGTGAGCTGTTCTGCAATGTCGGATGTGTCTAGTAATGGTGGGAAGCATGGTCAAGGGTGGTACACATTGAACACTTGGTGCAAGTGAAGGAATGAGGGAATGATATGCTCCAAAGCATTATTTCTCACAACCTTGGTAATGGTGTAAGGACGATGATGGGTGGTTTGAGCTTCTGATGGGTTCTGGTAAGGTGTTCTTTCTGCTGAGGCGACTAGACTTTGTTGCCCACCTGAAACTTGTGTGGTACCCCTATGGGTGAGGAGAAGTTGTTCCTGTGTTTTGTCATGACCGTATCTCTTTGCTACTGTTTCTACATGGAGGAACCCTTCGTGGGGGTCATGGATGTGGCAATGATCTTCCCCTTACTTTGGGAGTGAACCAAACAAAAAATAAATTTCCTAGTCTGTGAGATGAACTTGTTGCCTTTCTTAGTAGCGATCAAAGAAGTGGCGGTAGGTGGGGCTACCTCTGGTATCATGTAAAATGAATTACCCAAAGAAATAATAACAACACGAGGCCTTGACTCATACACAACATGTCGCCTCCACAAGTAACGCTGGCCTAATAATACATCACAAACATCCAGAGTTGTAACATCACACAATACCTCGTCTGTGAAGGGTTTGATGCTGTAGGGAAGGTGGCACTGCTGGTGAACTTGAAGATCTCGTCCTTAGTGAAGCCACCTGATACTATATGGTTGCAGGTGTGGTGTAGTCGATAGGCCCAACTACTTCACGCTCTCTACTGAAATGAGGTTCTTTTGGCTGCCACTATCGACAATGAATTGCAATGGAAAACCCTTCACCCACATTTGTGAGTGGAAAAGATGCTCCCCCTCCTATGGATCTCTGGGCTCATTCTTCTAGATCTCGGCGGTGGCAACAGTGGCGCTGGGCTCCGTGTCAATGATCTGATTCCCTTTTCCATTCCCCTTGTTGGGTTTTGACTCAGGGTCAAAACATGTATCTGATTCTGAAGCCTTCAACTCGGCCACTAATGACTGATTAGTCCGACACTCACTTGTGTTGTGAGTGGGACTCTTATGGAACTGACACCACTTTCCTGTGTCCTTCTTCGACTTTGTAGTGTTGTTCTTTTCTTGCGGCTTTGACGGGTTGTCTTGGGTCACCCCGCCTTGGCTTTGTCCTTTGGTTTTCGGATTTGCAGATCCAAAGTCTCGCTTCTTCTATTTAAAATTCTGCTCGATTTTGACAGTGTATCGGTATGCCATTCTGAGCGAGGATATTTTCATGAACTCCATCTCTTCCTGGATGTATCTGTGTAGGTAGCCGCATTATTTGAGTACCAAATGTACCTCAGAGTCCTTAATACCAAACTATGTGTGAAGGGTATGAAGAATGTTTGTGAATTCTGGCACATCTTAGTCCCTTCCCTGCTGCAGCATGGCCCACTTTATGTATTTATCCTCATAGCTTTTGACAAGGTAGTACTGCTCCTTGATGGCATTCCAGAATGAGTTCCAAGTGGGAGTGGCGGAAAATAGTGAGCCCATACTTTCATCCTTTTGCTCGCAGTAGGTTTCCCACCAATCCTTGACGTGGGGGGCTACTTTGAGAAGAGTGAAAATAAACTTTTCGTGACTGGAAAAATCATGAATAGAAAAATACCATTCTAGCAGATTTAACCGTTTATCTATGACATCTACATCTATTTGACCCCCAAATATGGGGATTTCAAAATTAACTTGTACCTTAAAGGGTGTGGCATTTCCAAAGTCAATGTTGGAAGCCGATGCATGGCCTCTAGGTAGCCACTGAAGGATCTGGACAAAGTTGTGCATCATCGCATTCCTTTGCTGCTCGAGGGCTTCTTCGAGCAAGATTTTCATAGGATATCCTGCCCCCTCGTCTTTCTTTTCATCTACCATGGGAGGCCATCGAGATTTGCGAGGCTGGTCTTGCAAAGGTTCAACCAGTTCAAGCCCTAACTCCTTATATCCCGACCTCATTGGGGACATGCAAAGAAAAACAGAGAAAAAGTAAACCGCTCTGATACCATTGATCCAAATTTAAACAAGAATGCAAAAAATTACAGAAATAACCATAAATACAGATATGCAGTGGAAATAATACTTCATTTCATTAATGTAAAATATTGAAATATGCTTACAAACAAAAATGGAAATAAACCAACTAGGGCGATGGTAGCTTATCTCTGAGAAGAGATGTGATGGATACATGCCTATGAACTATGTTACAATGAGGCTCGAAGGCCTCTTTATTGTTGAGAAACAATGGAAAACCCTAAACATCCAAAAACCTAACCCTAGAAGATGAAACACCAAACTGTGGGCCCAATTTAGGTAAATTGGTACATCAACTTCCTGGGGTCCTAACTTTGGCATACGATCTCCGTATGATATCCACAATATCTCGTTAGAAATATCTATCTGAGAACTACAACTTTGTGAAGAGAAACATCCGTCCATGGACCCATATTGCTCCCATATTTCCCAAAAAATGTCGTTTAGGGCCTCAAAACGTCTCCGGAAGTTCAGAACCCAAAAAAATGCCTGAAATAGTAAACAATGCTACAATTAAGGAAATTGAAAAACTAAAAGAAACAATGGTGGGGATCCAAGTGAACTTGGAGGCTGGCCACCAATATCCACCTAGATCATTCCTCCCCCCTTAGGAAGAAATGGTCCCCATTGCGTTGAGTTCCTCCATGAGATGAGGAAACTTATGCTGAACTTGGTCCCTGTTGAGCAACTTGCCCTAGTGAAGAAGTTGGCCTGCTTTGACAACTCGATACAGTTGGATATGCTGCTGGCAAGTGTGCTTGATCTATGTGTCCATGATCCGATTAGTTGTAGCTTGTTCCATGCGATTTGGATTTAACTCTGTGGGTGTGAGTTGTTCTGCAATGTTGGATGTGTCTAGTCATGGTGGGAAGCATGGTCAAGGGTGGTACACATTGAACACTTGGTGCAGACGAAGGAATGAGGGAATGTTGTGCTCCAAAGCATTGTTTCTCACAACCTTGGTAATGGTGTAAGGACCATGTCGGAGTGGTCTAAGCTTCTGATGGGTTCTGGTAAGGTGTTCTTTCTGCTGAGAAGACTAGACTTTGTTACCCACCTAAAACTTGTGTGGTACCCTTGTGGGAGAGGAGAAGTTGTTCCTGTGTTTCTTCATGACCGTATCTCTTTTCTGCTGCTGCTGCATGGAGGAAGCCTTCACGGGGGTCATGGATGTGGCGACGATATTCCCCTTACTTTGGGAACGAACCAGACAGAAAATAAATTTCCTAGTCTGTGAGATGAGCTTGCTGCCTTTCTTAGCAGTGATCAAAGAAGTGGAGGTAGGTGGGGCTAACTCCAGTATCATGTATAATGAATTACCCAAAGAAATAATAACATCACGAGGCCTTGACTCATACACAACATGTCACCTCCACAAGTATGGCTAGCCTAATAATACATCACAAACATCCAAAGGTGTAACATCACACAATACCTCATCTGTGAAGGGTTTGATGTTGTTGGGAAGGCGACACTGCTGTTGAAATCGAAGATCTCGTCTTTGGTGAAGCCACCTGATACTGTACGGTTGTGGGTGTGGTGTCATCGATAGGCCCAACCGCTTCACGCCCTCTGCTAAAATGAGGTTCTTTTGGCTGCCACTGTCGACAATGAATTGTAGTGGAAAACCCTTCACCCACATCTGTGAGTGGAAAAGACGCTCCCCCTCCTCTGGATCTTCGAGCTCATTCTTCTGGATATTGGCAGTGGAAACAGTGGCATTGGGCTCCACATCAATGATCTGCTTCCCTTTGCCATTCCCCTTGTCGGGTTTTGACTCAAGGTCGGAACATGTATCTGATTCTGAAGCCTTCAACTCAGCCACCAACGATTGCTTGGTCTGACACTCACTTGTGTTGTGAGTGGGGCTCTTATGGAACTCACACCACTTTCCTGTGTCCTTCTTCGACTTCATGGTGTTGTTCTTTTCTTGTGGCTTCAACAGGTTGTCTTGGGTCACCCCACCTTGGCTTTGTCCTCTGGTCTTTGGATTTGCAGATCCAAATTCTCACTTCTTCTATTTAAACTTCTGCTCAATTTTGACAGCATATCGGTATGACGTGCCAAGCGAGGAGATTTTCATGAACTCCATCTCTTCCTAGATGTATCTGTGTAGGTAGCCATGGTATTTGAGTATCAAATGTAGCTTAGAGTCCTTGATACCCAACTGTGCATGAAGGGTATGAAAAATGTTTGTGAACTATAGCACATCCTAGTCCCTTCCCTGCCGCAGCGTGATCCACTTTATGTATTGGTCCTCATAGCTTTTGACAGGGTAGTACTGCTCCTTGATGGAATCCCGGAATGAATTCCAAGTGGGAGCGGCTAAAAATAGTGAGCCTGCACTTTCATCCTTCTGCTCGCAGTAGGTTTCCCACCAATCCTTGACGTGGGGGGCTGCTTTGAGAAGAGCGAAAATAATCTTTTCCCGATAGGAAAAATCATGAATATAAAATACCCTTCTATTAGATTTAAGCATTTATCTATGGCATCTATGTCTATTTGACCATCGAAGATGGGGATTTCAAACTTAACTTGTACCTTAAAGGGTGTGGCATTTCCATAGTAGCTGTTGGAAGCTGATGCATTGCCTCTGGGTAGCCATTGAAGGATCTGGGCAAAGTTGTGCATCATCGCATTCCTTTGTCGCTCGAGGGCTTCTTCAAGCAAGATTTTCATAGGATATCTTGCCCCCTCGTCTTTTTTTTCATCCGCCATGGGAGGCCGTCAAGATTTGTGAGGCTTGTCTTGCAAAGGTTCGACCAGTTCAAGCCCTAACTCCTTATATCCCGACCTCGTTGGGAACATGTAAAGAAAAACAGATAAAAAGCAAACCTCTTTGATACCACTGATCTGGATTTAAACAGGAATGCAAAAGTTATAGAAATAACCATAAATATAGATATGCAATGGAAATAATACTTCATTTCATTAATGTAGAATACTAAAATATGCTTACAAACAAAAATTGAAATAAACCAGCTAGGGTGATGGTAGCTTATCTCTGAGAAGAGATGTGGTGGCTACATGCCTATGGACTATGTTACAATGAGGCTCGAAGGCCTATTTTATTGTTGAGAAATAATGGAAAACCCTAAACATCCAAAAACCTAACCCTAGAAGATGAAACGCCAAATTGTGGGCCCCATTTGGGTACCCGGGGTTGTAACTTTGGCATACAGTCTCCATTTGATGCGCACAATATCTCGTTAGAAAGATCTATCTGAGAAATACAACTTTAGGAAGAGAAACATCGGTCCATGGACTGATGTTGCTCCAAGTTTTCCCAAAAGATGTCATTTAGGGCCTCAAAACGACTCCAGAAGTTCAGGACCTGAAAAACTGATAAAAATAGTAAACTATGCTACAATTAAGGAAATTGAAAATTTGAAAGAAACAATGGTGGGGGTCCAAGTGGACTTGGTGGGTGGTCACCAATATCCACCTGGCTCAAATATTGTGGAGACCTACTGATTTGTACTTCTCTTGAGATGCTTTGTGGAAATTTTGAAAGTTGGATATTTCATGATGACACTATCCCTGCAGTGACAACATTTGTTAGAATTCCCATGGGAGCCCTAGCATTATATTTTCTTTTGATAAGTCTTGATGAATAAAGTTGGACCAACAAACATTTTTCTGTCAAGATAGTCAAATCTAGCAAGGAACAATATTATAAGTCCATGAACATTTATGTTTCAATTATGGTTTTTTGCAAGTGAGCATCGACATAGGAGTTTATTCACTTGCATGAGGACATGCAAGATTATTGGCATGGGGGGGTGTTAGGCGCCATAATTGTTGTATCTAATGCATCTTTTTTCCATTTGATGCCTCACTTATTCCCTTGTTTTACCAGTTTGTGAACCTTTATCTTGTACTTATACATTCTTTTGATGTAATAGAAAAGATTTACATTTGGTTTTCATTTCTTACCTTTGTTATATGTATTTATTAGGATTGATGTTCATTAATGTTGTTAATGCAGGTCCTGCACTCCATAGAGATCCTGCACAAAAATGGAATTATATGGGGACCAATCGATCATATGAACTTTCCATGGAGGAAAATGATAGATGAAATATGTTTAGAACTATTTTGGATCCTTTTTTACAATTATAGGTGCACTTATCTCTCATTGAATTGTTCCCATACTAAGAAGCAACATTCATGCACTTAAGAGCAACCAATTTGGGACTTTCATACATCAACACATTTTCGGGAAAATCCGATAAAGTTTTTGTTCAAAATACTGTTTAAACACTTCCACATCAGTCAAAATACACCCAGGTCATAAAAATTGATTTTTAGAAATTAATTAATGTTACAGCCCCAAATTCGCAGTAGTTTTCAAACTTTCAATTTCCTCCTCGATTTTCGTGTAGATGAAGTCGAATATGAAAATTATGGAGCATGGGTTTTCTCCCAATGTAGGAAATTGAGTAAATCACATGAGGTTTTCCAAAATTCACCACCGTTTGGGAGATTTGAAGGGGTATTTGAGGCAGATTTGCAGAAAATTAGGTTAAACCCAAATTCGCAAAAGTAGCCAAACAATCAACTTCGGGCATGATTTCCAAGGCAATAGAGCTTAATCAGAAAATTACAAGAGAGGTATTTGTTCTAAGAGATACACAAGGAGGTTATTATATATGTGTGAAGGTTTCTTGTAAGAGGTGTGTATGATTGGATAATCCCTTGTGCAATTTCTTTTGAAACAAGTGATAGAGGTTCAAATCTGAACTCTTGCATTTATGTTTGGGTTTTCCTTTTAAAGTTTCATATAATTTGAAGAAATATTTACATTTATTGGAAGTTGTAGTAAGGATTTGGATATGGAAAGTTTCTTTTCGTTTTCAAAGTCATCTCTTCAGTTAAAAGTTTAGATCTACTCTATGGTGTGCACACTTCTCTTCAGTGAATATTTGTAGGTGATTATTTATTAGATCTTGCTTGGTGATTGATAAATTTATCTTTTAGATTGTTTATATGCAAAAAGTGGGTGAAAACATCTATTATGATGAATGTAATTGTTTGATAATGTCACTTTGCTAGTGAACTTATTTTTGCTTGAGAACTTCATGATTTAAATATTACATCATATTCTTTTGGTCCTATTGAATTTAGTTTGTCATCTAACTACTTGGGTATTTTGGGTACATGAATATAATATTGTTGTCATTAATTAATTTGAAGATCCTCTTTGTCGAGTCATATTCATTACATCTCTAATAAATGTAGAAGTTTATCTCGAACATAGTATTAATCAAACCAGAACAAGTTATGAACAAAATACATTTATGAGGAAATCTTTTTGTTTGTGCACATGAGTTTAATATTTTATTTGGTATTAAAGTCTTCATCTTATCTTGAGATTTATGCATTGAGTAGTCAAAAAGAGTGTGATAAGTTTTGGGGTTTTCTCTTAACTCAATCAAGGTTTCTTTCCACATTAGTTGAGTTTGGGCTTGTTGCACAATATTTTTTTTGGTACAGGAATAGAGTGTTTTATTTTTCAGTACAGGAACATAGTATTTTATTTTTTCGAGTACAGGAACAAATTTGTTTTATTTTTCCTAGTACAAGAATAGAGTGAAAGATTTGTTTTGTCTTCCCTAGTACAAGAACTGAGTGCAGGAATTGGAATAACTAGAGAATAAGAATTAAGATTGTGCGAAATGTTTTAATATCTTGTGCTCTTTTGATGTTTTTCATTAAGATTGATTAGATTGAGACATGTGTTCTTTTGATGCTTTTCATTATTTATCTAGTTTGAAATCTCAGTTTACTTCATAGGTTAATGAATTAAGTAGCTAGTGTCCAGATTGATCAAGTTATTTTTCCTTTAATGAAATTGTCAAATCTAATGTAGGAATTGAATTGAGAATTTATGCACTATTTACTAGAACTTAGAAGGTTGTTAATGGTTTTGCAGGATTAGTGTTTATGGTTTCACTTTTAATGAATTCCTTTGAATGCAGGGTTGGACTGGGAAATAATTATTGTTTGCGGGACAAATTAGGGTTTTGTTTTACAGGTTGTTGGAGTAATTCTCTAGCATTTCTAGTGTTGTGCCTCGAAGTTCATGAACTCTTGGATTGACAATTAAATATTGGTCCATTAATATGCCCTATATTACAAACAACACGAATGTTTGTCACTCACAATAATACTAATGAACCTAATATCACCCTAATAGATAAACAACATGGGAATGAAAAGAATATGGTAAACCTCTCAAACTACCAGTTTGATTATACCAAAATTAAGGTTCTCAAAATACGATTAAACGTTACCATTACACGTAAAATCATTCCAATTAATGAAATTATTTGTAGTATTGAAGATAGTATTCAAATGTTGACTGACTCAGAAAAAAATTGTATTATACAAGATTATGTTGTTATCTTAAGAAAAGCCAAACCACCCAAGAGTAATATCAACAATGAAGATCACCTAGCTCTAATAAGGATTAAGGAAAACCTTAACATTGTTGTCTTGAAAGAAGATAAAAGGTGGAGAAATTGTGGTAATGAACCTTGAAGATTACAATAAGAAAATGAGAGAGCATATATCTAATAGTGGTAGCTACAAGAAGCTCACAAATAACCCCATCACAAAAGTAGTTAGAGATATCAAAAAGGTTATTATATCTTCTAACTTAGATGACCACATAAAAAAGAGATTGATGTCTTATGGTGATATTATACTTAGGATTTATGGAGCTCAAAAATTCCACATGAAGGAAATTCATTTAAGTCTTATAGTAAACACCATTTCCTATCCAACCTATATTTTAGCTAAATATGTGGCTAAGCCCTTAAACCCCTTAGTTGCCCATACTGAATATTACATTAAAGATCCTTTTGATTTTGTTAAATTAATCAAGAAGGTAAAATTTGACCCAGAATAAAACATAGTAAGCTTTGATGTAGTATCCCTCTTCACAAAAATTCCCCTTAATGAAGTTATCCAGGTTATTAATAAAATAGTTGACCCAGTTGTTAGCACTATGTAATTTAATAAGGTTGGGAAATAATTGAAGAGGTAACCACAAAACCACCTTGGAAGTTGGGATCTAGCCCTACCAGCTTCTTCAACTTCTTCATGGTTGAAAGGTCTCTCATGAATAGCCTCTATAATCTCATCATCCATTAATTTATCATCTTCATAGTAACCTACCAAGTATTGTATAAAAATTTCAAAATAATCACAAAAGTTTTGAACTAGCAAAAAATATGGATAATCTTCTTTGTATTTCTCAAAAAATATAGTATGAAAATGCTTTAAAGAACATATACTAGAAGTTGTTAAATTTTCATACCAAGACCTAGAATTTCCTTCCAAAGTAAGCATGAACATCTTCATAAGACAATCTTCATGCCATTCAACCTGTAGCCTCCATAAATGCATATGGAATTTGATAAGATGTAAAGCAGCATTATTACCTTTCTCATTTTTGAACTCTGGAAAATATGATCTCCAACCTATGCAAGGCATGCAATGCGGAAATCTAGGGACACTAGATCTGTCCATAGGAGCATACCTGCATTCTATTCTTGAACTCATCTTGAAAACAATCAACAATAATTGATGAAATTACACACCTTCACATATTGGAGTCACCATGAGTGTTCTACAATCCAAATTTTTTGATAATGGAGTCACCATGAAAGCTTTGAGCTCTAGATTCTTGAACATGGAGTAATTAGGTGAAATATTTAGCCTTTTTGTGTCTGATCACTGTTGACCATCAATAATCAAATCTAGAACTTGATACACTTTTCTGAGGAACATGAAATGTTCGTCCCCAATGGAGTCGCCAAAATGTTAGCACTCTATAATTTAATAAGGCTGGGAAATAATTGCAGAGGTAACCACAAAACCACTTTGGAATCTGGGATCTAACCCTGCCAGCTTCAGAGAGGGATCTCTCTTTCACATTTAGATTTGTTTATATTAAGTTATTAGGCTAGTTATGAAAGTTCAGAGTTTGGTTTTCGAATTAGTTTGGTTGGAACAACAAGGGAAGGCCGTGGGCAATGGAGTCAAAGAGGCTAGGGTGATCAATTTGAAAAAATATCAAGCTTAAGTGAAACAAGACAAGGTAGGCATACTGCTGGATCCTTGCAGTTTATGAGATGAAGAAGGAAAAAATGATTAAGTGTCCATTAAGCAGAGAGAAATTAAGAATTCTATTACTTAACTTTAGTAACAAACATTGAAATTATTCAAAGCCAGAACCAAAGTGTACATATAAACAAATTTTGTCCTTCAAATTTCTATTAAATAATTCAGATTAGAAAACAAATATGAAAAACAAAGAAAACTGATTAAAGTAAGAAGCACTTCACCACATAGTTATGACACAACAATCCTGAAACAACTTGCTTGTATTAATGAAAATTGCCACTAAATCTCAGTGATCAGCTTTACAATAATGGTATTCTTTCTTTGTACAAGTCCCAACATCTCTTACTTCAAATGATGAAGTATTTATAAGAATTATTACAAAATTTCTTGATAGAAAATATCCAGATTCATTACAAATATCTAAAAATTGATTGTAAAAATAAAACACAAATAAAGGCAACTAAAACTATTTGAAGAGTTTTGGTACTATATTTGAGGATTTCTGGTGATAAATAAGAGAATTTCGAATTCGGTTGCAACTCTTATTTGATGAGGTGGCATCCAAGTCACTAACTAACCATGAGCTTTTTCCTCCCAAAATTCTGAAACATAGAGTTTAGTGATCCCTTTGTATATCCCAAACCATAATATATGTTATAAAACTGAGAGAGGTTTCTACAAATTATGATGTTAGAAACAAAAACTCTTTCAGTTTTTGAAAATTCATTTCCACCTGCTCGAAAACTGCATTTGAAAACACTTGCTAAAAATAGGAAAATTTGGGAAAATATGCGTGCCAAGCTTCATCTGAATCTCCCAAACCATAACAGTTGTTAGAAAAATGACAAATTTTTTTATACATGAGGATGTTATCAACAAAAACATCATTCATTTTGTTAAAATTTGTTCTCAGCTATTGTTAAACCATGTTTTAAACTACCGTGTTGTATAAGAAAAAAACATAGTTTTAACTAACCATGAAACATACATATGATGTGGAGGCGGGAAGTGATATGGAGGTGGGGGATGATGTGGAGGAACATGGTTGGTGGTAAGGAAGTGGGGTCCGCAAGTGTGATATGGAGAAATGATGTGGAGGTGAGTGGGGACAATCGTCCAAGTGGCAGGCAATGAGATGTGATGGGGGTAAATAAACATTCGTGGGAGATAGACAGTTTCGGAGGGGGATACGAGTGGTAAATGGTTTTAGGTTGGGGGGGGGAGGGGAGGTTGTGAAACATATGAGGGGTGTCCATGCCGCATGATATGTAAAAGGGGAAACAACTTTTCGGACCCCCCCCGTGTGGTTAATTGTCGGAGGGGATGGGGGGGGGTTCGAATTTGATCACTTGTTGTTGATCCGAGTAGGTTGAATCATGGTCGTTTCTTCTTGCATGCCAGTTATTACAAACGACAAAAGTGTCGCATCCAAACATAAATTTATTACAACTTATTCTAATCACAATTAAATGATGCGATTAATTAAGCTAAACATACTTTAATTAACCTTTAATGATGTATTTTTACTTGCAAGCATACTTTATGATTTTTTCAAAGGTTTTATTTTTATTTTTCTATTTTGTTCTTAGAAATAATTTAAATGATGAAATATTATTTACATCTCTCAAATCCAAATAATCAAGTAAACCAATAACTCATCCTATAAAATTTATAGGACTCTAACACCAGTTACAACAAAACTTGTTAAAGTATGTCTCATATCCACTTTCTTCAATTTTAGAGGAGAATATTATGAATAGACTAGTGGAGCAGCTATGGGTTCTCCCCTCTCACCAGTAGTGGCAAACCTTTATATGGAAGAATTTAAAAGTTTGTCCCTTAACACATACCATCTTAAACCTAAAATTTGGAAAATATTTGTGGATGATACCAATGTCATATGGAAACATGGAAAAGGAGAACTATATAAATTCTTACAACACCTTAATAATATATCTCCTGATATTCAATTTACCATGGAGATAGAAGAAAATGGTTGCATACCCTTCCTTGACATTCTAATAATAAGGAAACCTAATGGTCATATAAGGTCTACCGAAAAAAGACTCACACAAAAAAGTACCTTCATGTTGATTCACATCACTTCCCAGCACAAAATATTTTTGTCATTAAGACCCTAACCACCAGAGCCTTCAAAATATCTGGATAGGATCATAAGGATGACAAAAGAAGCCAGTTTATTGAAGTCTATAAGAATCTTGGCTATTGAAAAAAAGATATATAACTGTCCTCAATAAAGCCACCAATAATCTAGACAACAATAACCCTAAGACACATGACTCTAGAAAGAAAGCACTCATCCTTTACCTTAAAGGAACCACCGACAAGATTGCTAATATTTTGAAAAAAAAAAATCATAACTTCTTTCAAACCTATTAACACTATTAGGCATAACATGGAATCTGTCGAGGACAGTTTAGATAAATTTCAATTTAAGGTCGTTTATAAAATAAATTTCTCTTGTGGAAAGTTATATATTGGTGAAACTCGGTGTTCTCTAAAAGTTAGGATTAAGGAACATGGTGTTGATATCAAGCATGAAAGAATAAAAATTTTTGCATTAGCAAAACATGCCAAAACCACTAAGCATCATATATATTTGGAGGATACTAAGATTATAGCCAAAGAAAACCATTATTATAAACGTAGAATTAGAGAAGCCCTTGAAATTAAAAAAAGCCCTAATAACATTAATAGAGACAATGGTCTTCATATTAGAAGTTGTTGGTTTCATTTACTCAATATAAACCATAAATAATGACCATTTTTTGCCCCTTCCCCTACCATTCTCCCTCTCTCATTCCTCCCCACATTTTAGTTGTATTTATTTTTGTCATTATGTTTATTTTATTTTTTTCATAGTTTTTATTCTCTTAGGTTTCCTTAAATATAAATATCATATATTCTAATTTTCTTTAAAATCTTATATATATATATATATATATATATATATATATATATATATATATATATATATATATATATATATATATATATACATATATATATATATATTCATTAAAATTCATCTCATCTTTAAACCAATTAGATCCTCTAAACTTTAATATATACTCTTCAAATTAAGTCAATTTAATATATTATTAATAAATGATTTTATTAATTATATAGTTCATATCTACTAATTCACTTTTCACATTTCATTTTTACTTTTTAATTCATCTTAATCTATCAATAATTTAAAAAAAAAAAATGAATATAGACTAAAAAAATGAATATATATATATATATATCAACTAAATTTTCTTAAAATATACCTATCCACTATTTATTCTCACCCACTCTTGATAATTTTTACATGTCTTGATAATGGACCTGGATATGGGATCTGAAACATCGACAATAAAAACCAAATCTGTAAGTCTTCCTAAATCAAAAAATAACTCTAATCACATAAATTTAAACACTAGATATAAGATTGTCATGCAACACTTTTGGATTATTCTTGGTATGAATATCAATTTTGATTTTCAATTGACAAAGCTCAGGGCTCAAATGCAACTACATTCTTATTACACAACCATGTTCTTACTATATCTTAAAATGTAGCTCAAACTAATTGAAATTCTATATCAAACTCAGGCCATCTATTTCTCCAAACTAATATTAACATTAGGGAAAATATCTATCGACCTGGGAATGTTTTTTCAATATGAAAAAAGCAACCCGAAGGTTGCCACCACCACTTCATGTAAAATTTATGAAGTATGCAATTCTCCTAGAAATGAAAGGTGGGAACAATAAAAGGGAAATAGGGGACCTGGTAAAGTAGATATGATTCTTCCCAAACCCATGATCCAACATGCAAGTAACATTGATTAAAACTTTGTGAATACTCAAGCTTAGGAAGATCCAAGACATGCATAATACCAAAGGCCTCTTCAACAACAGAAGAATTTTCTTCTAAAAGATTATGTTTCCTTTCCTCATTATGAATCCTAAACCCTACAGGTATTTCCTTGATGTCAATGTACACGAAGCATAAGAAAAAGACAATGGGGGAAGACAAGCCAAATATAATCACATTGAAAATTTGCGGGTCTATTTTAGAGTTGTGATATAACTATTTGAAGCTCTTGGGAGAGCTAAAAGATGGTGACATGGATCAACAAAGAAATCCTTTTCATTGTTTTCTTTGCACTATCTTTCTACTACTTATTTTCCTCAATGTCAGGATTGTGTTTTCTACAAAATTTTCATTAGGAACGAATCCATTATGTATATCTAAACACTTGATTGTTTCCTAAGGTATGGTAAACAAACATTAACAAAAGAAATAACATTGTGTTATTCGTAATTCAATTCCAAGACATGTTAAAATGCATTTGGGTTTCCCAATATAAAAGCACTACACATACCCACAAGGATGTCTTGCCATTTGTAGCATATGTGTCTCAGAATTTTCCACTTGGGCTTGTCTAGAAATCTCATCAAACATTTAAAATTCTCCAGTAATGACCCACTTTTGGCTCCTATGCACTATCTACCAGACCCATAGCCATTTAGCCCCAGGAAGCATAGATCTAGAAATTTTGGGTGTTGTTGCAAGCTCCTGATCATTTTATGATGCTTCCCTTTGAAACATTTGAACATGTAGGGAGCTGGGAAGGTCCCTCTAAAAAATTAGAGCAAGAAGACCTTGAGCTAGGTAGGTCCCTCTCATATTGCGAAATGCTCTGGTTATATTCATCTAGAATACCGGACAACATTCTACACCACCAAAAAAATATGTTGTTCCTCATCATTTTCACAATCACTTTGCTTTCATAGAAGTGTTGGCAAGACTCCTAAAAGATTCATTATGACTTTAAGATGTATGATATCATGTGAAAACCACTGAGATTTGGAGTGATTTTAAAATGGTGAAACCTAAAGCCCTTTTGAACAAACTCAAAGACTGAGCTTTGGAGTGCTTTGACAATGGAAAAACCTTTTCTCATATTTGCAATGTGAAGGATTATCGAGGCATCCTTGATGAAGTTGTTGTGATATGAGATGATTTTTTCTGCAAGTGTGGTGAATATTGGCTCAATCTCATACTTACAAAGTGAAAAACATTCTTATGAACATTTCTATCATTCCTTTGTCATTTTTTGTGCACGAAATGGATCTGAATCATTTAAAAATAGAACTACCATGACCCATAACCTCCCAAGCTCAGGTGCAAACCATATAACCCCACTGGTCCAAGCAAGATTTGAATAGATGGAATAAATGTAAGCGCTTGTGAAAAAAAAGAAGAATTAAATGATGATGCCAAATCAAGACTCACAGACATAAAATGCCAATGATTTCACCTAGGAAAGCTATGGTTATGACCAGCCAAAATAGCGCTAAACGCCTAATTGAACCTAGGAGCATCATACTGATTAAAAGGAAATGAGCTACCAAGAACACCATGTGCTGGTAGTGGTTTATCCTCATAATTAGGTGGGATGGAACACGTGTTCAAGATTGTGTCAAGGACGATGAATCTGAATAGTGTTTCCACAACAAACCTCACCATATAATGTTTATTATCATAATTAGTGTATTATGATGTGAACCTACTTATATCAATGAATTTATGATTTCTTTCGACTGATAGGGCCAAACTTGGTAATTATGGTTTTACTATTTTAAGTTATTTTTGATATATTTTCTAGTTAAATAATTGTACAATATATATATATATATATATATATATATATATATATATATATATATATATATATATATATATATATATATATAGATATATATATATATATATATATATATATATATATATATATATATATATATATATATATATTGTTCTTATAGATTAATCACATTATCAATATTTTGATTGATATTTCAAACCAACTACTAGGATTCATAATTAGGTGGGATGGGAAACGTGTTCAAGATTGTGTCGAGGACGACGAATTTGAACATTGTTTCCACGACAAACCTCACCATATGACGTCTATTAGCATAATTAACATATTATGACATGAACCTAATTGTACCAACGAATTTATGATTTCTTTCGACTGATAGGGCTGAATTTGGTAATTATGGTTTTACTATTTTAAGTTTTCTTTGATATATTTTCTAGTTAAATAATTGTAATATAGATATATATATATGTGTGTGTGTGTGTGTGTGTGTGTGTGGAGATTGTTCTTCCAGATTAATCACATTATCAATATTTTGATTGACATTTCGAACCAACTACTATGATTCATCCTCAGAACTATTAAATTCATTTATATGTATTTAAAATAAATTAAAAAATAAAATAAAATAATAAATAACAAAATATGGCCCAAAAATATATATATTTCCCCAAATTCAACCCAATAGTTATGCCACACCATTTTATCAAGGTTATGTCACATTATATATTTTAACTTTTTAAATTTAAAATTCAAGGTGAGACCTAACATTAACCTCACCTTGGCTCCATGATTCCTTTCCTATGTTTTCTCTCTTTTTTTATTATTTTCCACTCAAAGTTTTTCACTTTTTCTTTTTTACATACAAGAAGATGCCCTAATAATGCACCTTTTAATATCTAATAAATGTAAACTTAAAAAAAAAAATATGATGAAAGTTTTGAGTTAAAATTATAATTTTATTTTTCTTAATGGAGATGATCTTCAAGGTAATAGTGAGTTTGGGATGAGCCTGCCACCCTATCGCGAAGAGAACATTAGATGACAAAAGTGGCATGGTCATCCACATGCATGCACAAGTATGCGACTAGATATTATAAGAGGCTGTATGGAATATAATGATTAAGGATTTATGGTTATCTGCTTCCATTTGCAACACCAAGGAGGGGGGGAAATCATGACCCCTTGTTGTAGGAGGTTTGGCCTAAGAAAATTTGGAATCATGTGTGGGTTTTCAATACCCTTACACTGTCAATTTCGAGAATCTTTTACTAAAGTAAATTTGGGGGAAGAACTATCACCTTGGTTTTATTCTTCAATTGTGTGGTTGAATGCTCTACGATAGAGTAGAGGGGCCCTAGTTACCAGAAGGAAATAGCAAAGTTATTGTAGCAGGTTGCAGCTCCTCGGGTATTCCTCTCGTATTCGTCACACTAAAATCCATTGTAACTCTCCAAAATATGTGTTTGGTGTCAATTTAGACTAACCAATCTTGCTAAACTCTTTACTCCACTAAAATCTTTGTTAATATTTACATTAGATGTTTGTCTAGATTATGGTGTTGGTTTTTTTTTTTGGGGGGGGCGGGGGGTGTCTTGTATGGTTTTGGGTTCCTTACTATCTTCTCAGTGTCACTAGTGGTTTCCTGTTTCTTCAGTGCAGTGAGTTTACTGTTATAATAACCTTAGAATGCTTCACCCGGTATCACCATTCTGCATATGGGTTTCTCCACCTGGTCTTGAGTTTAGATCTGCTCCACTTGTGTTTTGGATCCCTGTTTTATAGCTGAAGTGAGCCTTTTGCAACAATTGCTCTCAGTGTTTTGCCACATATAATACTTATGTATATTGTTGGTGCATTATCCTTTTGTTTGAAGTGCAACATTAGCGTATGCATAGTAGGTAGGGTGGGGGAGGCCAAAGTCCCTAGTGACATAATTGTGCCCATCAACAGGCCTAGGAATTTGTTGAAACTTGTCATTTAGCCATGCAACCCTCCCCCCTCCGTCCCCCCAAAAAAAAACCTAGAAAGAGATTCTTCAATTAGAATCCATTGTTGTTAAACACAAATAATATTTCTCAGACTATGAGATCCTAGAAGATGCTTCTACTTATATTCCTAACCTTGGGCATACGAAGGGAAGAAGGAAGCAATACCTTAGTGCCATATCTCTATATTGGCATATGAATACCTTGTTGGGTAGGGTATTGTGCAAAGGTTATCATGTGATCACTAAAGGTGATTCGCTATTAATTATCTCTATCTTGAGGAAAATTTAATGTGGCTCCCCTTCTTACAAATTTTCTCAAAGATGGAGAATAGAATCCCACATCTCAAGTGCAGCTTCTTTGCTCTCCATAATTCAAGGACCCATTATTTTTCACATTCATAAAACTGACAATAAATTGGCATACAAACTTGTTAATGTTGAGCTCATTATTAGCGATCCCCCCCTCTACATGGAATGGAGCTTGGATATCCCTCCCTCCCTTAAGGTTGTATGCCAGAATCTCACCATACAGGATTTCTCCCCTCATTAATTGCACTAGAAAGACGTATTACCTCCCTGCATCTAATTTTATCATGGCCATTCTGATGTCCGAGGACGACACCACCTAGCGTGCCTCTTGCATGCCACCTACATGTCATGCCTAGTTTTATTTTGTTCTCTAGCTATGTTTTCCAGCAAACCGTGTAGTTCAAAAATTAATGCCACAGTTTATATTTCCACTTATCTGACAACCTAGTTAATAGATATCTCTATAACCTTATAACTTTAAACATGTGTAACATACCAATAATCATACATCATATGCCACGTAACCTTTTCTTGAAGTAATGAAAGTGTTGAATCTTACCCAAAAGAAATAAGTTCAAAGTATATAATTTAAAATAAAATTGAACCAATAAAAGGACTTGGACATTCTTACATCACATGTTATGACCAACTCGTTATTGCTAATCTGGGAAAGAAAATACCAAAAATGATATATTAAAATATAATTATACAATGTAAAAGTTATATATATATATATATATATATATATATATATATATATATATATATATATATATATATATATTAAAGAATAATTTTATGATGTAATTTAAATATGTATAGTATAATTTATAGATGAAATGACATTTTTCATATTATTTTTGTTTAGTAAATTTTACTCAAAATTTAGTAGATATTTTTAAGAATTGTAAGTTTTAGTTGTTTAATTTGTAAAGTTAAAGTGTCTTAAGTATTTTTTAGGGTGTTGAATCTATTTATATATTCAAAAGTGCATTTTAAACAACAAGAAATCATAATCTTGCTCAAAATTATTTTTTCAGATTTTAACCAAGAAATGTCATTTAAATATGTGATAAATTAAAATGTAGTTTATTATGTGTATTGTTGTAGCTCATTTTTTCCAACTAAAAGAAAGAAAAACCCTTTTAAATGAAACCATAAAATATTTGAAGTAAAAAGACACATAATTGCCCCCAAAAAGAAGTCTGAAACATGTGATTCAAATGTCACTACACGAGGGACAGAATTTATGGCCACATTAGCTATTGCTTTGAAATATTTACATACATCTCAAATGAAGCAATGATCCTCGATGGTGGAATATAGAGGTGATACTTTCATATTATTATGTTGTTGGGGAAGGAGAGGATAAAATAATGTCATATATTCTACTTCAAAGAAATCTTCTATACGGTTTGGATGTTGAATGGATTTTGTTGGCTTTGGCAACTCATGAGGTGCTTTTTTCAGTTTGAAGAGAGGTTGCCTTCACACCCAGGCAACTAGACAAATTATGTTTATTTATTTTATTTGTTAGCAATGATTTCCTACCACACATGTCTAGATTGGAAATCCCTGAGGGAAAATTAACTTGTTGATGGTTGTGTACAAGAAAGAGTTCAAGGAAATGGGTGGTTATTTGACATAGGAGATGCCACTGAGGATAATGTTGTTGGTGACAACCTTAACACAGACATTGCTTTAACTAAATTTAATTTTGAGAAGCATATACAATATGTATTTACTGTCTTTGATCCATATTATGTATTTTTTATTTCAAAATGGGAAATCATAAACAAATTCAATTTGAAGATACCCCAGGTGCTCCCATTGTCTCTAGTAGCGAATACATGGCCAAACAAGAGAAGCTGCGACGCAGCGAGTCCCTGCGTGAAGTTGGGCCTGCCTGACAGTAGCTGCACGCATTTTGTTCATTTTTGTGAACTATTGTATTTGTGTTTTGTATGTTGCGGAATATTTAAGAGAAGCATTGCATTTTATTACAGCCATCCTTGTGAATCTAGGAGATTGGCCCGGGGTTATGCTCTAAATGGCTTTTGAACACTTTTTTGAATGCCAAGATGCATACGATTATATAAGTTTGTTTGGAAAACCAATAAGACCAATAAATTATAATGGAAAGATCCTATTTTCAAAGTTTATGGACGATAGCAGAAATAGCAAGCCTTCATACATAAGCCTTATAACAGCAAGTCTGCTAATGGTTTGTGCTTTGGCATTCAACAAGCTGGAATAATCTATCAACAAGGGTATGGAACTATTCTAGTAATATAGGCGCTTATAAGCCTGATATATGTAACTGTTTATATGATTTTTTGGGATAGAAACAGACTTGCTATTACATGTATAAAGAAAGGTACAATCGGAGAGCTAATAGCAGGTGGCCTAGAGACTCCCCCATTAGTACATGAATCCAACTGCCTGGAAGAAACGCTGCCAGAAGTGGAGGCCAATCAGATTGTGTCATTTAATCAAGGGGAGGAAACATGCGGGTTTTGATTCCAATTGACAATATATTAAAGAACAAACCATAAATATATTTCAACGACACAAGGGATGATACAAAGCCAGCGTATTCAAAAGACAACATTAAAAGGCCATTTAAAGATGCATTAAGGGATAAAAAGAGTACATGCATCACAAAATTTATTGAAGGAAGACGAAGCGTCACACATGCATTGTAAAATATAGCATATGTGCGAATACAAAGTGTTGAAACACTACATATTACGGGGCTATGTTAAAATCTCTCACAATGAAATCAATGTGTTTTGCAACGCATGAGATATCAAGATACCGCCATATGCAATAAGAAGCCATGAAACCAACCCTATATTAAATACATTCACACTGATTGTTGATATATTAACGTTGGGATACGCCACAATAGTTGAATATGCACCGCCACAATAGTTGAATATGCACCGTCGACAAGATTATACATCCGCCAATGCAATAGAAGGCAAAATTATTAAAGTCATTATAGAAGTCCGTTAGTATTGGACAACTTATGAGGACCAGCCACTTTCTCTCTCTCCGTTATCACGTGCATTGCATGCAAGCCATGTGCTTGGCAGCAGGGAGGTGATCTGTGACATTAGTATCATTCCAGCGACTATGAGGCTGGTGGTTTGTTGGCATGGCTGTGATGTTGGTACTTTATCCTCCACATGGAAAGCATGAAGCCCTCTGTGCTCATAATTAATAAAACAAAAAAAAAACCAGCAGAGAAAACATGTAAGGTGGCCTTTTCAGTGAATAAATAAGCAACAGCAGGACCATACACCATGCTAATACAAAAAAAACATCCTTAAAAACAAGGAACGAACCTCTGCCATGGCTAGTTCAGTCACTAGTCAGAGTTTGTTGCAACAGGAAGGCTTCTGGTATGCCCAGGCCGAGATGGAAATAATCCAGAGCCTGCAAACAGACTTCCAAGCCAGAGAGATGTTCCAGCATCAAGACGGGGACTACATGGATGAAGGCTCTGATTTTCAGCATTGTCCACCATGAAAGCCCATGGAGCAAAATCAATGGTAACAGTAACGATGATCCTCTGAGAAAATTCAATCCCCATTGTCTGGTTCCCACCATGGAACAACATGACTTGGGGTTCTCTGATAATGCCTCCCTTGTCTCCTCCTACTTATCAAGTCTCCCTTCCCCTCGCCTGCTTCATACCCACATGCCCTACACGGCCCTTCCGCCCTCCATTAAAGCCAAGTGCCCTATAGTTTACATAGCCAGGAACCCTAAGGACACCTTCGTTTCCCTCTGGCATTTCTATAGCAAAATCGAAGGAGGACTGGTTAATAACAATGGTGATTCTATGAAGGACCTGTTCGAATCCTTCTGCTCGGGGAATTTTCATTATGGACCCTTCTTCGACCATGTGCTGAGCTATTGGGTGGAGAGTATGAAGGAGGGTTCGAATGTTTTGTTCTTGATGTATGAAGATCTGCAGAGGGATTGTGATGCCTGCGTGAGGAAGGTGGCCCGGTTTCTGGGCTGTTCTGATGCTGTGAAGGACGAGGAGGCCGTGAATGCCATTGTGGAAAAATGCAGCTTTGGGTCTCTGGCAAATATGGATGTGAATAAGAGTGGGCAAATTAGGATTCCTGCGGCTAATATCAGGAACAGTTATTTTTTCAGGAAGGGGGCAGTGGGGGACTGGAAGAATCACTTGAGTGATGAGATGAGCAGGCGTCTGGATTTGATTGCTGAACAGAAATTAAAGGGCTCAGGCCTCCACTTTGACTATGAATTGGATTTTGTAAGTTCCAGTTCTTAAAATTCTTTTTAATATCCTTCAGGGTCTTAGTATGGGCGGGAAGAAAGCACAGGCGGGGTATACCTGAAAAGCAAAGCTAGGCAGCGAAAGAGGCGTTTGTAGCCCAGCAGGAAGCTCAGGAAGTAATCAAGCGTGCTTATACCAAGCAAAGAGAAGCTCAAGATAAGGCTCGGGCAGCTGCTGAACAGTGGTTTGCACAGCAAGAAGGTGGTAAGCAAGCAGCAACACTAGCCGCTCGTTAGGCAGCGGCTACTGCTGTTGAGGAGCAGAAACAAGCAGTTATTACAGCACAAGTCTTGGGTGCGCAGATAGCAGAGCAAACCGTGGCCTCCAATCAAACCCCTGGTAATTGCGTAACTAAGATAAAATTTCTAAAGAAATAGAATTGAGTAAAGAAATAGAATTAGGTATGAAACATGTACCAGGCTGTTGTTTAGCTGAGAAATTTTCAAACAGATGATTGCAAAATAATTATTGATTGTTGGGTTGTTTTGCAATTTTACCCAGAAGAAGTTACGCAGCTTCTCTGGTTCCAAGCTCGCAACACTGAGCACATATGAAAAGGGGTAAGTTATAAAATCAATACATAATATATATTTCTGCTAATACAGAAAGAAGTAGAGTGTATTATCATTTTTCTCTTGCTTCCTCCGATGTTGGACCTGCCAGAGTTCCTGATACGCCTTAGATGCTGGACCTGCCAGAGTCCCTGATTCAATTGCTTGAAGCCTCGGCACCTGAACAAGCGGCCAAAGTGAACTTAGTGCAGGTCGAAGCTAGGTTAAACTGGAATAGGAGGCTCTGAGAAAAACCAGAAGAATGAAACTGTCGAGGGGTTTTGCGCACAGAGGTGTTGATATTGGGGCCTCTGCTGAGCCGGTAGGCGGACACCTCCCGCCATGCAACCCTTTACCATATGGCGGACACCTGCACAACAGCAACCAAACCTTACCATATGTATGCCGTTCGGATATCATACGAAATAACATTAAACATTAGCCAATTAATCTTAGCATTAAGAGCAAACCGCTAACGGTCAGGCCCTGTTCATTGCGCCTAAATAGCAATTTAGGCTATGGTCGGGCCTCTTCCGCCTCGGGAAGAGGCCAAATAAGATGGCGAAGGTAAAGTCAACTCAAGTCAACTCCAAACTTTACAATATAAATGCAAATAACATACGAAAAGTTTGCAAATTAATGCTAACTGGGCTCCGAACGGTTACTATAGTCCCTGCCGGATGCCAGATGGCAGGGACTAATAAGACTTCAATCAAATATGTCAACATGAAAAGCGTCAGAGTGTAGATATTGGATATAAAACAGTGCAGTCTAATGCCCTACGAATCCAATTGTTGATGCACAGCATGGCATCTTTGAAGTGTGTAGTATGGGAAGCTTTCACGAGAAACATGATCCTTGGAAGCATTAGGGTAGAAAGGCAGAGAGAGAGTAACAGGAAAGAATATAAATCATTTTAAAACGCAAGCATCTACAGGACATGAATTTCGGGCTCATTTTTTTGCATAAACCATGTTGAATTTTGAAAATCCCCGATCTGGGTTTTGTGTAGAATACCCCAATTGAATTCAACGCTGGCGGCTTCCACAAATTTAAAACGGTTAAGAGAATTAGTAGGAAAGGCCATTTTTTCCAAAAGCGTCCTGCAAAACTGGGGTTGACTTATTCTATTGGAATTCGATTTCTATAATGAGAATTTCATTTTTCAATAAATGAATAAATCGGCTAGGTAAGAGATTTGTCACTAAAAGATGTGGATGTTATATCAATGAATTTTATGTTTCTTCATTTGCAGCGATCCGATGTCGCTGCCAACGCTTTCGTGACAATCAACACTTACGTTTCTTTCATCAAACAGAGCATACAGGAATTCTAAAGGAGAGATGTGACAAACGAAGCTCGCAAAGGAAGTTTCTGAGCTAAGATTGGAGGTTATCGAGTTGGAAAAGGCACTTCAAGAGGCAAATATTCGAAAAAAGAAAAAATATACAGTTGGGAAATCAAGTAGCTCACTTGTTGAACGAACAGCAAAAATTCATTTCAGGGATAGAGAAATGATTGGTTTTCATGTTAGCTTGGGATCTGAAAATAATCTTGAGAAGAAAATGGATAGACCTTTTCTGTTACAGCCAGGTTAGAACAGGAACTCTCGAAACATGATGAACTTATTATGCGCTTGCATGAGGAAAATGATTTTTTTTTGAACGACTTACAGACCGAAGTGTATTAGGAAACTTAGCAAAGGTTTCGAGACTAGCATCAGGAGGGATGGAAAGCTGCTAATCATATTGTTCAGTCATGAGCAATGGTGGAAACACAAATTTTCCAAACCAGTTAAACTCTAGAGTTAGTGCAGCGACACTAACTGTGTCTCTCATAAAATCGGATTCTGAAATAGTGAAAAGCTCACCGGCTGAAGAATATCTGGTTGTTGCATTGCTGGATTTCAATCTTGACCAGTATGACAGTCCTGCAGCTATTGCTGACGGGTTGGCTTTGGTTGCAGTCATCAAACCAGGAGCTGCTAAGGATATAATAGAAATTGGGAAGGAGTATCTCCAATGCAATTTGGAGTGTTGCCCACTTTGCAGGATGCTATCACCAACATCTAATGAAAACCCAGAGGCGCAAACTACACGAATTTTGTCCCAAGGAGTGCTCCCGCAAGAAGTTTAGTTGATTCAGCTTATTTACGAATCAACGGATGATATTAATTACGGGAGCAACCTCCTTAACCTTCATAAACTGATATGAGTGGTCCCTTGGGCAGTAATTGGTTTCAAAAACCATATGCAGTTTTGCCAATGTGTACATAAGTACAATAGTGGGACCCGAAATGCATTAGTTTTTTTCCTAGCAAGGTTTTTATTCCGAGCAAGGTTTTGTTTTTTTAATAATAATAATAATGATAATGATGATGATGTTAAAACTATCTTTTTGTAATTTAAATTATCTTAATATTTTTTAAAATTATTTAAAAAAAAATTGGTCATAACAGTTAGGTAGTGTGGTTAGGCAACAGAATAAAAGAGTAAAAATTAGATGGGAGAGGGGTAGGAGTCCAGTGAGTAAAGTAAAGTAAAATTTTTTTTGAAACTTGAATAATATATATCAGTTTGATTTCAACATTGGTGTTGCATTGAATTTTTTTCTTATGTGTCTCAACATTCGTGTATGTTTTTCTTCTTTTGGATAGTGTAAGATGCACATGGTGCTTTAGTCTATGCTTTTAATGAATTTACTTTGTTGTACTCATTAAAATTTCATTGTAATCATTAAAAAATAATCTTGAAGCCCTTAATGAAGTTCTCCACATGAGGCAATCTCATTCATATTCTTTTTCTTCATTCATCATTCATTCTACAATGTTGAAGCACATATTCTTAATTGCCAATGCCAAAATTATATCTCCTTCATTTTCTTCTTTACATCTCCACCCTACAACTCTCATAGTCTCCTTCATTTTTTGCTTTACATCTCCACCTACAACTCTTATATTCTCTAGCCATTCTCCTTTAAAGGGATAGGGTTTCAAAACTAGAACTTTGGGTTACAAGTTTTCAGGGCTTGTACTTCTGGCCATTAATTTCAATCTTTTTATCCAAATTTAAAACGCCTCAGGTTCCCAGTGCCAGGAACTATGTCCTGAAGTACACCATGTATTAAAATATAACCAACCTAGATCCATCTTAACTCTTGATCTATCAAATGTCTAAAGGGATCAAATCTCTCAAGATGCAAACATCTTGAGAGATTTGATTCCTCTCAACACTTATAAACCAAGAGCTAAGCTATATATATATATATATATATATATATATATACATATATACATATATATGGCCCAAAGATAGTTTACAAAGGAGTTTTCACACTTTTAAATAGGCTATATTTCATAAAAATACCATTGACAAAACCATGAGCTGTCAAAACCTAGAGCACAAAAACAAATAATTGTAAATTGACTCTATGACCTCAATTTTACATGAAGTATTGTAACAATATCTATAAGCATTAATTTGTTATAATTTTTTAATTTTAATTTTAACCTTAATTTTAATTTTACCACTTCAATTTTATTTTTCACTTTTTAATTTTGATTATCAAGCCAACATTTATAATAATAATTTTATTATTATTATTTATTTTATTTTATTGCTTCTTGGGGCAATTAATGAATTTGAAAAGGTGATGGTAGAAAAAAGAATGAAAATATTTCTTGAATCGAAAGGACCTCTCCACCGTAGTCCAGTATGGAAGAGATGTTGTAATGTCTTGTCTTGTCATATTATGTAAACATTTTGGCTTGGTCAAATTACATAAAAATTAAAATAAAATAATAAAATTAATAATTGATATAAAATACTCAATTTACTATTCGCGATTTTTGGGCTCTAAGCTTTCATAACACATGATTTTATCAATAATATATATATATATATATATATATATATATATATTGATCCCTCTAGACTTTTGGTAGAAAAAAATATCGTAACATTAAAATAGTGAGATATGATTTTAGCCTTTAAACTACTTATTATACATGAAATATTATAACTATAATTTATCATGGCTATCAATTCCTTTTCTTTTTTTTAATTCATGTGGTTCATGTATCCCAATTCATTTTTTATTTTTATTTTTATTACCCTATAAATTCATTATTTATATTTTTTTTAAGTGTGGTTCATTATACTTCATCATTTTTTTTTCTTTTTTCCTTTTTTCATTTTACTAGCTACATCCAAGAAAACTCGCCTATGTCTTTCTTATAGAAATTATTCCGAAAGAGTGAAAACGTCAATCTAAATAAGACTAAAATTGAAGTGGAAAAGATAATAACACCTAAATAGAGAGAGAAAATAATAAGAGTCCTCCTTACTACCCAAACTATACCCACTTAAAAAAAATATCACTTCATACTTATTTTTTTAACATTTCAATCTTATTATACCTAACTATACTTGTTTTTTTAACATTTCAATCTTATTATACCTGCCTACTAAAAGTATCACTTGATACTTCTTTTTCTAACATCAGGTATATAGCGTTCGGTTGGCGTTTGACTTACTATTAGTTGTAGCGTTCGCTTAGGGTTTGACTTACTATTAGTTGATGGTTGCCCATCGAATATATCTCCCTTAACCAAAGTTTCCATAAATACAAATTATATTTTAAATACCATTTTTTGAAAGAATATTCGTTGTAAAAATTTGAGGCTTTATTGCATAGTTGCTTGAAGGATCTCTTTTAACCAAAGTTCATATTAGCATTAACCAAAGAATTATTTGTTTTAACCAAAGTTCATATGCACATTTCTATTTCTATTTTAGATTAACATTAGTTTATTTTTCATTAGCATTTATTGCATTTTTCATGAAAATGAATTTTGGATTGATTTTACATGGTAAACTATGTCTAAATTTTGGATTGATGTTACATTATAAACTATGTCTAAATTTTGGATTGATTTTACATTATAAACTATTTCTAATTGTGGGTGTGGTTTTTGGCATGTTGGCCATCTGCCATAGTGCATGGAAACCATCTGCTTGTAGTCCAAGTGAGTCATTCATGATTTGCTAATGTATTGCAGTTTGTACCTTGAAGTTGGAAGGACTTGTAATCTAAAGAATGGCTTTCAGTTTGTACATTGTATTCATATACATGAACATGATCTCACAAGTCTTGCAGCTTGTCTTGGAATTAATTTCAAGAATCACAAGTATGTGAATGCTCTCTTCCAGTAATCACATGAATCACCTACTCTCTTTTTTTTTCCTCTGATTCTCTTGGATTGTGTATTTAATATGCCAAAAACACACAGTCGAGTAGGATAGTTAGACAAGTGGTGATTTATATGTGAGGTTCTCTTAGATTGTGTATTTAATATGCCAAAAACACACGGTCAGACAGGTTAACAGTCATGCAAGTGGTGATTTATATGTGATGATTACAAATTTTTCTATGCTACATCTTTGCATGTATTCTACCTACCTTTTACAGAAGGCTCTAAGAGGATGTTGACGTGTTAGCAGCATGGCCTTATTGATCCAAAATGGATCCTAAAAACCTCTAAGTTTTCATATACTTAACTATCAGAAACACTATTGCAATCGAAAACAGTGAAAGAAAGGGGGAAAACAGAGCTAAGCAAAGGTGGAAGTGACGCTGCACAGGAGCCGTCAGATCAGATCGATCAACGGTCTAGATCTAATCGGCATATCGCAATTGGCGGAGGCCAACAGGAGATATTGAAGGCAGCCATATGAAAATCATGACAGCGATCAGCGCGAGTCAACAAGGACCGTCGATCAAGCATGCAGATCAATAGTCCAGATTTACTCGCAATATCGCATCGCTAAAAGCACAAGGAGGACTAACCATGGCCCGAGGACTATGCGATATTCAATTGCGATATATTGCATCGAAGCGATACAAAGGAGCAAGGCCGATACAATATGCGACTTGCGATAGTTGGACCCGACGGGTTTTATGGATGCAAATTAATATATTTTAAATTCTCGTAAAAATGCTTTTTTCTATGTATTTTGCATTTTTGTTAAAAAAAGAAATACATAGGAAATGCGCTCGAAGTTATAAAACAGAACATGCCGCTTTATAGTATTTGAGTTCTGTAATGAGTGCGATTTCGGGCAGGCCTCAGGCGGTAAGTAGTATTGGATGGGCTCCGCCCGATCCCATACACTGGCCGACAAATGGCTTAGCGCCAGAGAGAGAAAACTGCCTTTTCGGGCGGGTAATCTCTGTGCACATAAGCCACTCGAAATGAATATTAACCATTGGATCGGAGATCACACAGATCAACGGTGGGCTTGCAATAGCAACCAAAGGCGGATTTGAAAGGGTTATAGGGCAGATTCAATGAATTTTGAAGTCCGATAAAAAGAGTTTTTGTAGGTTTTTCAGTGTTTTTAGTGTATTTCTATGTGTAAACAGAGGATCCAATTTTTGGGGATTTCAACCACGCCAGTGGTCCTTTCTGTTTAGAAACAGGTGGCCACCATACCTGAAGGCATTTTACAATGATTGTTTAATGCTCAGAGGGGATTTGAACTGATAGAGGCCGAGAGCCAGAGAGCCTGAAAGGGGAGATGAACAGACAAGCACCAATAGGCTTAAAAGCCACTCAATGTCAGAGACAGAGCAGGCAGTTGCTGAGACAGAGAGAAAGCAGAAGACAGAGAGCAAGAGGGAGAGTCTGTGTACTCTTGTAGACTTGAGGATTTCAAGTAAATCCCTATTGTTTTGTCACTGTTGTGTTGAGACTCGATTTGAGCTCACACTTGTAATAATCTGCTCTTGAAGACATAATAGAGAGGTCACCACTGAAAGTTGGACCAGGAGACGTAGCCAAGAAGTTTGGTGAACTCCTTGATTATTTGTTGTGTTGATGTGTGTGCCTGTTATGTTTTTCTAACTGCTCATTGTCTATATTATTCACAATATTTTCGATCCGTTGCACTAAGTAATATAGGCATTCCTGCACATGAGTCTGTAATACCTTAATATTGTTTTAAGATCTCATTTTCAGATCACTTATGAACCTCGGCAAGCTCTACTTAATCTTAGCTTGGTTTCTGCTGGTTTCTTCCTAGTAATCCATACTACTGCTATTTCCCATGAGAGTCATTGTTATAATTTCTCCCTGTAAGCTGATATTGTTATTATTTCTCCATGTAACATTTTTTGGTCGTTTCATTTCCATGTTTTAGTTGGTTTTATTAGTGAAGGAAGCAAAGGAACTGAGGATGAATCTCTGGTAGATTGTAACTAATTCGAAAGGCAAAACCACTTTTGATGTTTTAATTTTTTGTTGTTGCTTTCTCGGGATTTTATTATGTTATTTGCAGTGAGGCATTGTGATAGCATTGTAATAACAAATATTTTTTTAAAATTGCTTGGATTTGATTAAATGTTTATCCATCCTAAAATGTTTTTCTTTTAAAGAAAACCTTGAGGGTTTAATTTTTGAGAAAAATGCATTTTATGGGCAAGATTTTAACGGCAGATGCATGCAATTCGTTTCTTGGAATGAACTTGTATATAGAGAAAAATAATGGTGTTTGTACTTATTTGCACGACAGGCGTGCATTTGAAAGTATCGAGTGGGACTTGACATAATAATTAGAACACCTTTGGACCCTCCCAACCATCTTCCATTAGCACTTATAAAATGGTTGCAATTCAATGTTTTAATAGCAAGCAAATTGACTTGTTGCATCATGTTGTAGCTAGGTGTCATGCATGATTTGGTATATTGATTTTATCAGTCACATTGTGGAATTTAATGTTTGCACATTGTTGTGGGTAGATTTGGTAATGAAATGCTCACAAATGAAGATGGAAAAGTTACAAGGTAGCTATTACTTATTTTTGGCTTTCATGTAATATTAAACAAATGCTAGAAACAAGGCTTTGAAATCTGACTGAATACGAGGATTAAAAATTAGTATCATCATAAAATGGGAACCAATTAAATAACACCTTTGAAATTGTATTGTTTGTGTAGCCATTTGCAGGTTATGTTCACTGTGACAATTACATTATTAGAATTTGGGATTAAGCCCGTGTAAGTCAGAAATCCATTTTCATAACCTGTAGGGATGTACATTGGCCTTCTATCTAGGAAAGACAAACTGAAAATTGTTTCATTTGTAATCAATATTTTTACTATTTGCTTTGAAATTTGATGCTCTTGATATTAAATGGTAGCAATATTTGTGGTTTTTTTTGCACGTCACCTATGTTTTTTATGGAATGCCCCGTAATTTGAAAAAGGAAGAGTTTGCAAAGGGATGAGTGTTTCTTTACTTGCAAGTTACAATGTAGATTGGTTGCTTCACTTTTTTGCAAATGCAGACTTGCAAATCTGATATCTCTTGAGTCTCTATATTACATCTTTACTTAAAAGTTACAGTATAGATTGGTTGCTTCACTTTTTTGAAAATGTAGACTTGCAAATATGATATCTCCAAAGTCTCTATATTTCATATAATGTCCTTGAGATGCTTAAATTCTCACTGAGTTCCTCATTTATGGGTAATCTTGTACATATATATTCTCAGTGAGAAGATGCAATTGAACACTTAATCGAGGCCATTGAGGTAGATTTTATGCCAATTGTGACCCAATGCTTTACATTAAATATGCTACTTGGCCATTGAGGTAGATTCTATGCCAATTGTGATCCAATGCTTTACATTAAATCTGCTACTCATTTTTTTACTGTGACTATCAATGTCATTTTTATAAATTCCACGCTGAATCTGGAACATGATATGTTTATTATAGATAGGGGTGTTTAGTTTGGAACATGATCTATTTATTATAGACTAGGGTCAATGAAGATATCAAAAAGTACATCAAACTAACAATTAAGGTGTGTTAAAAACATGTTTGATTACCATTCTCATGGATTTTAAGGAAAATAAAAAGCACAATATACTGGTTCTGACATAGATATTAGATAGAGGCCACACTTGGATAGTCATTGGAAATCACATACTATTAATTGTCTAATAGTTAAGGCGTGTTAAAGAATGTTTCAGTACCATTCTCATGGATTTTAAGGAAAATAAATAATATGGAATCCTAGTTCTGACATAGATATTAGACAGAGGCCACACACTTGGATAGTTGTTGGCAATCATATGATATTAATTGTCTATCCATAGATGCCATAGATATTAAACAGAGGCCATATTTTGGTAGTCGTCTGCAATCGTATGTTATTAATCTTCTAGGTATTTTCTGTTTAGGTATTTCATATATGGTTGTCTTAATTTTATGTGTTTCCCATTTCTAAGTTGACCTTTAACTTGAAAATGCGGGTGGTTATCAGTTATCAATTGAAAAATGAAAAGTCTAAAAAAATTATGATGTTAGCTTTACATATCTTTGTTGTAAGTGAAAAACTTGAATGAATCGTTTTGATGCCCTGGTACTTTTGCATCACATGAGCACCCTTTATTAATATATTTCCCACATTATATACTTCTAGTCCAATCTGAATTTCATGAGGGGCTCGCTTTCTTATACAAAGTCCTACACTGCGATTTCTGGAGATATCTAGATTGTGTAATGCATTGATAAATTTTTGTTGGATTCTAGGCATGCTTTCTCTAATCATTGGAGCATAGGCAACCATAAAATTCATTGAAGATCAAGCCTTTGTCATACCTTTATAATCATCAAAAAGTTACCGAAAGGTAAAGAAGATCAGACGACATTATTGCAATACGATGTAGGGATGGAGGATAGCCTTAAATAGATTGCGAGAGAAAGACCATTGGTGAAAAAAGTCTATGTACCCCACTGCTAGAGGGCTAACAATACCCATCAACTTTTAAATTGGGGAAATTCTCTCTTTTCTATAGTTCACAAACAACTCCATCTCACCTTATTGGGTAGATTTGGTCTTCATGTACAACACTTGATATTGTTGCAATACTACCTGTTGATTTTGGTATAGGTTTTTCTACAGTAAGGATCAAGCCTCTCTCACTAGGTTCTTCCCAAAAAAATGCCTCAAATATGTTCAAGTAGTCCAAATTATATGCCCATTTATGGAGGTAAATTTATGCAAAATTTTCTCTCGTTGTTCTTCTCCAGAATCTTAAAATTCCCATGATAGATGGATTTCATCTTCATGTTCAACCACCTGAATTGTTTCTTTGATTTGAATTTTTGGAAGTTATGTATTTTGGTGCTTATCGTGCTTGTCCTTCTACTTTGCTTATGGCTTTTACAGGGCTTCTTGTACCCATTCATAGCTATATCCCGTTTTCTCTTTCCTCCTCGCCTGGATATATTGATGAACTGGAAAGGACCGAGACGCCCCCCATAGGAGTTCTTAGGTCTTACTTATTTGTGCCCTACCCATAGGTCTTACTTCTCTGTGTAGAACAGATTTGGAAGTCTTGAAGGCATAAATATTGTGATGCACTAATTTATGTTATGAGATCATTTGGTTGTGCTTTACAACATTTATCCACTTTCTTGAACTCTAGCATTATAGTTATAGTTTAATCATTTATGAACTAGCACAACCACATTTACCAATGTGATTAATAAACACAGATAGGTGTATATGAAACATATATACAACCACATTCTCCAATGTAGTTGATATAGGCTGATAGGCTTATATCAACCACATTCATTAATAATTATTATGGGTTTTTTTTTGAACACCGACTATTTAGGATTATTAATAACTATATGAATATTAACAACTAGATTATTTATATATAGCATTATATTAATATTATATTAATATAATAATAATAATAATAATAATAATTGATTATAACAATATCATTATATTATTATAATAATAATATAATTAATATTATTATAATATATTATTAATAATAATATTAAAGACCAACTATTTATGATAATTAATAACTATATAAATAATAACAACTATGTTTATATATTTATGATTATTATATTAATATTATTATAATAATATAAACTCATAATAATAATAATAATAATAATAATAATAATAATAATAATAATAATAATCATCATCATCATCATCATCATCATCATCATCATTATTATTATTAGGCTTTAGTATTTTTAATATTTATCTTAGGGTTTGTATACATTGGGTTTATAATATTAGTCCCTTTTGTTTATTATTACCCAAGGGATTAATACTAAATTCCCAAGAGATTATGAACCAATGGGAATACTGTTAAACAAAAGAGACTAATATTATAAACCCAAAGAATTAATAAACCCAACTATTTAATATTATAAACATAAGGAATTAGTGAACCCAACGGATAAATATTAAAAACCTAATGGATCAAGAAGCACAAGGAATTGATATTACAAACACAAGAGATTAATAAAGATGACCATGATTGATATTATAAACCCAAGGGACTAATATTATAAACCCAACATTGGTAAACCCTAATATAAATATTAGAAAGACTAAAATAAACATGGTTTACTTTCATGGTGAGACAATCCTTGTCACAATATGACATTCAACCATCATTGACCATGGTTGTCTATGATTGAAAATGGTTGACCATGACCGATATTATAAACCTAAGGGAATAATAAACCCAAGGGATTGATATTATAAACCCCAAGGAATAATAAAACTAAGGGATTAATACTAAAACCCCAAGGGATTATGAATCCAAGGGAATAATATTAAACCCATGGGACTGATATTATAAACCCAACATTGTTAAACCCAAATTTAAACACTACAAACACTAAAATAAACATGGTTTATTTTGATGGTGAGACAATATTGTCACAGTGCGACATTCAAACATGGTTGACCATGATTGATATTCTAAACCCAAAGGAATAATAAAACGAAGGGATTAATACTAAAACCCCCAAGGGATTATGAACTAAAGGGAATAATATTAAACCCATGGGACTAATATTATAAAGACAACATTGGTAAGCCCAAATATCAATACTACAAACACTAAAATAAACATAGTTTATTTTGAAGGTGAGACAATCCTTGTCACAATGCGACATTCAAATATGGTTGATCATGTTTGGCTACAATTGATATCATAAACCTAAGAGAATAATAAAACCAAGGGATTAATACTAAAACCCCAAGGGACTATGAACCCAAGGGAATAATATTAAGCCCAAGGGACTAATATTATAAACCCAACATTCGTAAACCCAAATATAAATATTACAAACACTAAAATAAACATGGTTTATTTTCATGACAATCTTTGTCAAAATGCGACATTCAACCAAGGGACTAATATTATAAACCCAACTTTGGTAAACACAAATATAAATGCTACAAATACTAAAGTAAACATGGTTTATTTTGATAGTGAGACAATTCTTGTCACAATGCGACATTCAACCATGGTTGACGATGTTTGGCTATGATTGACAACAGTTTACCATGATTGATATTATAAACCAAAGGGAATAATAAACCCAAGGGATTGATATTATAAACGCAAATGAATAATAAACCCAAGGGATTAATGTTGGATGTGGAGCCTGATTATCTTCTGTATTCAAAGGTTTCAGCTGAATGTATACCCCAGGAAGACTGTACACCCCTCCACGCGGGGTGGTTCGGGGGCAGCGCCCCCCAAGCTAAAAATAGATGTAAAATTGCCTTGTAAAAATCTAGTAATTTCTAGTCAATCTGGGTTGTTCATTAGGCGGATGATCTGACGGTAGAAGTTGTGTTTAATTTAGGGTTTTTTTCCCTAGAAGCAACCCCTCACTATATATGAGGGAATTGTATTGTGCCTATGTATATTTGTATTCTGAGTGAGGAAGAGAGAGGAGATTGAGAGCAAAGAGGGTGTTACATCGGATCTGCTGTAGGTTGTATCTCTTCAGTTTGCTAGATAATATAAAAGGAAGGACTGGTTTTTTCTCCGTGGATGTAGCCCAAACTGGGTGAACCACGTATATCTGTGTCTCTCTTGTTTTATGCATTTTCTGTGTTTATATTTCTGCAATATTTTATGTGTTCCATTGCTCCATAATATGTAATTTTCTAACAACTAATATCAGAGCCGAAGGTCTATTTGGCTGACAAACTCGCAGGAGAGAAGGGTTCCTTGTTCGAGTGGGAGAAATGGCGGAAGATGGTAGGTTTAGGGTCGAAAAATTGAACAGCCAAAACTACCAGCTATGGAAGATTATCTGTATCAAAGAGATCTATACCTACCATTGAGTGGAAAGACAAATAAGCCAATGAGTATGATAGGCACGGAATGGGATATTCTCAATAGAAAGGCACTTGGAACAATATGGTTTTTCCTAGTGGCATCAGTAGCGTTTAATATTTCAAAGGAAACGACAACACAGGGTTTAATGTCGGCATTGGCCAAACTATATGAAAAAGCCTTGGCCTCAAATAAGGTATTTCTTCAAGCGTTTATTTAATATGAAGATGTTAGAAGGTGGATGTATTGCAGATCATTTAAATGATTTTAATATAGTTACAAGTCAGTTAAGTTCTGTAGGGGTAAATTTTGATGATGAAGTTAGGGCTCTGTTATTTCTGTGCTCATTGCCAGAAAGTTGGAATGGATTAGTTATGGCCGTTAGTAACTCTTTCTCTGAATCGAGTACTTTAAAGTTTAATGATGTTGTTGGTGCAATCCTTAGAGAGGAAATGCGACGGAAAAGCTCCGATGAGACATCGGGTAATGCTTTGACTGTAGAGACTAGGGGAAGAAAAATGGAAAGAGGAAAGAGCTCTGGATATCGCAGTAAGCCAAGAAAAGGCAAATCCAAGTCCAGATCGGGGATAATGTGGTGGAAATGCGGGAAGAAAGGACACCTAAAGAAAGATTGCAAGTCTCGAAAGGGAAAATAAGGAGACACACAACAAGAAAACAATCATCAAGCGAATGTAACAGGTGATGTGTTGCAAGATGCTTTGATTCTTTCACTAGAAAATATTATTGATGCCTGGGTGGTAGATTCAGGGGCCTCATTCCATGCCACACCTAATAAGAAACATTTTCATGATTATGTTCAAGGAGATTTTGGACAGGTCCGATTGGGTGATGACAAACCCTGTAAAATCATTGGAATGGGTACAATTTTCATAAAACAGTAGAATGGAAATCAATGGTTGAAAGAGGTAAGGCATGTTCTAGATCTGAAGAAAAATCTAATTTCAACAGGGTAGTTGGGAGGTGAAGGTTACGTAACTACTTTCACAGATAAAACCTGGAAAGTCACTAAAGGATCCCTGGTAATAGCGAAAGGAGAAAAGGTTGGTACATTGTATTTATGCAATGGTATTTCTAATTATGTTAATGCTTTAACCTCTATAAGAGAAGATATGACATTGTGGCATAATAGGCTCGGGCACATGAGTGAGAAGGGGATGCAGATTATTCACTCAAGAAATTTGTTACCAGGTTTGAAGCATGTTGATTTAAAATTATGTGAGAATTCTGTTTATGGAAAATAGAAGAGAGTCAGATTCCTTAGAGTTGGGAAAGAAAAGAAAAGCAAAAAATTAGAGCTTGTGCATACAGATGTATGGGGACCTGCTCAGGTATCATCTCTTGGTGTCTCTCATTATTATGTTACTTCTATTGATGATGCAACCAGAAAAACCTGGATTTATTGTATTCGAAATAAATCTGATGTATTTGATACTTTCAAGAAATGGAAAGCTTTGGTTGAAAATGAGACAGGGAAAAGGTTGAAGTGTCTCAGATCATATAATGGAGGTGAATATTGCAGCAAAGAGTTTGATAGGTACTGTTCAGAGAATGGAATTCACAGAGAGAAGACAATTCTAGGAACACCACAAGAAAATGGTGTGTCAGAAAGGATGAACAGGACAATCATGGAGCATGCAAGGTGCATGAGATTGCATGCAGGATTGCCTTTACAATTTTGGGAAGATGCTGTAGATACTATTGTTTATCTAATAAACAGAGGGCCTTCAAGTTCCTTGGATGGTGGTATTCCAGAGGAGGCATGGATAGGTAAAAAGGTAAACTACTCATTTTTAAAGACTTTTGGTTGTGAATCCTTTGTCCACATTAACAAATAAAATAGAACAAAGCTTGAGGCAAAATCAAAGAAATGCACCTTTATTGGATATGGTGTTAATGATTTTGGTTATCGCTTATATGATTATGAAAATCACAAAATCATTAGAGCAGAGATGTAATATTCAATGAAAAGGTCTTGTATAAGAATTAGTTGTAGGAAAAGAAATAAGAAAAAGAAAACAGAGAATACACAGTGCTTGACGATATCAAAGGAAAAGTGATGGTTCCTGAAAATCATAATGAACAACAGCCAGAACAACAACCACAACAACAACAAGCACTTCAAACACCTGAAAGTGGTGTTAGAAGATCCACTAGGATAAGTAGACCCCCTGAACAATACTCTCCTTGATTATATTATGTATTGTTGACTAATTCTAGTGAACCAGAATGTTATGAAGAAGCAGTGCAGGTAGAAACCAGGAAGAAGTGGGAGAAATCCATGAAAGAAGAGATGGATTCCTTAGCACATAACCAGACTTGGGACTTAGTCAGGTTGGCTGTAGGTAAAACAACATTGGAGAATAAATGGGTTTGCAGGATGAAGGAAAAAGATGGAGGAAAACAGAGGTACAAAGCTAGACTTGTGGTGAAGGGGTTCGTATAAAAGAAAGGTATTGATTTTGATGAAATATTTTCTCCTGTTGTTAAAATGACTTCAATCAGAACTATTTTAAGTCTAGTAGTAGTTGAAGATTTGCATCTTGAGAAGTTAGATGTAAAGACAACCTTTCTCCATGGGGATTTGGAGGAAGAGATATATATATGCAGCAGCCACAAGCATATGAGGTAAAAGGGAAGGAGAAACTAGTGTGCAGGTTGAAGAAGAGCTTGTATGGCTTAAAACAGGCTCCAAGGCAGTGGTATCTAAAATTTGACAGGTTTATGTCTAAACAAGGTTATACTAGATGTCACTCTGATCATTGTGTTTATCTCAAAAGGAAAAATGATGGCAGCTATATTATATTGTTATTGTATGTAGATGACATGCTTGTTGCAGGTTCTAACATGAAGGAAATAAATGTGCTCAAAAGGAAATTGGCAAGCTCATTTGCAATGAAGGATTTGGGTGCTGCGAAACAAATCCTTGGTATGAGAATAACTAGAGACAGGAAGAATCGCAAATTAACATTGTCTCAAAGTGAGTACATAGAAAAGGTGTTGAAAAGGTTTAATATGCAGAATGCAAAACCAGTTAGTATACCTTTGGCTAGCCATTTCAAATTAAGTAAGGAGGCGTGTCCCAAGACTCAAGAAGAAATTGCTTATATGTCTAAAGCTCCATATGCATCAGCAGTTGGAAGCTTAATGTATGCAATGGTCTGCACAAGGCCTGATATTGCACATGCAGTGGGAGTTGTAAGTAGGTACATGAACAATCTAGGAAAAGAACATTGGATGGAAGTGAAGTGGATTCTCAGGTATTTGAGAGGTACCACAAATCAAGCATTATGCTTTGGTGGTTCAAACATTGCTCTACAGGGATATGTTGATGCAGATATAATAGGTGATAGAGATAACAGGAGGAGCACAACAAGGTATGTGTTTACTATAGGTGGAACAATTGTCAGTTGGGTTTCAAAAATCCAAAGTGTTGTTGCACTTTCAACAACAGAAGCGGAGTATGTTGCTGCTACAGAGGCTAGTAAAGAAATGATTTGGTTGCAAAGGTTTCTGGATGAATTGGGTAAGAAGCAGGAGTTGGGCAGGTTATACAGTGATAGCCAGAGTGCCATACATCTTGCAAAGAACTCTGCATTTCATTCCAAGACTAAACATATACAGCTCAAGTACCATTTCATATGGTCAACGTTGGAAGATGGAGAGTTGAAGCTGGAAAAGATGCACACTAGCCAGAATCCTACAGATATGTTAACAAAAGTTGTAACTAGGGAGAAACTGAGAATCTGCTCAGTTTCAAATGGTCTTCAAGTATGATGAAGAAGATGAGAAACAACCAGGTCCAAAGTGGAGTCATTGTCTAGCAAATGAAGCAGTGGTGGAGTTGTTATAATCAGTCTCCAAGTGGGAGATTGTTGGGTGTGGAGCCTGATTATCTTCTGTATTCAAAGGCTTTAGCTGGATGTATACTCCAGGAAGACTATACACCTCTCCATGCAGGGGGGTGTGGGGGGTTAAATCCCCCCCAGCTAGGGGGTCCACTATCCAGCAGTCCCCCGGCGGGGGTTCAGGGGCAATGCCCCCGAAGCTAAAAATAGATGTAAAACTGCCTTGTAAAAGTCTAGTAATTTCTAATCAATCTGGGCCATTCATTAGGCAGATGATCTGACGGTAGAAGTTATGTTTAATTTAGGGTTTTTTTTCCCTAGAAGGCAACCCCTCACTATACATGATGGAATTGTATTGCGTCTATGTATATCTATATTGTAAGTGAGGAAGAGAGAGGAGATTGAGAGCAAAGAGGTTGTTACAATGGATCTGTTGTAGGTTGTATCTCTTTAGTTTGCTAGATAATAAAAGGAAGGACTGGTTGTTTCTCCATGGATGTAGCCCAAAATGGGTGAACCACGTATATCTGTGTCTCTCTTGTTTTATGCGTTTTCTGTGTTTATATTTCTGCAATATTTTATGTGTTCCATTGCTCCGTAATATATAATTTTCTAACAATTAATACTAAAACCCAAGGGATTATGAACCCAGGGGAATAATATTAAACCCATGGGACTAATATTATAAACCCAACATTGGTAAACCCAAATATCAATACTACAAACACTAAAATAAACATAGTTTATTTTGATGGTGAGACAATCCTTGTCACAATGCGACATTCAAACATGGCTGACCATGTTTCACTACGATTTATATTATAAACCTAAGTTAAAAAAAACCCAAAGTTTTTATATTATAAACCCAAATGAATAATAAACCCAAGGGATTAATACTAAAACCCCAAGGGAATAATATTAAGCCCAAGGGACTAATATTATAAACCCAATATTTGTAAACCCAAATATAAATATTACAAACACTAAAATAAACATGGTTTATTTTCATGGTGAGACAATCTTTGTCAAAATGTGACATTCAACCATGGGACTAATATTATAAACCCAACATTGGTAAACCCAAATATAAATACTACAAACACTAAATAAACATGGTTTATTTTGATGGTGAGACAATTCTTGTCACAATGTAACATTCAACCATGGTAGACCATGTTTGACTATAATTGACAATGATTTTCAATGATTGATAATATAAACCAAAGCGAATAATAAATCCAAGGGATTGATATTATAAACCCAAATGAATAATAAACCCGAGGGATTAATACTAAAACCCAAGGGATTATGAACCCAAGGGAATAATATTAAACCCAAGGGACTAATATTATAAACCCAACATTCGTAAAACAAAATATAAATATTACAAAATCTAAAATAAAAATGATTTATTTTCACTGTGAGACAATCCTTCTCACAATGTGACATTCAACCATGGTTGACCATGATTGATATTATAAACCTTGTTGGAATAATAAACCCAAGGGATTGATATTAAAACCCAAATGAATAATAAACCCAAGGGATTAATACTAAAACCCCAAGGGATTATGAACCCAAGGGAATAATATTAAACTGAAGGGACTAATATTATAGACCCAAGATTTGTAAACCCAAATGTAAATATTACAAAGACCAAAATAAACATGATTTATTTTCATGGTGAGACAATATTTGTCAAAATGGGACATTCAACCATGGGACTAATATGGTAAACCCAAATATAAATATTACAAACACTAAAATAAACATGGTTTATTTTCATGGTGAGACAATCTTTGTCAAAATGCGACATTCAACCATGGGACTAATATTATAAACCCAAATTTGGTAAACCCAAATATAAATACTACAAACACTAAAATAAACATGATTTATTTTGATGGTGAGACAATCCTTGTCACAATGCGAGATTCAACCATGGTTGACCATGATTGGTAGATTATAAACCTAAGGGAATAAGAAACCCAAGGGATTGATATTATAAACCCAAATGAATAATAAAACTAAGGGATTAATACTAAAACCCCAAGGGATTATGAACCGAAGGGAATAATATTAAACACATGGGACTAATATTATAAACCAACTATTGATAAACCCAAAAATAAATACTACAAACAATAAAATGAATATGGTTTGTTTTGATTGTGAGACAATCCTTGTTACAATGCAACATTCAAACATGGTTGACCATGGTTGGCTATGGTTGAAAATGGTTGACCATGATTGATATTATAAACCTAATGGAATAGTAAACCCAACTTATTTACATTATAAACCCAAATGAATAATAAACCCAAGGGATTGGTATTATAAACCCAAATGAATAATAAACCCAAGGGATTAATACTAAAACCCCAAGGGATTATGAACCCAAGGGAATAATATTAAACCCAAAGGACTAATATTATAAACCCAACATTCGTAAACCCAAATATAAATATTACAAACACTAAAATAAACATCATTTATTTTCATGGTGAGACAATCCTTGTCATAATGTGACATTCAAGCATGGTTGACCATGGTTGGCTATGATTGACAATGGTTTATCGTGATCGATATTATAAAGCTAAGGGAATAATAAACCCAAGGGATTAATATTAGAAACACAAAGAAATAATAAAATGAAGGGATTGATACCAAAACCCCAAGGGAATAATATTAAACCCAAGGGACTAATATTATAAACCCAACGTATATAAACCCTAAGACAAATATTATAAACATTAAAATAAACATGATGGACCATCATTGATTTTCATATTGAGACAATCCTTATCACAATTCCATGTTGGACCATGGTCAACATCATAATAAACCATGTTTGACTCGGGAATAATAAACCCAAGCAATTGATATTATAAACCCAAGGGATTAATACTAAAACCCCAAGGGATTATGAACCAAAGGGAATACTATTAAACAAAAGGGACTAATAATATAAACCCAAGGAAATAATAAACCCAAGGGATTGATATAATAAACCCAAGGGATTGATATAATAAACCCAAAGGAATAATAAACCCAAGGGATTGTTATTATTTATTTTTATGGTGAGACAATCCTTGTCACAATGTGACATTCAAGCATGGTTGACCATGGTTGGCTATGATTGACATTGGTTTACCATGATTGATATTATAAACCTAAGGGAATAATAAACCCAAGGGATTAATATGAGAAACCCAAAGGAATAATAAAATGAATGAATTAATACTAAAACCCCAAGGGAATAATATTAAATCCAAGGGACTAATATTATAAACCCAACATATATAAACCCTAAGAAAAATATTATAAACATTAAAATAAACATGATCAACCATCATTGATTTTCATATTGAGACAATCCTTATCACAATTCCATGTTGGACCATGGTCGACATTATAATAAACCATGTTTGACTTGGGAATAATAAACCCAAGCGATTGATATTATAAACCCAAGGGATTAATACTAAAACCCCAAGGGATTATGAACCTAAGGGAATATTATTAAACAAAAGGGACTAATAATATAAACCCAAGGGATTGATATAATAAACCCAAAGGAATAATAAACCCAAGGGATTAACACTAAAACCTCAAGGGATTATGAACCCAAGGAATTATTAATATTAAAAATTTGAAGAATGAAGAAACCCAAGAATTTGATATTATAAACCATTGGAAATTAAAAAACCCAAGGGAAAAATATTATAAACTAAAGGGATCAAAAATGGCAAGGGATCAATATTAAAAACGGAAGGGACTAATAGGAATTAATTTTTTAAACCCAGCGGATTGATCAACCCACGTGACTATGAATATTATAAACCTAATGGATCAATAAACCCTAGGGATTGTTAATATTATGAAAGCAACATGTTAATAAATTGAAGGGATAAACATTGTAACTGTAAGGGATTAATATTAAACCTTAGGACTATTTAAACCTTAATATTGGGGATTAATAAACCGAAGGAATTATTAATATTACAAACTTAAAGAACAAATAAGCCTATTCATTTAATATTATAAACCCAAGGAAATAGTAAACCGAACCTAAGCCCTAAATCCATGGCATCAATATTATAAACATAAATAATGCTATAACACAAAACAATGATAAAAAACATAAACCAAAACAAATAGAAGAACCACATTGCAAACCATAAAGCATTAAAACATGATAAATCATCATTGTGTTAATAATAACACATTTATATCACTACATTATAAACAATCAATAAAATTTAAGCCATAAATACATTGATATCAATACATGAATGTACTAATAGTATAAATCTCAAGAATATTGATATAAACACCTAGAACATGAAATCCCAACAATAATATTATAAATGTAAACAATATTTTCATTATGAAAGACGTGAACAAAGTGAAGGGATCCGCACAAAAGACCACAACAATCAGAAATGCAAGAGAAATATATAAAATAGTAACACTTCCATCAGAGAAAAGCAACATAAATGAAAAAAACACATCTAAATTGCACACATTGGATTTAAAGAAGAACAACATAATAGGACATTTTAAGACCAGAGATATACAATTTTGTACATAAAAGAAACATTAGTGTTTAAAATAATCAATTTAACCAATATTGCAACTACAGAAAGAACATTGAGTCTTAACATATATTTTTTGTTTTCTTTACATCAAATAATTCCACTACAAAATTGAACTTCAAACAATGTTTGAAAAGTCATCTATGGAATGAAATCTTCCAAAACACAACCAGACTGATGACAAAATCAACACCAATTCAAATCAACAGGATAATGATCACGATACTTAACACTTTCCAACCAATTCCTTCTTGCTCTCCTCCCAGACTCTCTCTGGTGCACATGTTTCAAGTATTTTACAAGTGTTTTTATTTGATCTAGCTCACAAATATGATCATCAATACCCATCAACTTTTAAATTGGGGAAATTTTCTCTTTTCTATAGTTCACAAACAACTCCATCTCACCTTATTGGTAGATTTGGTCTTCATGTACAACACTTGATATTTTTGCAATACTACCTGTTGATTTTAGTATGGGTTCTTTTACAATAAGGATCAAGGCTCTTTCACTAGGTTCTTCCCAAAAAAATGCTTCAAATATGTTCAAGTAGCCCATATTATATGCTCATTTATGGAGGTAAATTTATGCAAAAGTCCCTCTCATTGTTCTTCTCTAGAATCTTAAAATTCCCATGACAGATGGATTTCATATTCCTGTTCAACCACCTAAATTGTTTCTTTGACTTGCAATTTTGGAAGTTCTGTATTTTTGTGCTTATCATGCTTGTCCTTATGCTTTTCTTATGACTTTCACTGGGCTTATTGTACCCGTTCATAGTATATCCTGTATTCTCTATGAGCTACACATATTTTTCATGTTCCTCCTCGGCTGGATATATTGATGAACTGGAAAGGACCGAGACGCCCCCATAGTAGGTCTTAGGTCTTACCTATTTGTGCCCTACCCATAGTGGGTCTTACTTATCTGTGTAGAACAGATTTGGAAGTCATGAAAGGCATAAATATTGTGATGCACTAATTTATTTTATGAGATCATTTGGTTCTGTTACAACATTTACCCACTTTCTTGAACTCTAGCATTATAGTTTAATCATTTATGAACTAATATACTGCGTGCCACTTTGCATAGTCGTGTTATTTTTTTTTGGTTAATTCATCTATATATAAATACTACACAGAAAACAGTACAAACAAACAAGAAAGTGACTTGCTTCCCAAGGAAGAAAAACCACCATACTCAAAAAAATGTGTGCATTGTTCCAAGTTCATTCTTTTATGTTTTAAGGACATAACCAAGAATAGTTAATTCAAAAAAGGAAATGTATATCTGTTTCAGTTGGAGTATGTAATAACGTTACTTCCAAAAAGAAAATCAGCATAAACTGGAACAACGGAGGGCACTTCTTGGAATTAGAGGTGGATTCAACTGTGATGAAGGTGCAGGAGTTTCCTCTTTCCAATTGGCCCTAAGGATTCATGACCAAAGGAAATGTACAATCTGGCTGGCTTGGGATAGATAGACGAGTTTGACTATGAAAAGGTTTATTATTTTAAGAGTATTGTATACAACCAATTCCTTATGCATATATGTTCTCTTCATGCATATATATTTTCTTGATTAGTGTTAATTTATATTTATCTTGTGAGGTACAATTAGTGGACTCGTGGTCCATAAACCAGATTTTTGTTGCTTATAAAATAAAATACAGTGGTACAAAGACTACATAAACCACTTTATATTTAAGAAAATTCAAAAAAGAGATTTTTATTTAGGTGAAGTCGATGGGTCAAATACCATGGGACATATATTATGGGCTAAATACCATATTTATAAGAGGTATGGTAAATAAATAAATATAAAAGAGGTATAAATAGGTATGGTAAATAAATAAAAATATATCAAATAGGATTAGAAATCAACATCTAATTATATACCAAGCCTTTGGGCCAAATACCATAGTAAATAAAAGAGATATGATAAATAAATAAAAATATAAATGAACCAAAAGTATGGTAAATAAATAATCCTCTTTTTATATTTACTCCATAAACCTCTTCATACTTATCAACACTAAAAACAAAGTTTTATTTAGGTGAAGCCTATGGGCCAAATACCATGGGTCAATCACTATTAATACCATGCAAAAATAAACATTATTAACCTTTATATTAATATTAAAGTATTATTATTATTAAATCTAATATTTATATTAATATTATTAAATTTAATAACTTTATATTAATACAATATTAAATTTTCTATATTATGATATATATTAATATATCATGATATATGTTAACTCTAGATATATATGGGAGGGAAGAACAAAGACATAGAGTGATAGAGGTGGAGAGATAGGGGGAGTGACAAGGGAGAGATGGAAATAAACTGAAGGAGAGGAGGAATGAAGAGAGAGAGAGAGAGAGAGAGAGAGAGAGAGAGAGAGAGAGAGAGAGTGAGAGAGAGAGAGAGAGAGAGAGGAGTGAGAGAGTAGAGAATGGTAAGAGAGGGAGACACAGATGGATGGGAGAGAAAGAGAAGGATAGAGGGAGGGAAATAGTGAGAGGATTGGAGGGTAGAGAGAGAGAGAGATGGGGGAAGAGAGAGGGAGGTAGGAGAGAAAGGGATAGAGAGGACTTGAGAGGGGAGTAGAGATGGAGGGATAGAGAGATGTATTTGCATGGGGAGAGAGGGAGGGAAGAAGAATGAAATAGAGAGTGAGAAATGGAGAGAGAGAGTGTATGTTTAGGGGTTAGATAAAGAGAAAAAGAAGGAGAGATGGAGAGAAGGGGGAAGAGAAGGGGAAAGAAGGAGAGAGGGAGGGATATAGTAACATAGTTGGAGAGAGAGAGAGAGAGAGGGTGGTGGAGGAAGAGAGAGGATTGGAGGTCAAAGAGAGAGTGAGAGAGAGATGGCGGAAGAGAGAGGTAAGTAGGAGAGAAAGGGAGGAAAACGAGGGATGAGAGACAAGACTTGAAAGAGAGGAGGAGAGTGATGGGGGAAGAAAGAGGATTGGAGGGAGAGAGAGAGAGAGAGAGAGAGAGAGATTGGGGAAGAGAGAGAGAGGTAGGAGAGAAAGGGCGAGAGAGGAAGGACAAGAGAGAGGACTTGAGAGAGAGGAGCTAAGAGGGAGGGAGAGGAGAGAGGGAGGTATAGAGATATGGATTGGAGGGGAAAAGAGGGAGGGAAGATATGACATAGAGAGTGGCAAATGGGGAGAGAGAGGGAGTGACAAGGGAGAGATGGAGAGAGTGTGTATGTTTGGCGGTGAGACAAAGGGACAAAGAAGCAGAAATGGAGAGAATGGGGGAGAGAAGGAGAGAGGGAGGGATATAGTAACAGAGTTGGATGGTGGAGAGAGAGAGATAGAGAGAGATAAAGAGGGGAAGGAAGAGAGAGAGGATGTGAGAGAATGTATAGAGGGAGGGAAAGAGAGATGGATTTGGAGGGGGGGGAGAGAGGGAGGTAAGAAGAAATAAATAGAGAGGGAAAGGTGGAGAGAGGGAGAGGGAGTGATAAGGAAGATAGAGAGAGAGGGAGACATGATAGCAGGAGGTAAGAGAGATAGAAGTGGGGGAGAGGGTGAGAAGAGAGAGAGAGAGAGAGAGAGAGAGAGAGAGAGAGGAGGGAGGGATAGATAGATATATTAGAGACAATGTGTATTTTTTGGGGTGATATAGAGAGACAATTACAATGTGGTATGACCATGGGACGCATAAGAGAGGGAGTGAGATTTATACCCTCACCCTATTACCACATCGACCCAATCCCTCTTGAGGAATGTATGCCTCCTTAAGTACCATGAGGAGGCTACATCCCTAAAGGGGCACTCTAGGTTGTTGGTGCAGCTGATTCATTGGTGGGATGCCCACCAACATGCTTTTCATGTTGATCCTAACATGTGGTATGGGCCCACTGAGGAGGAAATATAATTCATTACTACCTATTGAGGGAAGGGTAGGAATTTCCCCAGTTCCTTGACGTCCCTCATGGTGTTGCAATAGAGAGTCAACTTGTCTACTCTCAGAGATATGTTGGGGATCATGTAGTTCATGCACTATATTTTCAGATGTCTAGTGGACAAATAAAAATCACTTCTTTTGGTGCAGAGGAGGTTAGGTGCCTCTCACTATTAATGAGTACCATTTCACACTATAGTAGTGATCGACAATGCATTAGTTGTTTTTTTTTTTCTTTTCTTTTTTTATGTCGATTCTTTGGTGTAGAGGCCATGATGTATTAGATGGTCTGCCATATTTTTGCGATAATTTTGCATGTCTTTAGATAGATGTCATGCTATGATACATGGGAGTGAAAACTTCCCTTTTGCATCAACGCTTTTTTGTTTATTTTTTGAGATGTTTCTGTAGACAAGGCCTACTTTTGACTGTCACCCTCCTAGGCCAATGACTGAGGTGCAGATGCACATGTGAGGTGAGATGATGCCCAAGAGGGGCCTACTGGAGTATATTGCCAAGATTTTCACTAAGGCAAATGCGACTATTGGGCAGTGATGATGACCCCATGTTTTTCTTGGTACCATATCCTTATGTGGGGATGGATTGGTGACAGTTTCCCAACATCCTCTTCACATTGGATGAGCCTATAAATGATAGAGGTAATATTAGTGTTTTCTTTAAATTAATATAGTTTCACTTTATTGTCTTAATTAATTAGAACAAAATTTATTCTAAGACGTTATTTAACTTGTTTTATAAAATTGTTTAAATAAATTGTCTACTTATTATTGTGTACTGTATATTTTGTAGACATCAAAAATTTCATTGGGGACATTCCTCCTCCCCCACCGAAGGAAGATGGATGAGGCTACAGAGGGTGAGACATATCCTCAGATGTAGATGGGTGCGGGCATGCAGGTGTGTAGGGATGTACCAAACTCAAGATGGACTATTGCAACTAACTCTCTAGACTGTTGGTTGAGGAGCGAGTCAACCCTATGACAACTCGAGACATTAGGGAAGATCCTAGGTTCGTGGAGCTCTTGAGGGATTTTCCACACAATATGATGAGTCTGATGCGTCATATCATCAGAGCTACCAGGCTACTAGTAGCGAGGAGGTATCATGGGCATGAAACATATACAAATGAGTCTTCACCTAGTCCTACCCTAATAGATCATGATGGTTAGGGTGATGATCCTTCTGGTGATGAGAGTGGTGATCCTACTTATGGTCCTTCAGATACACAATCTTCACCTAGACGTACTACCCCATCGGATCATGATCAGGGCACCAATGATCCTTATGGTAGTACTCCACCTCCTCATCATTCACCTCATTATCACCCACTAGTGCCTCACATTTTTTATCCTGAGAGAGCAAACAAGTCACTTTCTCCTCCACCTCATAATTCGATTATTGAGGCAGTTGACCATCCATCGTATTCTGCTACAGGCCAGACTGCCACTATTATTGTTGTATTAGATATTTCACTTGATCATGTAGTTATTTGACTTGTTTGTGTGTGTGTGTGTGTGTGTGTGTATGGTGCACTTTTTTTGTTCATGTTAATGTAATTAATTTATATGTTGGTGTTTATGTGTATATTGTGAATTCTTGTTAGATATGTTCATTTAATGTGCTTGCAGATATATGTGTATGTGATAACAATTATTTGACTTGAGATGTACATTTAAGGATGTGTGGTGATGATATTAGATTACAATATTGTGTTTTGTTAGATGTGACCATGACCATGAAGCCCTGTTAGATTATTAGATTTGTGTGCTAGCGAATGATGTTTATATGTGCTAGAGGTGTATATAATTATATGATAGCGAATTTGAATGTGTATTTAAATGATGATTATGTTTGTTAGATGGTTTTTTTTTCCCAAGGAAAAATCATAATTTTATTAATTAAAACAAAGTTACATGTTGCAAATGTTGTGGCGCATTCCATCAATAGTTGTTGACTGCTGATCAAAGTTCATGAAAACAAGAAATAATGTACAAGTGGGGAAAGTCATGCTTTTCGCCCTTTTTTCTTCTCAACCTTTCGCCACTCCCCTTGAGTCGGTAATACAAGTGCTAGTGAAGTGTTGGCCACAGGTTGGGGGTTTTCTTTATTAGATTCTGAGGTGTTTGATATGTGTTGTCATTTGGATCTGCTGGTATCCTTTGTTTCTAGTATCTTTACTTGCTGTGAGTCCATCAGATCTTGTGGATTGAAATCCTCTTCTTTTGTTTCTTTATTCATCTGGTTATTCTCATGGGATATGACATGTTCGGCATCCTCTTCCTCCTCATCACCAAAGAGTGGTGGAGGAAATTGCCATCCCTTGGCTTGTTTCCCTTATTTCTTCTTCCTACGATTGTCTTTTTTGGATTTTGGACACGTGTTTTGTAGATGTCCTGTTTGTCGGCAAGTTCTGCATCTGAATTCTGTATTTTCATAATCTGAAACCTGTGTCCAACACCTCTATCTATGCTTCAGTTGAATTCGATCTGGTAAACCTCTGCTGAGATCTACTTCCACACAAATTCGTGTGAATGTGTAGATTCCTTCCTCCAGTCTTTGGGTGTCCATTTTGATATAACGCCCAATGGTATTACTGATTCCTACAAGGACTTGTTGATTCCAAAGATGTATTGGGAGGTTGTGTAGGCGTACCCAAACTGGCATCCTTGAAACAACCATTGTGTTTGCATCAAATTCTGGAAACCATGGTGTGATGAAGAGACCCGTGGACCCCCAGAACCAAGGTCCTTCCTGTATTATAATATCTCTAGCCTCTGTTGAAGGGAAGTTCACTATGAAGAAACCCTTGGAGTAGAGTTGTATTTCACATTGTGTAGTTCAGTTTGTGAAAATCCAATGAAATAGCTCAATAGACTTGTGCCAAAAATAGTTGAATCTACATATTATAGCTTGTTTTTCAAATAGAGTACAATGCTCATCTGTTTCTGGTATATATGTTTAATTCTTAGGTATAATTCAACTGCTCCACAATATATGGCCTTGGTTCCATTCCTGCTTGTTTTGGTGTTGCTGTGGTATTATTTTTCCCTTGGAGAATGTTTTTGAAAGATATTCCTCCATTTCCCCCCTGATGTATTTCTGTGTTTTTTGCTGAACAACTCCCAATTCCTTCTCCCCTATCAGGATTTTTGTTGTTATCTGCCACGCCACCTCTTAGTCTTAGATTGAGAATTATGGTTGACACAGGTGCGATTTTGTATTCCATAAGAAGTTTGGAGTCCTAGAGTACTCTTCCCCAATGTATCAAATTTTGTAAACATGTGGGATATCCCACTTGTTGGGAGATTAAGTTCTTCAAATACTTCACACAATCGGTTCCATGTACCCAAATCAAATGTGTTTTTCCGACAGGGGTTTTGACAAAAGCTTGGAAACGGAGGGTACTTACCAGAGATCTAGGTTTTGTTGGCATCTGAGGGGGGCTTGTCCGAGCATCAGCATTTGCCCTTTGCCACAATGTGGGCTTTGTGTTCCCTAACATGATTCTAGTGTAGATATCTCGTAGAAGCCATGCCATTGCTATCTCTGCCTCAAACTATGTTGCTCTTATAACCCTGGAAACGTGGTCTCTCCTCCGTTGCATTTTTGTTGTCTCTGGAAGCGAAAGCCATCGGGAGAAGAACTCGTCAATATGCGCCTTGTAGGGATTAGGCTTCAATGGCAGCGTAGATACATCCTGCAGCTGTAACAATTCTAGATCCACCGATGCCATGTCGCAGACTTCAAGGTCACTAGTGCAAAATTCATCATTCCTGCCAAGGCAATCGAGAAGGCTCGAAATCCACTGAGATCGCACCACAAGCGACCCCATGGCATTCCCATGGCCGACCGGGAGGCCGTCCATGGTCCATCCCTCAGCTTCTCTCTGTTCAGGAACTGCTACTCCCTGAGCGGTTTCTTCCTTGGTTGAAAGAGGGCTTTCTTCATCTCCCGCGCCCATCTTCTTCTCTAGGAATTCCTTGGGAACATCTGTGAGCACAGAGAACGCTTCTCCACTTCTTTTTCTTGTATCCAATCTCCTGCTGCCATGAACCTTGACCATTTTATCTGCAAGAAATCCCTTCTTCAAAGAAGGTGATACTCTGTCCCCAAATATGGCAGAGGGCGCGATCATGATCGAGACTTCTACTCCACCTTGCAGATCAACATCGGGTTTCACGTGAAACCCCATAATCAAACCAGGCATATGCAGAGTCGTTGCCATGGAATTCAAACTTGGATTTGCAAAGAAACCATGGAAACCCTAGAACCCTCTCAAAATTTCCCTGAGAGTTGTCTCCCTTTAAAATTTCCTTAGCTGGTTATCATCACCATGATTATTTTTATGAAATGACAGTTATTATAGATTATGTATTGGTGAAATTATATTAAAATTTTATATATGAAATTACATGCAAAACGACTTACTTTAAAAAAATGCACAGATATTTTTACAAATTACAAAGTTTAATATGGTTGAAACTATTATTGTAAAATTATCGTAAATGTTTTTCTATTGCTTAGATAGTTCATACATATTCATTATAACCTAATTAGTAAAAAATTTCAATACTCACATGGAAAAGCTGATTAAAGGTAAAATAGTTTAGTTAGTTCTTAACAAGGCCATATAGCTAGCATTCCCTTCCGCTTAGTTTAATAAAATATTTTAATGTCATGATGTGTTGTATGTACTCCAAACAATAATAAAATTGTAAAATGAGTTATATGAATATTTGTTCAACATTTTTATATTAATTTTTTAAATATAATTAAACATTTTTTTTTTGTAAATAAAGGTTATCTATATATATATATATATATATATATATATATATATATATATATATATATATATATATATATATATATATATATATATATATATAATTGACATTGAAGAGAATGATAACAAGTTAATAATTATTTATTTAATATTGAATGATGGTAATTTTTTATATAATGTTCATATTATAGTACACATGTCATGTCATTAGAGTATAGATTGATATAATGAGAGTTGTACAAATTGTACACATGTTATTTTTACATATTTTTTACAAATTTATATTTTTTAAACTATTTTTTTGTAAATTAAAAGATAAAACTCATAAAAATTGCCTATTCAATACTTTACACCAATGAGAAAATGGATTTTTTTATAATTACAAACCATTTGTGTTTATGGTACATAGTAATTGATATATAATGTTATTTTTCAAATTATTTATATTTACTGTACATAGTCACTAGTGATATAGTACATAGTAATTAATACTAGAGTAAGAAAAAATCAATTCTTTCCATCATTACACAATAAGAGGGGAGACATTTCAACCAATCATATTTGAGATAAATAGAAATAAACTTTATTTAAAAATAATAAATTTAATCTCATAATGTTAAACTTTGGATAGATTTTAATTTGTTTTAGTCAAAGAAAAACTAGTAGCAAGTCAATGAAAAACTGAATACGTTATATATCCTGCCAGCAGTAGGTATAATAAGATGAAAATGTGTAACTCATTCAATTTTTAATACAAAATATTAATAATAATAAATTATTCAAAAATACAATTTAAACAATGAAAAATTACACATGGTCTATATATAGAGATAAAAAACCACTATAGATCCATCTTAATCATATATTTTTGAAGCATTAAAAGAGATTAAATCTTCTGACATGTACATATTTTTTCAAGTTTTTCATTTCAAAAAAATATTTTCATATAATGAGATTCGATCCTTCTTGGCTCTTGGTAGATTCATTGTTAAGATGGATCTTACTGGTTTATAAAATTCAATTTATTGTTAAATTTAAAAAAAACTTAAGTCAGAATTTGTTATAATTAATTTACATCTAATATAACTTAAAAAGTTATATTTTAACAAAATTTAATTTATCAATAAAGTTATGAGAGTTTCAAACAATTTAAATTTAATATTTATAGAAATTCTTACCAATTTAAATTAGAAATTTCTCTCTCTAAAGATGGGGAAGAAATGTAAAACAAGGCTTGTGAAGTTACTTGTAGTTAGAGATTTTCTCTATTGGAAGTTATCACTTAAAGAGGCAATTGAACTTTTTTCTTGATCCAGGAGGATCTCGTTAGATCAGTTACACAGGTTCAGTTTTGTCGTCAACATTCAGTGTCCAGTGTCGTCAGCTTCGACAATGATGTTTATGGTTCAGGTTGTCTGGTAATTTATATGGCTTTCATGGTGATATGGTTTGATACCTGGTTGTGGACATGTGATTGTCATTAGTTCCACCAGGATTTGGTCATCGACGTGGGTTGTCATCCGCCTTGCAGGATTTGGTTGTCGATGGGTTTGTCATCATGTGATGTCGTCTAATGTCGCTTTGTGACATTTGGTTGTAAATGGGTTATTTTAAAATAAACCTAATGTAAAACCTAAGCTTCAACCCTAATGAAAAACCCTAACACTAAAACCCTAACCTAAACCATACATTAAATACCTAAAACCTAAGTTATTAACCCTTTGTATAAACATTACAATGCATAACCCTAAGTCTAATAACCCTTAGACCTTTTGTAAACAATAATAAACATTACAAAAATCATAAAACAGTCCTAACCGCGAGTATGGAGACTACAATGGAGACAGGAGCATGTGAACACGTTCATCGGGTGGAGATAACCATCACAATCAACAGTTGGACTAACCATCAGAGCTGTAAGAGTTTCCATTGTTCATGTGAGAAGTTTGGAGGTTATATGAAACCATTACCCACCAGTTTAGACCGCAAGGCGGAACCGTTAGAGGTAAGCCGTAACTGCACCATAGCTGTCACATAGCAACTGCCGGAGCACCACAAGCCGAAACCATCAAAGATCAATGCTAAGTGGCAACCTGTAGTTAGACCGCCATTGGTCACATGTTAACGACCTCCATCCTCTGCTCGGATAGCAGAAAACTAACGTTTTTGGTTTATTATAAGGTTGGAGAGAGGGTTTTTTAGTCTAATATTGTTATTTGATTAATCCTAAGACCCAATAACATTAACTCCTTAACCATAAACCCTAAATTTAACCCCTAAAGTCAGCCAATTCATCCCTAAACATGGATGAAAAAGTTCAATGTATTTGCAGGGTTTTAAAAATATGTTTTGGTCATTGAAGAGAGAATAAGTGGTTTTGAGTTTTAGAGTGCAGATTCTAGAGGATATAGGCTGTTTTGTTTTCAGTGTAATAAGAGAATCGGGAGTCAGAATTGGGAACCGTGATAGGCGTTGGAAACCTGGTTCAAAGAGATTTCTTATGACAATAACCAGAAGTGCCTACGTGTACATTCACTTTGGTGAATTTGCTGTGTAATCGACCTCCTAGGATTCAATCCTAATAAAGCGGTTGCCTATCTTGAAAGTGGACCCAAAGAGGTAGTCCATTAGGGACAAACTCCATAATCAATATTGTTGTTTGGTATCGCCGTTTATTTGATTTTTCACTTTTGTTTTGCATCTTGCTTATGTTTATCATCTGTCGTAAAGTCTTTCTTCTCAAGTAGTTCTCACGGTTTCAACACTTTAAGTTAACATTCATTTCACTGTTGGCATAATCAATTCTACTTCAATTTTAACATATGATCATTTTAGATCATATAATTTGGTATCAGAGCAGGTTGAATTTGTAGAATTTGTCAGTGAATGTTAACTAGGTCAAAGTCACAACTGGAGAAGGAATCCTTGAGGAGATTAACCCAGAAATTGGAAAACGAAGAGTCGTTCATAAGTCAACCATGACAGGATCTGAAGCAGGTGAAATGCCAGAAACTAAGATGAGTGATGATTAGTTTCAGCAAGCATTCTTGAATATGTAGCAGATGTTGAGAGAACTCTATGAAGATAAGAAGGCGAGATATGTCATTTCTTCTTCAAAGACATTGAAGAAGGACAAAGGTAAAGGCAAGGATGATACACTACCTTCACCCCCATCATCTCTGTCATCATCATCATCTTCTTCTTCTTCCAGTGCAAAATCTAAAACAGAAAAGAAACCTAAGAAAACATCTCTTTTGAAACTTGATGTAAAATTTGAGTTGCCTATTTATGATGACGAAATGAATCCTGAAAAACTAGATAACTAGATTAAGCAGTTAGAAGTGTATTGTCATATTCAGAACATTTCTAACAATAAAACAAGAATTCAGTTAGCTACACTTAGAATGGGGGGAAAAAATTTAATCTGGTGGGAAAGTAAAACTCAAATAGATGTAAAGTAGAAAGGTAAAGTCATCTCTTCATGGTCTAAGTTCAAAGCTCTTAGGAAACAATTCTATCCTTTAGGATACATGAAGCAAGCTATTATTGATGGGAAACACTTGAGTCAAGGTAAAGGGCAGAGTGTTTAAGAGTTTACTCAAGAGTTCAGAAAGAAAGCATTGGCGCTTAGTATTTCATTGGATACACATGAAACTTTGTTAAAATACATTGGCAGTTTACATTCATATTTGTATCATACATTATTGATGTTTAATCCTGATGATTTTGATGAAGTGTGTGTTCAAGCCATACATATTGAATCAAGTGGAAGACCATTCAAGTTTTCACTGCAAGCATCCAAAGAGTTGGAAATCAAAGATTCTAATGACTGTAAAGGGAAGAACAATTTGAAGAGAAAGAAATCGACGACAACTCAGAAGGAAATACCTACTTCTTCTCATTGCCGGAGATTCGGCCATGATGAATCTAAGTGTTGGAAACTTCATCCAGAACTTAAACCCAAAAAGTTCCTTAAAGAGAAGGATGAAAAGAAGGCAATTGCAATAGTCCAGCAAGATCTAGGTTCCGATTCAGGTGATGAAAGGAGGATAACTGCCATAATTTAGACAGGTAAAACTTTTGACACTGGTTCAAGTTCGAATAATATTGCATCTTCATCAAACATAAATCCTTCAAATGAGGATAAACGAGTTGAATTATTTAACATAAGGATAAATTCTAATTGCACAAAGATAGATACAATGTTTGATAATGGATCACAGGAAAATTTAATATCTGAATATTTAGTTAAGAACTTGGGTTTGGAGACACAGAATCATCCAAGACCTTACCCATTAGGATGGATTAATAAATCAACTCAGATAAAAGTCACAAAATAATGTCGATTAAGATTTGTCATTACAACTAATTACATTGATGAAGTGGAATTAGATGTGGTTCCAGTAGACATATGTGGAGTTGTCTTAGGAAGTCCTTATCTTTATGATCGTGATGCAGTATTTTATAGGAGAGAGCATAAATATCACCTTAAGAAAGATGGGGTTGAATTTATTGTCAGGGAACATCAAAACAAAAATCACTTGAATTTAGTTGTTGCTAATCAGATGAAGTGATTAATAAGTTCAAATAAGAGATTTTTAATCATGTGTGTAAAGGAACAACATAAGAATCAACATGATGTTTGTTCAAGTTATGAGTCTCAGTTTAAAGATAGTTTGATCAAAGAAGTAGAAACTTCTCTAGTTCTATTTAAAACCAAACATCTTCCTCATAAGCATGGAATACAACATGAATTACAGTTGATGCCTAAAGCTCCTCTTCCTAATGTCAAAATGAATCAATTCAATCCAAGTTTGGAAGTTATAAGTTACAGGGATGCAGGTCAGTATTGGGGAAAGTCAATGTTCAATTTCTCTTGTATTGTGTCACCATTTCATGTTTCAAACAGTTTGGAAGCCTCTTTTCAAGTGGAGAGGAAGCCTATTTGTTTTCATATCAAAGCCTTTTCTAAAGTAGTGTTAAAGTATCCAATACATCTAAGGGAAACTTATGCATCAGGGGAAAGTGCTAATCAATCAAAACATCATTTAATGAATAAATAAACAATGATTCAAACAAATCAATAGCCATTTCAATACTTTCAAAATCAAACTAAGTTGCAATAGTTTTCATATAACAGTTTGATGGGTTTATTGCAACAATTTCACTTAGTAATCAGGAATCAGGAAAGTATATCAAATCCAGTAGCTAGTATGATGTCAAAAATGTCTTTGATTGTCTCTGTCATTCTGCAATATAGATTTTTAATACATGTAAAAAGTATTGAACAATATCCTGTAAAGACTATTTTCAAAGATATGTATGAATCCCTAATTCATGGTATTTCATGGAAAGAAATCAATTGCCATGGTCATAACAGGTTGTTTAACCATCTTCGCAAGTTTTTCATACTGCAGATGGATGGAGCAGGACATCGATTAAAAATGTGCCATGGTCAGCATCATCAGGGTCATCACTTTTAGGTGATTGATTGAATGTATTGGTACATCATCAGGGCAAGGTGGAGAGTGAGGGAGCTCTACCCTCATTTACTATCTGTCTAGTCAAACTTTTGTGGTACAAAAGCATTCAAGTGGAGAGGATTGGTCCAGGAGGATCTCTTCGATCAATTACACAGGTTCAGTTTCGTCGTCATCATTCAGTGTCTAGTGTCGTCAGCTTCGACAGTGATGTTTATGGTTCACGTTGTCCGGTAATGTATATGGTTTCCATGGTGATATGGTTTGATACCTAGCTGTCAACATGTGATTGTTGTCAGTTCCACCAGGATTTGGTCGTCGACATGGGTTGTCATCTGCCTTGCAGGATTTGGTTATCGACGGATTTGTCATCATGTGATATCGTCTAATGTTGCTTTTTGACATTTAGTTGTAAATGGGTTATTTTAAAATAAACCTAATGTAAAGCCTAAGTTCTTAACCCTTTGTATAAACATTACAATGCATAACCCTAAGTATAATAACCCTCAAACCTTTTGTAAACAATAATCAAAATTACAAAAATAATAAAACAATCCTAATTGCAGGTATGGAGACTACAGCGGAGGCAGGAGCATGTGAACATGTTCATCGGGTGGAGATAACCATAACAGTCAGCAGTTGGACTAACCATCGGAGCCGTAGGAGTTTCCATTATTCATGTGTGCAGTTGGGAGGTTAAATGAAACTGTTACCGCACCAGTTTAGACCACAAATAGAAATCGCAAGAGGTAAGTTGTAATTGCACCATAACTGTCACATAGCAACTGCTAGAGCACCACAAGCCAGAACCGTTAGAGATCAACATCGGGTGGCAGCTTGCGGTTAGACCGCGGTTGGTGTTGACGGCCTCCCTCCTCAGCTCGGTTAGCAAAAAGCTAACAATTTAAGTTTATTATAAGGTTGGAGAGTGGGTTTTTTAGTCGAATATTGTTATTTGATTAATCCTAAGACCCAATAATATTAACTCCTTAACCATAAACCCTAAATTTAACCCCTAAAGTCATCCAATTCATCCCTAAACTTGGATGAATAAGTTCGAATGTATTTGTAGGGTTTTAAAATGTTTTTTTGCTCATTGAAGAGAGAATGAGTGGTTTTGAGTTTTAGAGTGCAGATTCTGGAGGATATAGGTTGTTTTGTTTTCAGTGTAATAGGAGCATCGGGAGTCGGAATTGAGAACCGTGAGAGGCATTGGAAAGCTGGTTCAAAGATATTTCTTATTAAAGTGACCAGAATTTCCTGTGCATATTTAGTTTGGTAAATTTGTTGTGTAATCGACCTCCTTGAATTCAATCCTAATAAAGCAGTCGCCCATCTTGAAAGCGGACCATAGACATAGTCCATCAGGTATGAACTCCGTAATCAATATTGTTATCTGGTATTGCTGTGTATTTACTGTTTTCACTTCTGTTTGCATCTTGCTTATGTTTATCATCTGTCATAAACTCTTTCTTCTCAAGCAATTCTCACTGTTTCAGCACTTTAAGTTAACATTCATGTCACTGTTGGCATAATCAATTCTACTTCAGTTTTAACATATGGTCATTTCAGATCACATGTTAATTTGGTGCTGATTTGGTTCTTTATTTTCTATTATCGTTAAAATTTATATTTTTATACTTAAATAATACAAAAATGATACTATATTACATTTAACTTTTTGACAAATAATATATTTGATTATTTCTTAATGAACTCAAGAAATATTAGTTTTTCCACATACTTATCATGAGATAGTCACTAAAATTCATGTTCTCACATTTCTCTTAGTTAATACATCGTGTTTACAAAGATAAAGACATGCCTACTTTAAATAATTTACTTATAAATACATAAAAATTGATATTATTTCTTACGTAATCTAATAGGAAAGAAAAATGCATCACCAAGTCTATTTTCAATTCAAAAAAATGCCTCTTAATCACCACCACAATATTTATCATTTAATTCTTAGCCATAAAATATTTATTAATTCAACTTTTATTTATAATTACCATGTTAGAAAATAGAGGTATCAGAGAGTGATTACATATAACACCAAACACACTGCTACATATTTATTGATCACAACATTTACACATATATAAGACACAAAACACTAACTTCAACACATTTATATCAAGATTACAACTCATACATAAGAAACAACAACTTCTAGATTGACGCTTGGGAACTCACAATGACAACTCACAACAACACATGGAAGCTTTACTTCCAACAACCTCCCTTATTGCTTACATGGAAAACATTGAAAACACATATTGCAACAACAAGGATAACCTATGTCTGACTAGTCTTCATCAACACTCAAATTCACTATGGAATATTGCAAACACCATGCTTTCACCACCACATCTTCAATCTTTCACTTGGCCTCCATTTAAAACGTAACCGCCTTTGACCACCGTCTATGAACTTTGCAAGATCAACAATATTGACACCTCAGCTCGTTGGGGTTTCCACGATAAGAGCCTTCAAGTAATGAACCATCCTATGGACCAGCCACCATCTATTAGATATTTCGCTTTTGGTTATCCATTAGTTGCTGGGATGGAGCTCTAGATACTAAATGCATTCAAAAGTTGATCAAAGAACTTGACCTTACTAACACAAGAATTGATGTTTTAGACACTAGGGCTTCCAGTTTAAGAACAACCAACCCTTTTTATAACCAATAAAAACCCAAAAATCAACCACCAAAACATACAAAGATAAAATCAATGAACCTCTTTATTGATATGTGGTAGATCAGATCAAATATAATAATAAGAACTTTGCATATTGGTATTTGCCAACAAATCTACAACGTTTTGATCTCGATCTTTGGATAAACAATACCACAATATTTTATTAGTTCAGATCTAAAATGAGAAATGCCAACATTCCACTTGCATGCCACAATTGTACATCTTGCACCATCTGGTAATCTTGAGAACCACCATTTAAAACATGTAGACATTGCTCTCAATTGTAGATCCACATTATATCGAACCAAATCTATGCTGATCCAACTTCTTCACAAGCATATCTCCTCTTCTTTTACAAATATTTGTCTACAATGCAACTTCACACAACAACAACAACCCAGATCTTCACAATTCTTATTTTCATTCAACTATCCACAATCCGCACACAAATCAAATAATAGATCAAACACTCTATTAAACTAATTTATGTACAAATGGGTATCATGGCTAAAATTTCATGGTCTCGGCCCCTCTTGCGAGAGAGTCAGGGATGAACTAGCTATGATACCATGACAAAAAAAATTGAGAGATCAAAGAGTGATTACACGCAACAACAAACACACTGTTATATCTTTATTGATCACAATAGTTACACATATATAGGACATAAATCACTGACTTCGATACATTTAGATCATGACTACAACTCATACATAGGAAACAACAAGTTCTAGATTGATGCTTGGGAACTCACAATGCCAACTCACAACAACAAATGGAAGCATTACTTCCAACATTTCTCTTAGCTAATACATCATGTTTACAATGATAAAGACATGTCTACTTTAAATAATTTACTTTTAAATACATAAAAATAAATATTTTTTTTACATAATCTAAATTGGAAAGAAAAATGCATCACCAAGTCTATTAGAAATTCAAACAAATGCCTCTTAATCGCATCACACTATTTATCATTTAATTCTTAGCCATAAAATATTTATTAATTGAACTTTTATTGATAATTGCTATTGAAAAGAAAACTAAAAAATCTTCAATTATCCATGAAGAAACAATTAAAACCTCTCATGCATCCATGTAAGCCCATTTGTTTCTCTTATATATGGTCCATAAAAGGACGTAATCAACATTTGACACATGCAGATAAGAACTCCTTTTAGTTTACTTAATGTTGCAAGAACTGAAATTTAAATAATGTAAACATGATTTTACCTCTCATGTCAAGTATTTAATCTTACATATTAATAGACAATTTTTTCATTGTTAAAGTCCCCATATATTTATCACTACATGATTTATATTGATTTTGATATAAACCTGAGGAAAAAACATTCGAAATGATTAATAAACCAATAAGTATCTAACATCTAATTATACATTCATTCTCTTTAATTCCTTTATCTCAACCATTTTATGTCAGTTAGGGAAGAATCGACTTATTTCATTGAAATCATGAAGTTCTCTTGTGAACCTTTCTAGAATAAATATTCAATGTTATTTTTCCAAATTCCCTATTTTCACATTTTTAGGATATTATTCACATTTTCCTATTTGAGAATGATTGTCACCTTGAATCCTTATTATCATAGATATTCTATACCATGTTTTCAAAATTTATATATATGGAGATATGTTGCATAATGAAAATAAGGGAGATTATTTTACTATGTTGAAAAGACGATGGTTGTAGTAGGCCTTTTAGTACACATATATAACACAAATATGTTTTTCCTTCTCCATTTTCGATTATCACTTTGTGAATTATTTTAGATTGATACAATGCCATTTGAGAAAGGAGATAATGAGTATAATTAGATTGATATCTAAAAAAAATAGAGTTATAAATAAGCATTCTTAATGGAGTGCTCACTTTTAGGATTCAAAATGGACTTTTACATCATCTACAGTAGAAAATGTTTATATTAGAAATATATGTTTGGGGTCACAAAAGTATGGAAAAACAGTACAAATTTGATAACTCATGCTTAGAATTACAATCTTTTGATCCATCATGATGTCTATCCAAATCCTATAGAAGAAGTCTACTGTAAATTAGAATTAAACATATTAAACAAATATGTTAAAATTTTAACTTTTAAATTATAAATTACATAATTGGAAATACTTAGTTTTAAGTGTAAAAATGTTTCCACTTGAAAAAAGTGTGTAAAAACGTTTGTGAATCTTACCAATTATATGAAATGCCAAAAATATGAATAAAAAACATTATAATTAGTGAAATAAAGGAAACTAAAACATACCATAATAGTATAAATGATGAAATAACACAAGTACATATCAAACTCCATTGTCATCACCCTGATTATCTTCCTTTGCTTGGCATGATAACACTGCCATTCTAAAAAATATGTTTTTATCTAGGGTCGTGTCTTAATACGAACCACCAATCCCTATTCAACACATCTAGGTAAAAAAGCTCCTGGTTGCAGTGTTTGAGGAAAACATAAGGCTTCCCAGCTTCATGCCACATCTTTCTAGAGTTGATATATATCAACCCACTATCGCAATCTTCCGTTACATTATTTTGATCAAAGGTGTTCCACCACTTGCACCTAAAAATAACACATTGGAATGAACATAATTCCACTTCAATGGTCTCTTGTATATTTTTGATGTAACCTAATGTCCCCTGTATTAGGTTTTGTTCACGGTGGCTAGCACGAATAGATTGGTTAAACTCAACTTCCACTCCACACTGATGTGTCATGCATCCATCATTGACATCCTTCGTGCAAATCTAGTGTCCATATGCCCACACAGATGGGAACAAATGCACATATAAAAAAGTGAAAAAATCATACTGTCATGTGTCTAATAGCTCGAACATAATTAAAATATAAAATATAAGTGTTACAATTTAAATTTGCATTATGAAGGTAAAAATTTACATAAAGATATTATTAGTGAGTTGCTCCACCCAATCCCTATGTTTAGTGCATCCTCGCTAGCATGCAGGTAATGACCATATGCACTGTTTTTCTATCTGACTTGATCAATGACCCAACTATTAGGGCATGTCATTGACATATTTTCTTTTAAATGACTAGGATAAGGCATGCTTCTACCATTCAACCATTTGAATTCTTTCATTTCACTGTCCCATTTCCTCCTCTTCTGTTCGTATAATATGACCCACAACTGTGTTGCTTCTGAATTGTAAAGAATGAATTTGTTGATTTCTTCAATTTCATAATTCGCTGATGAAATCAAACCAACATATATAGTATGTATGAGATCAAAATATACTACATTAATTATGAAGTTCAGTGTGAATAGTTACTGTGTAAAAATTTGACAAATGGCAAGTCACTTACTCTTTATCATGCACCTTTTCCATTCATTTAGAGAAGCACCCCTTCTCTTTTGTCTTGATCCATTTTGTTCTCCCAAATTACCACACTTAGTGTGTTGTCGATATGTTTGATGTGCTCACTGGAATAATAGAAAGAATCATACGATATGTACCCCTATGCCATAGACCCCTCAGGTTTTTCCCTTTACCGAACAAAACTTTTCAATTTCTTCATGTACCTCTCTATGAAGAATATCCAATGACAAGAAACCACCCCAACTAATTAAACCTCATCTACTGTGTAAATTAGAAGATGAACCCGCAAGTCCACGAAACTCGTCAGTAGTTCCTTCTCAAACACACAAACAATCTCAGCTATCTCTTGATTCCATCATGGAATGCTAGCCATATGAATTTTCTTTGATGTGATCCAACATACAAATGCATATAATTTAGATATGGCTCATCGTAGGTCTTCGGGGAAGTCATGGATTACACACCTACGCATACACTAAGGATAATGACACTACAAAGTAAACACATACAAAAATCAATTATATTTTATCCCATTGCATAAAAATAATAAAAAATAATAAAATCATGTTTTTTAACATACGCACTCTTACAAGGTTCAAATGGTCATGCGATTTCAACCCTAACAAATGGTCTTCCACAGTGAAGCAACGTCGTAGTGAAGAACCATATAAAGAAGGAACCCTCACACCCATTATAACTTCCTTTGCCAAATAAAGATCATCTTTATTTAAAATCCATGGGAAATCACCTTCTATGAAAGGCCAAGTGGGACCAACCTCTCCTCTACTTTCTTGTCTTGGACATTGTTTCTTTTTAATTTTTGAATAAATAAGATCTCTCCTGGCAACCAATGTGTCATTTTATTTCGATGATATGTGCCTCCATAATTAATATGAAACATTTTTAAATATATGCATGGGACCTATTAGGTGGGCAATCTTAAGATGCTCTCAATAAGGAAGCTCATAAAAGACAAATTTCCTTTTCATCCAAGTGGGTAATTTCTCAACATAGGTGTCGAAGAATTATAGATCTTCGAACATATGCTCCCCATTTGAATCGAACATTTATGTAATATCCTTCTCATTCTCACTCTCATATGCTCTGAGCTATTCAACCGTGTCAGTATTGTAGGCCTTTGGGTTCTCTCTAATTTACCATTCAAAGTGGATGTTGTTGTTTTGTAAGGGTGTTTTTTTGGGAGGAATACCCTGGAGCAGTTATACATTGGATTTCGTAGGTGGTTGGACCACCTAGCCTGTAGAGAAGGTCCACAACATTTACATTCATAATACCCTTTTGTTACAAGACCTGCAAAATTATTGTATAATACAGGGCACGTTAGAGATCATGAACATCAAAACAATTGCAACAAATTAAATTAATATGCAATGAAACAATATTGTTACATATATAAACAAATCAATAAACATGTAATTTACCAAAGCAAACTCCTAAGCCTGGATAATCATGTATGGTGTAAGCACATATGTCGTACAACGTAAAACTCCTCTTTGTTGCAATGGGTCTTGATACATCGTATACATGTATCTATTCCTATAATTCCTTCAATTCATCTACCAATGGTTGTAAGTAGACATCAATATTCTTCACTTGTCGTCTACTAGGGACTATGAGAGTTAATATAAGATGTTCATTCTTTAAGGACAACCATGGGGGGATATTATTATTGATCACTACTATAGGCAAAACATAATAGTTGGTGTTTTGGGGCGAATATGGGTTAACGCCATCCATGGATATGCAGAATTGTAGACTTTTTACTTCATCCTTGAATTTTTCGGGCCATGTATCCTTTATATGCTTCATGGCTATTGAATCTGTTAGGATTCACATAACTCCCAAGTCACTTATGTGTGAGGCATGCCATCCCTGCAACATAGCTAATTCTTTGAAACAAAAGAACCTTTGAATCCTTGGGATTATAGGAATGTGCTTCAATATCTTATGAGGAGGACCATGTGATTTACCCTTTTTTTATTATGGTACCTGTCATTGCCACATTTTGTACATATCTCATTGTTTGCATATTCTTCTCTATATAGAATAAACTCATTCAAACATGCAAGATATGATATGTACTCAATACCCAACATTTTCAACAACTGATTAACATCTTTGCAGCTACCGAGAAATACATTATCACTCGGAAGAACCTTATATTTGAATAACATGTTTTTGGTGGGCACTATAAATGTACAATGTCAATATTTAACATTCATAAAATTGACCATTTTTAATGTTCATTGTGTGACAAGATTTGATCTCAAAATATAAGGGACTTGATCATGGTCAATTACCTCAATATTACTGAGAAACATGCATTTGACATGCAAAATTTGCTTTCAAGTTGTATGGTAACATAATTGTCCCCAGTTGGGTAGACTGATTGGCTATCAGGTCTGAAGAGAGGGGTGGTGGAAGCATATTTTAGGCTTTCAAATAAGGTACCAATAATATGGGCATCATCTGCTAGCTCATAATTAGGGGATGCATCTAACAATATTGCCTCCATGCCAGTCATATCCCATAAATAATCATCCATACCTACAACCTCTATTTGATTGCCTCCATTTGCAAATTGTGATGAAGAATTACTATTGTTGTAGCCATTCCTAATTGGTGAATTTAGATGTAGTGGGAACTGAATAGGTGGTTGATTCAACCATTCTTTGTATGCTTCTTCTCTGAGTTTTTCTCTTAATGTAGACTTCTCTCTATTTCACATTGTAGTGGGGTGCTCTAGAAGTTGGTAGGTGGGTCACTTGTCATCAATAGAATCCTAATTTCAAAAAATATTGAACATTAGTACATCAATTATATTAGTAATCACAATGCAATTAGTTTGTTGAAATTACATTATACCAAATAGTTATTACCATCTCTGACCTAGGATCATTGTTGGAAGATGCGATGTTCCAATTGGCAGGGTGAAGCGACTATCCATTTTCATCTACCAACTACTTGAAATATGCTACTCCTAATAATGGCTTCCAATGTTTTTGAAATAGAGGAATATTTTCTACATCTAAACTCAATTTTGAACTAGGATCCTACAAATTTGGATATATTTTTATTTAAATTGTCATGGATAAAAAAAAATAATTCAATTAGATAATCGAAATATAAATAAAATGTGAACTTATTGGAGATGGAAAGGGAGAAATTTGTGAAGGACTTTGAGCAATATCGAATGAGATGGAATATGAAGAATTGACCATTTGGTATTATGAGATTTTCTCCCTGCATTTGAGAAAAATCAACAATAATTTTTTGTGTACATATCTCAAATTAATTTCAAGAACCATATAACCACAATTTGAATTTCAATATAGTTTTCAAACCATTTTTCAAGAATAAGGTGACTTTAAGCAAAAAATGTATACTACGAATCACTGTAACTCATGTGGATGGATACAAAAGGATAATTTGAGATTACATGCCATTTTATGTGAACAAAAAAGAATTCAAATAACTTTTAAAGCACATCGGTGTTCTTGTAAATTTCAACGCACCAATGCATTTAATAATAATAACACTGATGCATTAATGTAATATCTGCATCGATTTCTGGGATTTCGAAATTGAAAATAAAATCTATAGTATCAGTTCTCTTCTAACACTAATCACACCGATGTGTTTCTATAAAAACTACACTGGTGTATTAAAATAATAACCGCTCCGTTTCTAGGATTTCAAAAATAAAAAAGGAATTCTATCATGTCAGTGCCCTTATAAAACTCATCTCACCGATGCATTTCACTAATAATCGCACCGATTTCTGGGCTTATGAAAATTAAAAAAAAGGAATTCTATCATATCGATGCATTATAAAAATTTAGTGCATTGATAAGTTATATTAACTGGTGCACGTCACACAAAAACACACCAGTGTGTTTTCCTCTAAAGCACAACGATGTTCATTAAAGAAAACAACGATTTTTTTTTTCAAATTGAAAAATCAACAGTAAATGATTTTTCAAAATCTAATTTCATAAAGTTTTTTAAATAGTAAGAAGTTATTCACTATTTCATTTTTTTCCCAAAATTTCAAGGGAGAGATTTGTAAGAGAGACAAATTGGGAGCATTATGGAGCAACAAAATACTTTCAAACAACAAAACTATTTAGAAGATCAAAAGTGGAAAGGTATGGTGATTCACACAAAACCCTGCATAGTAAGATTTTTAAATTTTAATGTTGATTTTACTAATAATTTTTTGTTACAATTTCTGTTAGATTTAATTAAAAAAGGGATTTGCAAGAGCAACATACTAGGAGCACCATGGAGCAGTGAAATACTTTGGAACATCAGATCAACTATTCAGAAGATCAGAGTTTGAAATGTATGGTGATTTACTCAAACACCTGCATAGTTAAAAAATTATTTTTTATAGTTGATTTTACTAAAAATAAATTTTACAATTTCTATTATATTTAATTAAAATTCAAAAAATAATAAAAACCATGCATAAAAAAATTATATTGATTTTACTAATAAATTTTCTTACAATCTCTATTCCTATTTATATTTAATTAAAATTCAGAAGAAAAAAATCAATACTTACCTTAAACCCTTGCTTATTCTTGTTCATGTGACTGCAAAATCTCACCTTAGGGCTTGAATCCCTCTACCACTTCACAATTAGGGCTTTTCATTTTAGGGTTTTTAGATTTAAGGGGTTTATGTATTATTATATATAAGGTATTTCACATGTAAAGCATGGGGACCCGTTGTTGAATGGGATCCAAACCCTGTCAGCCCTACCCGTTTTTCTAAAAAACAACTTTTGTTTACCAGTGTGTTATGGTTTAAAAAATGCACCAGTTCTTCATGTTTGATATAAAGCACCAAGACACCTATGTCAAATAGAACCATTAATTCAAAATGCATTTTTTTTATAAATTAAATTTTCACTGTAAGTGTTCAATAATTAAATTCTCGATGTGTTTATTAAAGTATGACGCATTGATGCCCCATGTTTTATATAACGCACCGGAACACCTATGAAAAATAACATCATTAAGTCAAAAAAACAATTTTTTATTTTTTTGTTTTCATTTTTACTGTGATGGCGATGCTTTTATCATTACATATCGCGCCAATGTCATAATTTAAAGTTAAAAAAAAAATCATGATCGATGCTTAATAATTAAATGTCTTGCGTGTTAACTGAATTAAATGCGCTGATGTGTTTTGTTCACATAATCACACTAATTTCTAGAGCTCTTTTTGGCTTAAAATTATGTGATTTATTTATTAAATATATTTAATGGCTTCTGTATTTGATGGTACAAGTTTCATATTGATAGTGAGATTGTCTTTCATATTAATCACATTATTAAATAAATGTGTCTAAGAAGTTGTCAAGTGGCAAAAACACTGATCAACACAATGATAACATATAAAAAAAATAGAAAAGGCAAGTTCTTTGTAAATTATTTACAAAATTAATAGGTTTGAACTATATGTAAGTTTAACTAATATGCATTGATTAGTGTGTGTCATGCAGAGCCACAAAATGAGGAAGCTCAATAAGATTATTTCTAATTTAAGTGCAGAATAGTGTAAAAGCCTGATGGAAAAATTGCAGAAGGATGAATTAAGTGAATGAAAAAATATTATTCAATATGAGTTTTTTTTCTTTTGAATGTTCATTAATTTTATACTTAAAAATATTATATAACATTTTTCAAGGAATGTATTAATTCACATATGTTTAATTCTCTAAAGAAACCAACAATGAAGGAAAAGAATGTTGTTCTAAGAATAAATAATTATAGAATATGTAAATGATGATGAAATGATCCTTAGCTCATCTTGAGTGGTGCTAGAGGTTAATGAAAAGGGGATTTTTTTTACAGAATTATGAGGGATATAATGGAACGAATGTATAAGCATAGTTTCCTCTTCCAATACGAAAATCAATCCAATGAATCTAAGAACCAAGTTATATTAAAACTACGAAAAGCATTTCCAGAGCAATGGTCAATGAGACATGTGAGACTTGCAACAAAAACATACAAAAACAAAAAAGAATCATTCAAAAAGTAATATTCCTAATTAAAATGTTTTTTTGGAATTATATGTATATATTGCTACAAAGCATTCAATTATTAATATCAATTTTGTTATATTTAGTTTTCATATATCAATATAAAAATAATTTATAACTTTTGCAAGAAGATTATGAAAATCCCAAAGGATAAACGAAATGATATCCAACACATTAAGAATGTCCAAAAATGTGTATAAGGAGATGGTCAAAGAAATGGACATAATTGCATCACATGAGAATCCATATCTACAACTGCATGCTTCAAATGTATGTAACCATAGAATTTTCTATTAGGTACATATAAACAAATAATTTAACGTTAAATATTAATTTTCAAGTATTTCTTGTAGAAAGAAAACAAAATGGAACATTCAATACATAGAACGACATGAAAAAGAAAAGAAGGGTTGGTATCAAATTTTGTGAGTAATTGTTAATATTTCCTTATAAGAACTTAATATTTCATTTTCTTATATTTTAAGTTGTTTTACAACAACCATCATTGAATGTATTCAAATAGGTGCTAACATACAAATAAGAGCCATCAAAAGAATTGATTGACATTGGGTTAAATATGGGTTGTGAGTATATGTTTTACTTCTCTGAGTTTATAATTAATAGAACAAAAAAATCCTTTATATTAAATCTATGAAACTTGTAGGAAACAAAGTATGGAACTACGCCAACATAAGAGTTATTGCAACAAGGCATGAGACTTGGTTTCGAAACCATGTCTACAGTTCACGAGTCACTTCTTGCTATGGTGCATTGCTATTCTATTTACACTGATGCATATTATTTATTTCAATTTTCATTATTCTCACCAATGTAGATACACTCATTACACTTTATTTTTATGTTTGCCAATGGAACAAGAAGAAGACGAAAACAATCGATGCAATCAACAAAACATCCATCCAAATAAACCAAGTTATGGAAGTAGCTTGAGCAGTACTGACAACAAGTCCAACAAAGAATGATGATCTATTTGGATATCAATGCAAGTTGTTGTATTTTTTGAAATAATTGTCTGTAAAAATCAAACATTCTGTTTAATGTAATGGACATGGTGTCCAAATTGAAAGATGAGGGGTTACCAATAACTATCTCATTTTGTATGACAAAGAGCCTCTTATTCATATATAATAAATTACATTTTAATTTATTTTATTGCATTATCCAATGTCACTGTGAAATGTTACACCACCAATTAAATGTATGGATGATTAAATATTACAATGAAGAGATGCAAAATCTAATCATATAATAAATTAATCCAAACATCATATACATATGCACTAATAAAAATTTAATTTATATTAATATTGTTATAAGATATATGTCGATTTTTCGATGAATAATGGATTTAAAAAATCACAATAATTAAAATATCATATGTTGATGTTTCTAAAAAAAGAAAATGGATATTGAGGCATCATATATTAATACATATTGCTCCAAATACGGATTTTTCAGCAATGATATTTATAATAATAAAAAATGGTATTGTCTGTAAAAAATTGTATAATAATAAAAAATCTTGGTGTGTCTGTAAAACAAATACGCACCGATGCATTATATTATGTAAAAGTACTGATGAGGAAAGACTATTTTCATGACTCGATGCCTTTTCTGAACATTACAATGTTGGGGCGTTCGAAAAAAATGAGCACCAAGGCATTATACTCTTCAAGCAGTGACATCGTTTTCATTTAACACTTTGGTGCATTGTAATTCTTAAAGCACTGATGCTTTCATAGCACCAACACCTCACAGCTCAAAAATATTTTTCCACCCCCAACACATTATTCAAATTAATAACACCAGTTCTTTTATGTTAGTAGTGCACTAACATGTTTTTATAATACATAAGCATCAACGCTGTAAATTTAAATAAAAGCACTGCTCTACAATTTTTTTTTTCTGCATCGGTGCGGTTCCTAAAAGGTACTTCCCGAGGCATTTTTTTAATACATAAGCACCAAGGAGGTATACTTTCTAGGCTATGATGTTGTTTGCATTCACCCCCTGCTGATTTTATTTAAATTTACAATACCAATACTTTTATAGTGTTAGCACACTGGTGTTTTTTCCCATTAAACACACTACAAGAAACACATGCTAAAACCTCCAGATGCCTAAATTTGTTTAGTTGTGATGAAGTTCCGTTATTACCTCCACTAAAAAATTCACCGCCACAAATGGATGTTGGAGGTTTTTTTGATAATTTTTGCTAATTTGATAACACTAAAAACCTTATTATAACCTCCGCTAGAAGGTAATTTCCTTATAGTGTAACCAACATATAACCATAGTAAAATCCATGGAAATCAACCATAAAATCAACTCAATGATCAATACAAGTGCTCATAGGTCACAATAAGAAAATAACTTTTATTAACATATACAAAAACAAACCAAGTTAGGGACTTCCACGTATCGCCCGACCATAGATTGGGATAAACCAAATCTATATTTAAGACAATCACCCCTGTGTCATATTCAAAGCATGAATGTGGGATTATATGGGTCAAACAAAAATAGAACCATCCAGGGCTTCCAGAGGCCAAACCACCTCAACCCTCAACCATAGTGATTTCACCTAACCAATCTAGAAATCACTAAAACGAAAACAAGCTTGGATGCCTCCAAATTTCTTCACCACATCTAGAGGTATTTTATTGTCTCCACCCATCCATCAAGAATTCCAGGAGAAAACCCATATCCACCCTTAACCCTTGGGAATTTCTTTGAGACCACCTCACCAGGATCCAAATTCAATTGGCTATCCAAAGTTTAAACCAACACAAGGCACCCACAACACCATGGCTATCCAGGAAATGGTAAGGCAAGGTTGAAACCACTATCAATTCAGGCAAATCCCATGCCAATGATGACAAAATAACCAATGAAAAACATGCAAGTACCATGAATCTAGAAACCAACAAGGAAATCACACATGCAGCATGTTACTTGCAAAGTATCCTTGTTGTAGTTGTTGATCCAACCTTCGTTTCCACTGTCCTCCAATTCCTTGCTTGTTCTTTGCTTACTTTCATCAAGTCCAAGTCAATGCTATAATACTCCAAGAATCCTCTAAGTGTGGAAGAGTGTAAGTGTATTGAAGAAGAGAGCTAAAACTAAATTGACCAAAGCTAGGACTAAAAAAAGCTATGAATTGTTTCTGTGATGCCTTTTTATCATTGATGTCCAGTCTCTTCCACTTCCTTTCCTTTTTCCCTTTTCTTTCCTTTTCCTTCAATTTACTCTAATTTCCTTTGCATGCAAATTTGTGTCTCTTCATCTCTTTTTTCTCTTATTTTCCTTTATTTCTCATAATTAAATTCTATTTATTGCCTCTTTGCCTTCGTCAATGCCTTTGCCAATTTCCATAACCATTAATAAACCACAAGTGATGTCCACTATAATGTTTACCCACCATTTAACTTGGAATAAATGTCCCATTACCTTGGTTTAATTTTATTTACATGGATAACCAACCAGGGGTTGTTACACCAATTCCAAACATGAAGGGATTGAATTCTTATAAAACAACTCACTAAACAACAAATGGATATATTAAAGGTCAATGAAATTGTTAAATTCTTAATTTTTTGCACATTTTCCTAGAGCACAAAATAAACCAAATAATAAGGACAATATATGATTTTCATGAAAATAGATACTATGAAACACTACATAGAAAAGCGAAGTGTTGGCCTATGGTAGTTAACCTATCCTGGACTATAGGCAAATTCATATGCAAAACATACAAAATTATCAGCAGTCAATAATCATGCAGAGCGTTATGAAACCAGCTCAAAAAAAGATAGAATGGATAGATCAACGCCTTAGAATTCAGCCTCTTTGAGGGGGCAACCTCCTTTACATTACATAAATGAACAATTCATGATTCAAATGAAAAAACCTCCTTTCTATATATAGGAGTCTAAGGAGTCACAATATAACCCAGCCAACCTAATAATAATAATATAAAGCCACAAAAATAACAATAGAGGGATTCTATGGGGCACAGTAATAACAATATGGGGACAATAGGGGCACAACAATATTAATAAGGGATACAACTACAATAGTAATGGGGTAATCACTAGTATTATAGGGACCTAACATAGAGAAACTAAATTCAAAGTGTATTAACCCCTAAAGTTTACCCCTTGCAAATTTAGAGGGTTAAATACTAGCATATATAATTTAGTTAGAATTCAAAATACATATATGGATACATGTTTCGGATTGGTTCCCAAGATGAGTAGCCTCAATCTTGATTCAATCATGATTGAGACAATTTTTTGCATAGTTTGGAGAGAGTTGCTATTCTTAGTAGGTTCCCTACCTTCTAGAAGAGGGAGTTCCGGGGATGATACAATAGTATGACCTCACAAAGTTTGAGACTTGTGGCAAGTGACAAGTGGAGTGAAACAAGATCTTAGTTAGACAATCTAGTCAAATAGAACATTGTAATAGCAAGTGTATAAGACACAAAAAAGACTTGCATTCATCATGATAAAAATTTTGACATATGAAAAGGAATAGAAATCAATAAACATGACAAGAAAACCAAAATTCATAAAAGAGTTTAATGCATAATAAATTCCACCTAAGAAATATGCACCAATCTATCTATCAATAGAAGCACTCGTACTTACCATCTTACCAATAAAGGAGCTACATGAAATGCTTAGAAAATTTACTCTTGAATTATCATACATGATTTATTATATGTTGAGATCCTCAACTTTCAAATTGTAAAATAGTAAATCAGATAATTCCTTCCCATCAACATCAACCAATTATTCTAGGAACTGCTTTATCCAAACAAAGGCATCCCTTTCTTGAAAAGTTATCCCAAGCTTTGGATCAAAGGACTGGATATCAAATAAATCAATCTCCTGTGTAAGATTTTAAAAGATTCAATATTAGTATTGACTTCCCTCTAGTACCAACTTAACACCTTCCAAGAAACCATTAGCTGCTCAAAGTGAAACTGATATGCCTGATAAAATTAGGATGACCTGGTTAAGGACAAGTGTATAAAAAGTTGTGGAAGACTATGTTAATGTGGAAGACCTTGCTATTTGATGTCACTAGATTACATTATACTTTTAACTAGCATGGTTAGGGATCTTCTTTCAGCGTATGCCCCCTAATTACTTGTATGAGTTTGATCATCTAATGGCAGAAAAATTTGTCCCTCTTCAAGGAGAAAAATTTTAAAGTTCAAAACATGGACACCATTCACTATGAAATCTATGGTAACTTGTTACTTCATTAAGCAAATATAAAAGGGTGAAATGGACATCTTGGCCATTTGAAATTCAATCATGAGTGGTTAGAAGACGAGTGTATGTCCCTAATCATATAAGACTAGAGACGTTACAATGATGATACTAAAGGCTCAACCATCTTTCAATTCTATAATAATTTCATAAAAGTTAAAACTGTAAATATCCTTATTGTTACATAATAATTTTACTGAGGTATTTACAGAGATGAATAAAAACAAACTTAGAAATTCAAAGGAAAAAAATAAGAACTTGGTGGGATGGGAAGAAAGTAATGGTAAAAGAAAAGCACGGCAACCTAACTCAATGAGCGAGATGCAAATACAAAAAAAATTCATGCATATGCAAAGCATTGAAACAATATGGAAATAAACAATGAAGATGGAATCCAAATGAGGAATTCAAGCCCTGGAAGATCTAAGGTTTGTAAATTTCCAAAAACTTTACAAGATCCCCCAATGACCCACATAGCAAAGATAACCAAAACGACTTCCTTCTTCACCATGTTCATAAATGATGAAGCAAATGAAGATCTAATAGCAGAGGTATTAAAAAAGGGAGCTAAAACCATATTGTATTATTCTCTCTTTTGATTTTTTTAAATGCCACATGATGCTCCTAAAGAAACTTCCTTTAATTCATTTAAAAATACCATTCCCTAAGAAACCTTGACTTTAGACCAAGAGATTGTTTAGTATGCCAAAATTTAAAATGAGGTCACATTATCTTTGTTGATCAACCATTTCAATTGCTTGAAATCATTAACACTATAGAGGAATGTGATCAACCTTCCATTCAAAACTTAAATTCTTCTTTAATGAGTATCTTTCTAATTATGGGTATTTTTCTTAATCTTTCCAACAATTAATCTTTTTCCTATGAGCGATATTTCAATGTCTCTAGGCTACGTATTTAAAAACATATGTGGTGCGAAGGAATTACTGCAGCTTAACAGGCTAAGTGTAAGAGTCAAATTGCCACTTGATTTTTTTTTAGGATATATAAGGTATATCCCTAAAGAATGATAGTCTAAGAACTGATAGCAGTTGCAAAATCATGGAAAAACAATTTTTGAAAAATCATATTATTCATTTTATCTTAGTTACAATAACTTATGCTATTAATTACTTTTTGCAATTTTTTCCCTATTTCTTTTCAAATTTACAATTTTGTTAGTCGTTTATGCATTTTTTGTTGTAAGTTAATTGTAAAATGTAAAGTCTATTAGAATGGAGGCATAGAGAGAGATGATGTTATTGATTTTTGGTTTATTAGGCCATAATTTTCTTTTTCACCAATGCATTTCATTTTTACTGAACCCTTGAATCATTGTCAAGGAAAATGAGTTTTCACACGTTGTTGTTGTTATATAATTTTCCATCATGATGAGTGAAGAGTTCAATTCCATGCTTTCATAGTGATAAAACCAAAAATCAATAGCATACTAGGCAATCTATTAACAAAAATTGGTTTGTAGAAGATTACTACAAGTGTGAGGTATAACTTGCAAAAACAATAATCACTTCACAGTGAAACATTAACATTAATACATCTTGAGACATACATCTTTGGATTTGAAATGCTCATATCTCATGATGTGTATCCACAATAAAGTATTATTAATGTTGCACTACTCAATGCTTATTGTTTAAGCAAACAATAAGCACAAGTAGCAAATATTAATGGTAATATATACACAATTGGATCTTTGCGCATATACATCCAACTGTGTATATATGGAATATTTCCATGAATGTTTTGTTGTTGGTGGTTATTATTTGGGCATCATTTTTCAAAATAAATATAAAACTAATCTGTGCATGGAAAGTTAGGATGAGAAGAAGGTTAAAGCTTGGATGACAAGAGAACTAACACCGAGAAAGTAAAAGAAAAGTTAAGGATTTCTTAAATTATCCACTTTCCATTTGTGGAACTATACACACTTTTGACCTGGGCTATGAAGACTCATCAAATACCTTGTTTGTAGGAGGTGCCTTAGAGAGAACGACACCTTTCCAAGAGGGTATCTATAAAATATGGTGTCCATTGGTGGGAAACGGGGAGAAATTGTCAACAATGAATGACATTTATGGAAGGAGAGTAACAAACACAAATGGGCTTCAGAAAAGGATCTATAAAATATGGTGTCCATTGGTGGGAAATGGGGAGAAATTTTCAACAACGAATGACATTTAAGGAAGGAGAGTAACAAACACAAATGGGCCTCCATAGTATGTTGAAACATTGACACCAAAATTCATGAGGAAAGCACCATTCTTAAAATAACGGTCCTTTAATATTGTGTATAATATTAAGGTTCAATTGTTTGGTGTATGACGTTAAGCATTGGAAGTAGAATTATTTTTCATATAGTAAAATAACAGTAAACAAAAGTTAGTTTTAGATTACTTATAGTGTTGGAAACCTATAATTAACACTATAATGTTTAAATAATTTGCCACTAAAATATTTTTGTTGATTTAGGAATTTTGAATTTTTTTAATCTAATTTTACGATTTCTTTTTGTTTCTTTTCCTCAAGCTTCGACATATACTTTTCCTTCGCACATATGTTTCCAAATTCATTAACTCTAAATGTTGAGAAATCAATATGCTAGTAGATTAGGGTCGATTCCTCTTGATAATTATTTGTGAATGTAAGTTGGCTTTTATTACTTTTATTATGTATTTTCATCAAGAAATTACCAAAATATGAAATGCATGAAGACCACAAAAGATAAAGAACACATGATGTAGGCTCCAATCCAGGGAAAACCCCATAAGGGGGAAAACCCAAACAACTTATCTTCTTATAAAATCAAATCAAAGTGAGACATCTAAGACCTAACACCAAGACCTCCACAAGGAACCAAGTTAACCCTCCTTTGGATCTCCTCAAACTAGAACAAAGTAAAAAATAATCAAAGTTGGTCAAATATCTTCAAGCACAAAATTTTTGAACCTACAACTTCATAGAGTTTTCTCAAAACCTTTGCACGTGTGAACAAAAACATAAATTTCGACCTTGTAATTCGCAGATTTTCCCCAACACCTTCGCATGTGTGAATAGAAACAAGTCAAAATTTGATTTTTCTCTCTTCCTTGGATTCTTCTTCTCTCTTCTTGGTCTTCACTCTATTTATTATTCTATCTTGCACAAATATCAATGTGTGTGAGTGAGTGCCAAAAGAGGTCGAGGTATCTTCTTTTTATAGCTATCCAGTAGGTCGAATAGGTGCCTTTTCGAGGCTGACTTGTCAAGGTAGGGTCAACTTCATATTATGGTGACAAAATGACTTGTTTTGACTAAAAATAAATTTTTTCTTTTTCTTACAAATAGTCCAAATGTGATTTGGACAGATAACAAATTTTCTTTTAGACTCAATAAACCCTAGAAGCATGAAGAACATTCTTTGAATAATAATAATAATAATATTCCTTTTTCTTCCTTTTCTTTTACATGAAACACATAATGATACAAGTAAAATGATAATTATGAAGACCAAACCTAGTTATGTTTTCAACACTCCCTCTTAACTAGGGAATTATTCATAATTACACAACTAGATACAAGGATACTCAAATTGAGATAATCTCATAAGGAAAATTCAGATTGATAAGCATCATCGAGAATCATCATCATAACCAACATTTTCAATTACAAAATAACAATGCCTTGATTGACATGCTCTAACTCTCCACTAGATTAGAGCACAATGTTGGGAGGCATACGTTAGGACACCACCATCGCCTCTCAAGACACATACCCCATCCATGTGTTCACCAAGTATGTCCTTATATGACTATTCTTATCTTCGATTCCCAATCCTCAAATAATATCGGTCCTCCTCAGGACTACTCTTACCTTGGATACCCTACTTTATCCTCAAAGAGTATCGGTCCGCAAGACTACTCCTATCTTTGATACCATTCCTTAAGGAGTTCTAGATGATTATCCAATACTCGATTCTCCTTACCAATGCATTCACTAGACTTATGACTATTAGTCCTGACATAATGCATGACACATTGAGAATACAATGTCCATCCTCACTCCCTCTCAACTAGGGAGGAAATATCCATAAGTCTGAGCTTGTCTCTCAAATACTCGAGCTTCCTGTTTAGAAGAGACTTTATCATTGTGTCAGGTACCTGTTTGTCTGTAGAGATGTACTATAGCTTCATGACCCCATCTTGTACCAAGCTTCTAATATAGTGGTACTTATTATTGATATGCTTTGTCATAACATGAAAAACTAGGTCCTATGTCAACCTTAATCAACTTTGGTTGTCACAATATATAGTTGTAGGGTCCAAAGGTCCTTTAAACAAATCTATAAGCAACTTATAGAGCTAAACAACTTCTTTACTAACTTCACTGTTTGTTATATATTTGGCTTCAACACTAGTCAATTCATCTTAATCTTGTTTCCTGCTCATTCATGAAATCATAGAAGATCCCAAACTAAAATATCCACCATTTGCGCTCTTTCCATTTGCATCACTACCTCCCTAATCTAAATTTGTATAGCTTAATAATTGTATCTCATTACTAACATATCTCACACAATGATGTATAGTCCCACAAATATTTCTCAAAATATGTTTAGCTGCTATCCAATGACTGTGCCTTGGATCCATCTAGAATTGACTAAGAATGTTTATTGCAAAACATATTTCTGTTGGGTGCTCATAGGGTACATCAAGGAGTCAATCAACTGCCGGTAGGATGTTGGATCAAGAAGGCTTGAATTTTAACTCCTTAACTTCTTCAAATTAGTGATCATTGGAGTTGTCATCGATTTACTATCCATCATACAAAACTTTTGCAATATCTTGATCACATATTTCCCTTGACCAAGATAGATCTCACTAGGTTTCTGCAATACTTCTAGTCCCAAGTAGTAATGCATTAGTTCAAGGTCCTTCATATCAAATTCAACTGCAATTTTCTTCTTACATTCTTGAATACAATGTTCCATACTTATTATAAGTAGGTAATCCACATATAGTAGTATGATCATAGTTCATTCTTTACCACCTTCATGTAGATATTAGGATATGCAAAACTCTTGAAGAAACCAAGTCTTAGTAGATATGTATCCATCCTAGCATACCATGCTTTAGGGGCTTCTTTCAAGCCATATAGATCCTTCTTCAACCTGAAAACATGTGTTTCCTTACCATGAACTTCGAATCCCTGAGGTTTCTCAATGTAAACTTCTTCATCAATCATCCCATCCAGAAAGGATGTTTTTACATCCATTTGATGGATGTTCCATCCCATAGTAGCAACAATAGAAATGAGTGATCTAATGGTTGTATATCTTTCTGTTGGAGAAATTTTTTCTTCATAATCGATTCCTTCCTGTTGAGATAATCCTCTCACCACAAACCTTGTCTATACATGTCAACACTTCCATCAACTACATGCTTGATCTTATACGCCCATTTATAAGTCACAAATTATTTACATTTAGGTCTAAGAAAAATTTCTTGAACATCATTCTTCATTATATACTAATATTATTCTTGCATTTCATTCTTCCATTATTGATGTTTGACTGCCTTTTCACAAGTAGTAGGTTCTGCTTCAGTAAGTTTAGTCATGTAAGCTGCATAACCGGAATATCTCTTAGGCTTCTTACTTTCTCTAAATGTTTCATTTGCTGCTACATGTCCTTCGACTTCTTGTAGAGTTGACCTTAACCAAGTTGGCCTCTTTCGAATTTATAGAATGATGACTTGCTACACTAGTTCACTTGGTCCTTTAATTTCTTCATGGTTAGTTGTAGGTTTTAGAGTTTTGTCTTGCCTTGAAACTTAGTCATTAATAAATATAGGTTCTTCTTTTCATCAAAATAGATGGGAATATCCTTGGACTTCTTGTATGCAATGCTTTCATAAAAAATGACATCTCTGCTTACTTCAATATGATGTTCTTCTTTGATGTAGACTATGTATGCTTTTGATGAAGCGCTATATCCAACAAATATTCCTTTTATACTTGTCAGGTCCAAATTCTTCCTTTTGTCTTTGGGAATGTGAATGTATACGAGACATCCAAAAATTCAAATATGATCAACATTTGGCATATTTCTTGTGAAGACTTCTGTGAGGACTTCGATTTTGTATATATATTGTTGTTACAGAAGCTTCTCCCCATAAGAACATGGGAAGGCCTTGGTCATGTAGCATGGCTCTAACACATTCTTCAATGGATTTGTTATTCCTTTCAACCACACCATTATGTTGAGGATTGTAGGGAACTATCAACTCCCTCTTAATTCTCATTTCTTTGCAAAAAGCTACAAGTTCTGTGGAAGTATATTCTCCACCATGGTCTAATATTAGGGTTTTGATTTTCTTTTTTATCAAATTTTCTACTTCTTCCTTGAAATCTTGGAATTCCTCAAATACTTCATCTTTAGACTTTAGGAGGTATATCCAAGTCTTTTTGGAGTGTTCATCAATGAATGTTACGTAGTATTGATGACCACCAAGTGAATTCTCTTCCATAGGTCCACAAACATTAGAGTGTATGAGATCCAAAATTTTCTTGGATCTTGTGCCACTGCTAGCAGAAGCTTTCTTTACAATATTGCGAAGAGTACATCCATAAAAGACTCCTTCATGCTCTTCTTTCAATTGAGGTATACCAGTAACCATTTGATTCAATGATGGCGATATCTTGTAATGAAGGTTACCATACCTTTTACGCCATAATTCACAAGGGTTGATGTCTAAATGCACTATAGATTGAGGAGGAGGATTTAGAAGTGTATACAACCTCCCCTCATGAATCCCAACAATCCTTTAATTTTCAATGCTAGATCCCTTAGCCCACATAATAACTTTGCCATCAAGAAATGCCACCCTATCACCTTTATCTTCTAAACAAGAAATAGAAAGTAAGTTCTTTTTCAAACTTGGAACATAGAGTATATTGTTGAGATAAATATTCCCATAGGATTCTAGCTCCAAGGAGGTAGATCCAATTCCTTTGACTGAGTAGCTATTCTTGTGTCCATGTTCCACTTAGTGAGAAGAGTTTCCTTTTGATGGAGTTTTGAGTTATGTGCCTTGAAGCTCCACTATCAATTACCCATGTATTATCGTCTTCATATGACCTTGTAAGAGAAAAATAAAAAATTCCATCCATGATTCCTTTAGATAGCTTGGGGATGAACTTGATGATGTAAACTTTGATAGATTCAAGGAGACTCCTGAGAGTCTCGAGACCTTCCTTCACGTATCTTTCCATTTAGAGAGGGAGAGATAATATAGTTGCTTCAATAATGTCTTCAAACAAGAATGTCAACAAAAATTGATCCTTAAGCTCTACTTCCTTCCCCTTAGCTCTGATACCATGTTGAGAAGTCAATATTCTAGTATATTATGGTTGATTCCTCTTACTTGATAATTAATTTTGAATGTATGTTGGATTTTATTACTTTTATTATGTCTTCCTCATCAAGCAATTTCCAGAATATGAAATGCACGAAGATCACAAAATACAAAGAACACAATATGTAGGCTCCATGACAAGGAAAAACCTCACAAGGGGGAAACCCAAACAAATTCTCTTCTTATAGAATCAGATCAAAGTGAGACATCCAAGCCCCAAAACCAAGACCTCCACAAGGAACTGAGTCAGCCCTCCTTCAGATCTCCTCTAACTAGAATAATTTCAACAAGAATCAAAGTCTGTCTAACCTCTTCAAGCACAAAATTTGTGGACCTGCAACTTCTTAGAGTTGCCTCAACACCTTCACACATGTGAAAAAAAACATAAATTTTGACCCTTTAATTCATATAGTTTCCTTAACACCTTTGCACGTGTGAATAGAAACAAGTGAAAATTTGTTTTTTCTCTCTTCCTTGGATTCTTCTTTCATCTCCTTGGCCTTCACTCTATTTCTTCTTATATCTTTCACAAAGATCAATGTGTGTGAGTGATTGATCAAATGAGGTCAAAATATCTTCCTTTTATAACTGTCTAAGAGGTTGAATAGGTGCCTCTTCCAGGTTGACTTGTGAAGGCAGGGTCATTTTGGTATTGTGGTGACAAAATGACTCTTTTTGACTATTTTTTTCTTTTCTTTTTTCATACAAATATTCCAAATGGGACTTTGACACATGACATATTTCCTTTTAGAATCAATAAACCATAGAAGCATGAAGAACATGCTTTGACTAGAATAATAATAATAATAATAAAATTTCTTTTTCTTCTATTTTATTTTACATGATATACATCTTGAGACAATTACAATGATAATTATGAATACCGAACCTACTTACATTTTCAACACTAAAGTCTTTCCATGACTATTTTTATCTATGTTGAAAATACCCAATTTTCCCCTTAAAAAAGGTGGTTGATACCTCTGTTTCTTATTGATGATTATATAATATTAAAGAATAAAGTAGAAAATATTATTTACACATTTGAATAATGCTTTATCGTGGGAATTTTTAGCTTAGTAACAAATATTTGCATCATTTAGTTTCATCTAGAGCATCCTTAGTGGTTTAATCAAGCAATATACTATCATAGAACATCAAATGCAGAAACTTCTAGTGATAGTTAAACTGATGATTTATTTGAATTGTTTGCATCATTTTGTGTTCTCTACTTACCTATAAATAAAGAAGAAGAAAAAAACATATTGTGTCTTTTTTTATTCACTTTCTACCACAATTAATTCGAAAGTGACCTTCAAACTAGGATTGTCATATCTTAACTAACTTAAAAGCACAATAGTAACTATAATGAAACAATTTAACAAGGAAATTGTCACCTTAGAAAAAAAATGAAAATAGATGACAACAACCCCATAGTTAATATCAATGCTATTCTAGAAAAAATTGACTTATTTCACTTGAAAAATGTCTCATACATTGTAGGAGACTATTTATTTAATGCAATGGAAGTATTGTTACACTTTAGATAGACATCTAAAGAAATAAGAGAAGGTATAATAGAACATTTTAGGACTTGTTTGGAAAAAGGAGATGATGAATCATTGACTTCTTACATAGTTGAGCTTAACAGTTTCTCCTTGATGAAAATACACAAAATTAGTGACCCAGAGGTGTATTTGAACAAAATGTCTAAATCAACATCAACCACATATGCTTATCAGAATTTGCATCAACTTATACAAAAAAAGGCATAAAACGCTGAGATAGTGCGAACCCATATGTCATTAGATACATAAAATACAACAAGCATAAGACCCCGATAATTACCATAAAGAAAAATTGATGTTGTTTGTTCCATATGGAGTAGATGAAAATATTTTCAAGCAACAATGATCTACCTAGGACAATGCCTACAATTAACTGATAGAAATCATAAAGAATAATGAAAGACAATTTTCATATGAAACAAGCGCAACATGGGGTGACCTTGAAGATGCAACACATTCGATTGAATGTAAAGAACAACAATTATTCAATGTAGACGTTTTTTACCAAACGAGAGAACCTATCGAATACGAATTTGAAAGTGACTTACAACACTTTCAAAGAACAAAAAATATAATAATAAAAAATGAAAAAACTTTTCAAATTGTAAAACAACCGCACATAATAGATGATACAAAATTCTTTAACATTATAAGGAAATTAAACAAAGAATAGTAAACAATAGTAAATGACATAATAAGCCAAAAAAATATAGTCCAAACAAATCAATTTACTTATTTCTAACATGAGGTGCAGGAACTGGAAAAATCTTCACCGTTATAGCAGTATTTCAGTCACTGATTCGATTCTACAATAGAGAGACGCATTATGACTCTTCACAGTTAAAAGGGCTTATAACTACTTATATTTCAAAAGCAACGTTCAATTCAAGAGGTGTCACATTGCACTCTACCCTCTATACGCCATTTATCAAATCAAGTTACTTGCCACTAAGCAGTGAAAAGTTGGATGCATTGATAAATTACTTTCAACAACTTTGTGTATTGCTCATCAACAAAGCATCACTAATTGGAGCAACACTGTTATATGAAGTTGCCAAGCATTTGTGACAAATAAATTGCACACCAACAAGTTACTTTGGCAATTTTGACTTAATACTTTCAGGAGATCTGTACCAAATACAACCTATAAAAGTAGAGGATTAGGCTTCTGATAAGACATTTTAAGAGGATTTCATTCTCACACATATATTGTGTCCAAAACCAGGTGGAAAATTGTCTTTCCCAGGACGATAACAATATTGAGCTAGGCCAAATTAAATTTACTCCTATTCAAAATGGCTCCATACAACAGTCTAGTTTTACTTTATATTAAGAGCTAGTTTTGACAGGATTTTGTGGCCTCTGTTTTTATTGAGCCTGTTTTGTTTCTGCATAGTAAAAAATGGCGACATAGTCATCAATTGCTATGTTTGAGCCATGTTTCTTTACAATGACTATAAAGATATGAGTCATAATAGTTTTTTATGAGGTTTATTTTGCTTCCTTAATTTTTGTTTTAAAAGACAGTCTGTGTTATTATTTCAAGGATAGAGGTAAGAAGATAATTTGAATAGGATATTACATGAGGCTTGTAGGGATTTTTTATGGAAGAAGATGAATAACAATGCATCTGTAACAACTTTTATTAATTAAAGCTATGTTTTTTCTTTTTTGAGAAAAAAACCTCTAAATACTCAAGGACCATTGGGAAGATATCTCCCCTTTCAACTCAAAAATTATTGTCCTCATCCCTAAAGCTGACTCTGCTGACTCTTTTGACTTATTCAGACCAATTTCACTTTACAATTCCATCTACAAAACCATGTCCAAGACCATTTATGTCAGAATAAAGGAGGTCCTTTTTGCAAACATTTCCCTTGAACAATTTGGTTTTCTATTAGATAGAAAAATCCATGATGATATTGGAATTATCCACAAAGGTATGCATTCCATTCATATAAAGTAACAAAAAGCCTTACTATTCAAAGTTGACTTCTTAAATGCCTTTGATAGGGTGAGTTGGTTATACCTCGGACTTTTGTTAACCCATCTACGGTTTTGCCATTATTTTGTCTCCTGAGTCATGAAATATATTAGCACATACTCTTTCACCCTCCTGATCAACGGGGTGGCCTCCCCCTTCTTTCATAGTGAGAGAGGGCTATGACATGGTTATCCACTCTCCCTTCTCCTATTTTTATTGGTGGTAGAAGACTTAATTAGGCTCATTTTAGAAGTAATTCAAAGGGATAGGTTTAAGGGGATTATCATTACCCCCACTTATCTTTCACACACCTCCTTTTTATGGATGATGTCCTCATTTTTTCCAATGGTATATACACACACCTTCATGCTTTAAATAAAATCATGGATTTGTTCTATCACGCCACAAGAATGCAAATAAATGCTAGGAATAATTCTATTATTTGGTTGGGATTTTCAGGAAGAGAGAAGAGAAATATTGAAACAATTTTCTTTTCCTTTGTTCTGAAATAAGCCATGGCATAACTTTGTTTTAAAGCTTTTCAACTATTAAAAGTCAGGCTAGTCCTAGTTATTGGAAAATTTGAGAAAATAATTAAATTTGTGACCAACACATAGTTGTCAAGAGCAGTGAGTATAAGAACGTTTGTGTCTAAACAAAAAACTTGGATTTTAAGACTTATAAGTTTTAATAATAATTAATTCGACCAACTAGAAATTATTTTGCCCATTTTATTATTTGGAAAGTCTAATTATTAACTACATAATAATTATTAGTATATCCCATTACATATTTACTTTTCATAATTATTAGTATATCCCACTACATATTTACTTTTCATAATTGACTTACATCCTTCAAACATTTATTTATTTCTTTCCGTTTACCAAAATTACTAAATATGAACCTTATCCATTACTTCTCATCCCTTAATCATGCAAAAAAACCCTTACCTCAAAATGTGAAGTAGTTATCGTGATTTGAATTAAAATTATTATTACTATTATTATCTAAACACCTATTGATATCAATGATGATTGGACATACACATTTAATAAATCTATACATACACCTTCAGTAGATGGTAGCATCCCTTTTGTCTCCTTAATCCACTCTTATTAACACAATAATTAAAGTAAGAATAATAACATTTGTTATATTTTAAACAAATATGTTGATGAAATTTTTGTGATATTATATCATCAAATATATTTTTCTATCAATATTTTGATATTCATAAAATATTATAATTAAAAAAGGAAAAAAAACTATAATAAAACAACCTATTATTCAAAAGTTAATTACAAGTTAATTTTTGTGTCAAGAGGTGCTATGGAAGTCAATATGGAAGAGATGTGAAGGTGTTAGATGTAATGTATTACACATTACATATGTCAAAGATACATTGAAAAATATATACAGAAAAATAAAGATAACTAAAGACAATTAAATGTTCACTAAAAGAAGTTTGTAGAAGAGATGTGATTCTTGTATAATGGATTTGTGCTTAAGATGGATACATTTTCATCTTAAATTATTAAAACTTTTTTGTTATGATATTTTTTGAGAACTGAACCATACTCATTTTTAATATAAAACTAATTTTAATAATGTTAATTTTATTTTTTTTATTAATCAAAACAAAAAAATTATTTACATCTCTAGAGCTATTGAAATTTTCCTAAACTATGTTGTAAATAAATATATAATTTAATATCATTTTAATAAATTAAAATAAATATTAAAAAAATTCTTAAAAACAAAACAAAATAACAATAATTTAGCATCATCCAAACTGGTAAGCAAATGTAAAAGTCATGAAAGTCTTATCCTGATCATTTTTATAGAGCAAACACTAAGTTTTACATCTGAAATCGAAATGAAAAGGAAGTCAACTAAAAGTCATGAAAGTCTTATCCCGATCATTGCGATATGTCAAAACCTAACACATGAAAAGAGAAGAGAATCCACTCAAAGTATTGAAAGTTTTATCCGGATCATATCGGATCATTGCGATATAGCAAAACCTATCACATGCATGACTTTCATTTACTATGAAATGAAAATATGAAAGTCATAATAATATAGGATTTGCCTTACCATTTATTATATTTATTTATTTAGCTAGTCCTGGTTGTCTGCCTGCTCCATACAGACTCTACAGTCGATTCCCTTCATTATGGAGCTTTTTCAGTGACTTTCTTCCACGTAGGGCGAGATGAGATGTCTTTCCACCAGGCGTTCACATGTTTTCTCGACGATATCAGATCTCCCTTTCCGCAAACTGTGACCAGGTAGTGGGTAGTCGCCAGATGTTGCAGGTCGGCCAAGCTGAAGAAATCACCCGCCAAGTACTTGCTCTTTGACAACCTCTCCTCGTAAATATCCAACAATTTTCCCACCTTCTCCACATTCAGTTCCACTACTGCTTCGTCTGTGGTGCCTCCCTTCTTTGGGACGAACACGATTTGAGACAATATGGCCAAAGCAGGGGAATTGTAAGACTGTCCTTCTACCTCACACCACTGCTCAACCAGGGCTTCTTCCGACAGACTGTTTCCATACAGCTCAGTGCCCTGGCCCTTGTACTTTTTGGCCAAATATTTGAGGATGCCTCTCGATTCTGTTACTCATCACCAACTGTTTATCAGATCTCCCTCTGGAAACGAAATATAAACGTGAAAGAAACCTATGCTTAGATTATGGGGATGTGTAGAAATTTACCGAATAAGGTGAGATCCCCATCTTGGATAGTGGGCACAACTGCAAACGGCTGCAGCACAACAAGAAAACGGCGGAGGGAAAATGTTGATTAAGAACAAAATAGTTTTTTTTTTTTTCGATTTAACTTTTAGAGTAGTTCTCAAGTATAGATAACATCAAAACAATCACATGTTACTAAATCATTATAACATTAAAACAATCACATGTTACTAGGAATCTAAATAAATTTTTCTTACATTGAGAGCGAGATATCGGGGTTGCAGGTGATCACCAGCAGCGGGGTCTACGACGACCAACTCGTAATCAACTTGCTTCTCCTTCAAACAGCAAAGAACCGTTCTGGTGGTTATGGATCCGCTATAGCCGAGTACCTTGATCGTCGCCATGAAATAATATGATGCTCTCTGAAACAGCTGCTAAGGTATGCAAAATGGATTGATGGGTGGTTCACAGAAGAAAAGCGATCTTTTAAATAATGTCGGAGGCGAGAACTGTTCAACTGCAAAGCAGAAGAGATGTCGAGCACGTGGGATTTGAATATATATATATATATATCCAAAATGGATTGATGGGTGGTTCACAGAAGAAAAGCGATCTTTTAAATAAAGCAGAAGAGATGTCGAGCACGTGGGATTTGAAAATATTTGAAAATATATATCCAAAATGGATTGATGGGTGGTTCACAGAAGAATAATGTCGGAGGCGAGAAGTGTTCAACTGCAGCAGAACGTGGGATGACCTAGATGTCCATTCCAAGCCTATGGATATATATTTATATTCGTAGTGGGGATGGCCCAGAAGTCCATTCCATTAATCCTAAACGTAATCGATATGTATGACCTTGTCTTTTATTTCAAAATATATGCGTACCGAGCACGCAATCAATTATTAATTCAAAAAATAATAGGCCACCCTACGTACCATAGAAAACTATGCTACCTCCACAATTGGTGACTGGTGCAGCGACTACAATTTCTTCGTCCCCGCTTAAAAGAATTTTGTCAGTCGCAGTTTCAGTCAGAGTTACCCAATTTGATTTCTCTCATGAAAAATTTCATGTGTATAATTTAATACATAAAAAAATTTCAAAATATACATTTTATAAAAATTAGTAAATAAATATATAATTTAATATCATTTTAATAAATTAAAAATAAATATTAAAAAATTTCTTAAAAACAAAACAAAATAACAATAATTTAGCATCATCCAAACTCGTAAGCAAATGTAAAAGTGAAAAGTTTTGCATCGAAATCGAAATGAAAAGAGAGTCCAAAGTCATGAAAATATTTTCCTCTAGCAAACCCTATCACATGCATGACTTTCATTTACTATGAAATGAAAATATGAAAGTCATAATAATATTGGATTTGCCTTACCCATCTAATATATTTATTTATTTAGCTAGCCCTGGTTGTCTGCCTGCTCCATACAGACTCTACGGTCGATTCTCTTCATTATGGAGCTTTTTCGGAGACTTTCTTCCACGCAGGGCGACATGAGATGTCTTCCCACCAGGCCTTCACATGTTTTCTCGATGATATCAGATCTCCCTTTCAGACCTCACACCATTGATCAACCAGGGCTTGTTCCGACACATTGTTTCCAAGCAGGTCAGTACGCTCAGCCTTGTACTTTTTGGCCAAATATTTGATGATGGCTCTCGATTCTGTTATTCATGGCCGAAGAAATGCATCTATCTATCAGATCTCCCTTTGGGAAACGAAATATAAAAATAAGGTAAACATATGCTTAGATTATCTGGTTGGGTAGGCATTTACCGAATAACTTCAAATGGCTACAGCACAATAAGAAAACGATGGAGGGACAAAATAGTTTATTTTTCTTTCACTTTAAAGTAGCTGTCAAGTATATATAATTTTACTTAAAATTAAATTTGAATATTTATAAAGATTAAATTTTCATATTTAACTATAGTCTTACTCAAAATTAAGTAGCTATAAGACCAAACCTCCACACTCAACTATTACAGCATCAAAATAATTATATGTTATTTGAAATCACTAGAAATAAACGAAAGTGAATATATTTTTCTTACATCGAGAGCGAGATATAATCAAATTGTTTCGGGTTGATTGTGAGCACCAACAGAGTGGTCCACGAAGACGAGCTCATAATCAACTTGTTTATCCTCCAAACAGCAAAGAAAGATATAAATTACATAAGCCTAAATTTGAATAACTAGTATATTATTATTATTTTTCAAAATTTTAAAAATTGAAATATTTTTTTGGGATATCTTTTTTTACTTATTTCCAAAATTAAAATAATAAAAAACAAAATGCATCAAATTTATTTTTTTTTGACAAAAAATGGTTATTTTTTATTTGGAAATCGGCAAAACAGCTGCGGTGGGTGGACTGTAGATCCTTGCTACAGTCACCAGGGATAGTAGAATTGGAATTTGAAAGGCCCGCTGAAGGAATTACATTGTAGTTGCAGAAAGAGGAATGAAGGAGGACTTGATTTGATCCAGAATGACGCATTGTAGTTCCACTGCTTTTGCATTTGCAAAGAGGAGACCCACCACGCCGGAGTGCTGGTTCAGTCTGTGAATCACTACATTTTCTTTTTGAATTGACTGGCAGATTGCTATGAAGCGATCAAGAATTCAACGATTGGAAAACAAAGAATAGCGGATCTGAAACTCCATCAAAGCGGTTAGATAAACGATATAGGGTCCGGATCAACTCAGAAATCGCAATTGGAGAAAGGTGGGGCGTAGGCCCATGTCAAAGGGATGCAATGGGGGCCGGAAGTGGACGTTAATCATAGAAATAGAAATAGAATATTAAAGAATCTCAACAAATCTCTTAATTTCTTAAGATTCAATAGGTCATATTGGTCATAGTGGACGTTAATCATCATTATTATTTAATAATTTTTTATAGGTTTTTTAATTATTATTTTTAATTCACTATATATTATTTTATTTTATTTTTGGTTTAATTTTGATTTTAAAATTGTTTTAGCTTTTTTATTATCTATATTTTAATAAAATTTTGGTTTGGAAAATGTTTTTTTTGGATTATTTGTTTTATAATTAATTTATTTATATTTTTAATTAAAAAATTTAAAAGATTTGTATTACATCATTTTTTTTTTTTTTTTTTTTTTTATTTTTGTGTAAATTGATGATGATTATATAAGCCATGGTTAAAAAAATATTTCAATTTTAGTGCCCCATTGAAAATGGGTTAAGTTGGTTTAGGCGAATATCTCAAAAGAGCTATACTTTCAACTTTTGAAAAAAATTAGAAATTTATTTTGACCTTTGATTTAGGTGTTGATTTTTAAGGTTATTTGGATTATAGTGCCATAATTGAAAATTATTAAAGTTTTAAGGTTATTTGGATTATAGTGCCATAATTGAAAATTATTGAAATTTTAAGGTCTTTGTACATATGATATTTGGTTTTATTTCCATGGTTTACCACTATCACAATTTTAAGATCTTTTAGAGACACTATATTTGATCTTTAATACCATGCTTGAAATTTTTTGGATTTTTAATGTTTTCCATAATAGTGATTTTGGTTTTTAATGTCATGGTTGAAAAATGTTTAAATTTTAGCCCTAAAAAAAGTGTAGCATCACCATTTTTCAATATCAAAATGTTTTTCCATGTTTTTCAAAAAATAAAGATTTTTTTAGTTACAATTGTTATAATTATTATTAGATAGGTAACATTACTAAAAATGCAAAAGATAAAAAAAAAAAATCATTATACAGATCGGCTAAAAAATTGTATAAGTTGAATGAGGAAAATCTTCAATTCATGAAGATGAAAAAAAATACTGAATAATTACTATAATATGGAAAAAATAGATCATAAAGTTTCCTTTATTACATTTTATAAATTATATGCAAATTGATATCCATATTTTAAAGAAAATTAACGAGCTCACCTTATTGAATATATAGATAAAGATACAACTATATATATATGAGGTAATTTATTAAGTGAATTGTAATTTATCAAGTAAAAAGGAATTGAATTTATTTAAATTATTACATAATTTTTAAAATAAAATCTATATTTTATATTTTTTAATTAAAATTAAGATAAAAGTTAATTCTAGTGATTATTATTACATGAACTATAATTATTTTATAAATGTTACAAATGGGTTGATTAAAATATGTCTAGGAAAATAAATTGTTCACCAACCACTCAAGCTAAGATCTTTTAAATTTCTTTTAAAGGAGAATATGGTGTGAGTTTTGATCCACTTATCTCTGTATGGGTTATGAAATTCTTTGAAAGTATGACATGGATGTGGGCTTGGATCCACTTAAGTGTGTATGTGTCATGAAACCATTTAATATGGTCTCTTTGGATACAACCACACATTCAATCATTACCTCAAGGTACCTCATGAATGAAGGGAAATCCTCATAGAAATTGAACCTTATTCAATAATATATTTGAGAAGAGAACATAAAGTAAACTTTGATCATGTACCTAAATTAATTTTATTTTTAATAAAAAAAAATATCTAATATAATCATTACATATTATTAAATAAAGAATTAAAATGTATAAAATATTAAAAACCAATTATAATAATAATTAAATATTAAATTATAACATATATAAAATAGTAAGACCATTTGTTTTAATTCCAATCTTATCACTTAAATAAATTCACTATAAAATATTTGATTGACTATTATATATCTATATATATATATATATATATATATATATTGGTAGGTAAGCACTCATGAGGGATTTGAACGAGTGACCTATCACAAGGAGTGCTTTAATGGTACACCCATTCACAATATATCCAAAGCCCCATAGACTTTATTAATTTAAATATTATATATTTAAATTAGTAAATAAATATATAATATATTTATTAAACTTACCCAGTTATATTAAATGTGTAACTTTAAACGTTAATACGCACTCGAACATTTAATAACCATGGTCCAGAACACGGAAGAAACAAATCGATTAACACTTGTTGAATGGCTAAGGATATTCAGAAAGATGCAAGAAACATATCGACCACCCCATATAAAAAAATAAATAAAAGGGACATGAAGGCATTTGATTTGCGTGGACGGTGGTGGAGAAAAGGAAATGTATAAGAGATTAGCATGTTTTGAAAATGTTGTAATTATAATATTGATATATGTGTGGGGTAACAGGAATAAAATACTAGTATTTGTATCAAAAGGTGTAAGGGTAGGTTGATAGTGTTTTGAGGGTTTCTTATTGAAAATATATTTTATTTAAATTATTATTATGTATTGTTTAGAAAACTGCATAACTATATTATCTAGACTCTATTTAATTTTATATACTGTAGGATGGTGCAAAGATAACAATCATAATAAATTTACTGTAAGAGTTAAAAAAAAAGGATTTAGTTGTTATTTAGTTGATTTTGGATGTTGTTTTTGTTTGACCAGATCTTTTGACTGGAGAGAATGGAACTCCTTATAGCATATAGCATATAGTCTTGTAGAGAACACAGTAGACCGCTGCACTTATCTTCATCTGAATTTTTAATATCAACAGATAAAAACTGGCTTACCATAGTATTAAAGGCATTCAAATGCTCTGTCACCAAGTCTCAATCCTTCATCCTCAAGTTATACAACCTTTTCTGCATGAACAATTTATTCACTAGTTTGTTCATTCAAAGTCCCTAACTTGTCCCACAAATCCTTCGTCATAGCTTCCCCTGATACGTTCAAGAATACTAAATCTAAGAGACACAATCATATTATGTTTTTCACCTTCCAATCTAACTTCACTCGGTCTTCTTTCGACATTCTTGTTGGTGTCATACCTGGATCTACAATGGTCCACTGATGTCTATTCACCAACAAATCCTCCATTTTGAGCTTCCACAACTCAACAATTTATCCAATAATTTTTTTTATATTTATCTTTCCACTATTCACCATCTCCTTCCACCGCAAGAATCAATCCCATAGATCTCCCACTATAACAGGGTCTACCACAGGCCCAAGTAAAACCCCTCAATAGAAAAGGCATCCCCTTGAAGCCAAAACAACTCTAATACCAAATGTAGGTTTTAACCCTGTACAAAAATTACCTACAAATACGTAGATTTTCCCTTGGATCCCAAAACCGACACTACGAGATTGATTCTTCATTATATTCATTTCAATGTTACAATACATATATACATGTTGAAGCATTCATAAAACTCAATCTATTAACCCTAGATTAGAACATAAACATGGTTCCCTTGACCGGATCTACAAAATACCATGGGCAAAAAATCATCGTGCCCAAAACCATGTGCAAAACCCATGCATAAAACCATGGGTAAGTACACCCACCATCTTTGGCTCTACCCCCCATCCTTGGGTCAATATGTTTTTAGTCATGGAAAGAATATAACACATACCCAACATGTGATTTCTTAATGATACATATGAAATGAGATAACTCTATTGGAAAGTAATTATCAAATGAAAATATTAGTTTCTATTGTGCATTATTGTAGAAAATTCAACATAGTATCAAAGGTTGGATAAAAGAGCCACCATTCAAGTATCTTGAAGAAGTCGAGCTTAGGAGAATCTACCTATCTTAAAGAAGAAGAATGAGGCCTGATCTGAGCCAAAATTTGGGCCCTCATGAGGCATATTCAAAAGAAATATCTCAGTCCTACTAAGGCACTTTTTTTGGCTTGTTCAAAGGCCAATTCTAAGACCAAATTTGAGACAAATATGTTGTTAGGTTGAGGCATACTTTCATTAATAAAGGAGACGAAGCTTATCATATATTGAAGGGCCAAATTCAGGATAACTCTAAGGGTTAATTAAGGACGAGTTCAAGCCTTTAAGGCCTATTCGACCCGTAAGACTTTAGGGGATGAATTATTTGTGCTATATAGATCGTAGAAAGAGGCCCGTTTAGGAACAAGAGGTGAAAATTGGGCTTGTTATAACAATAGAAGGAAGGATAAATTTTGATGAAATTCTAGGCAAAATTATTAAGGGCTTGTTTATGCCTATTTTTAAGGGTAGTTTGAGGAGCTATTGTGATGCATTTGAAGGGCGTTTAAAGGGTTGATTAAGGGTTGTTTCATGGCACCTCGGAGGGAATAACCTAGGAGCCAAGGAGGTATTCTAAGGTGGAATGTTTGACAAGCATGACGAGACTTCCTACAAATAAATTTGAGTTGTTAGGTACAAGGACGAACCTTCATTTGACATGGAGTCAAATCCTTGTTTATTGTCCAAATTATATGTGGTCAACATGATTAATTGAAATTTGTACTTAACGTAAGTTATTAATTTGTCTAGGTACACCTATCTTATTCATTTACTAATGAAGTTCTCCAAAGCCAGTGGGAGATGAGGAGAAAGGCTCCTTGACCTACTTTTATAAAGCAAGAAAAGAACCTATCATAACACCTGTATTAAAGTATGTGTTTTTCTTTGAAGTGTTTATGGTTGTGTGGTACATGAGTTTGAAGACTTAGGGTTTGTAAACCCAATGGTAATTGGATATTACTACTTGTATTGAAATCTTGGAAGAGAAAGTCCTAGGGTTTGTGAGATAAAACCCTAGAGAAAGACCTAGAGTGTTGGATGCAAGTGGAGTTGGTGTGATGCATAATTGGTTTATTTCCTTCATAGAATGAGGATGACTTGATATTGATGCTAGCTCATTATTGAACCTTTGGTGTGGCTAGATAACTCAATGAATCCACAAGATGAGGAAACCCTAGCTCTTATGCGAGAAAAAGGAAAGAAACATGCTTCAACAACTAATGTTGAGGACAAAGATGAGCATCCAACTCAAAAGAAGACAAGGAATCCAAGATTAATGATATTGCAGATGGAATTCATTGATTTCTGTAATAAGGCATGACTCAAGAGGGAGCCAAAAATTCTATCCAACTCTCAATAGTTTAATCAAAAGATAAGTAATTCATATATTTCTCCCTTGATTATTAGTATTTTTATTTAGTCGTCCTCTTGCCTTTTATTTTTTTATGAGCTTACTATTTATTTCTTACCTCCATTATGAGACCTTATTTTCCTTAGAGTCTTAAATGGGGTTTAAAGAAAAGCAATTCCATTACAAAGACTTCCTTTACAGAGGTGGAAACATAAGGAAGTACAAGGCAAGGTTGTGACAAGAGGGTTCTTCCAAAAAGAGGGAGTGGGCTATGAGTTTTTTTTTTATCCTTTAATAGATTCTTAAAAATCTTTAATGTTCGAAAGGAAGAATTTGTATAGATTGACATCCAGGATCATGTCCGATGATAGGAAGAGTTTCCAATTCCAAGGGAGATGATGATCAAGAAAAGTGGAAGGAGAAACGTTCCAAGAATATTGATATTGTCAAACTAGATGCTTAGAGGCAAAAGGTCTCTAGGAGTAGTGTGGCTTCCCTAAGAAGAAAAAAATAGAAGTAATTTCTTACATGACATAGGGATAATATACAACAAAAGGACTTACTTGCGTGACAAATAGAAAAATAGTAGGAGGAGGATTTGCTTCCATGATAGGAAGGACTACCATAGGAAGATCTATTTTAGTGCCAGATGGGTTTGGCCTCGAAGATTGAAATGAAGAATTATGGAAGATACATTATTTCTTGTGATTGGATATTCAAATTTGGCGAATCCCACAATTTACAAGAATTTGATTAGATTTGTGAAGTACTTGGTTAACACCATACCAAATATTTGCCTTCCAGTGAACACCCTAAACAATTTATGGTTGATCTGAGGCATATACAGTGGATAAAAATAAAGCATGTGGTACCTATGTTCTACAATTGGATGTGGTTTTAGCTGAAGTGAGTCTTTGTAGGAATATCATAAGTCATGAAGCAATGAGGCTTCAGAATCCAAAAGGACATGGCCGGGTCACTTCATCCGAGAGATAAGCAGTAGAGCTCTAATACATATCCACAGATGAGTAGATTGTATACAAAGATGAGCTTAATATGATGTTGAATGTATCCCTCATTGGAAGGTAATGATGAGGTATTTATAGGATTAGGATTACCATCTACTAAAGTCATAAAGGACTTTAATTGAGACATAAAAATCTTTGACCGAGAGGAGATGAATGCATTCACCTTTGAAGCTAGAAGGACTTGGCTGCCAAAAGAACTTGGCTAGGTCGACCAGAGGTGAATGACCCAGGAAAATTATAGGACTAGATAGATCTTCTCCTTAGAAGCCAAAAGGACTTGGAAAGGTCAAACAAACAAGATAGATGTAATTCACCTTTGAAGCTATAAGGACTTGGCTAGGTCATAAAGGACTTTGACTAGAAAGGTGGATGATTCAAAGGAAACTTATCTCCTAAGAAGCTAGAAGAACTTAGATACCATAAAGTCTTGGCTGGGTCATGACCAAAGGAGATTCATATGTTTTCCTAACGAGCCATACAGGACTTTGGCAAAAATCCCTCGATACTCATGTACATATGAGGAGTTACATTTCCCACTCTAGGATGGATTTATCTTATAGACATGCATCAACATGGTAAGCTCATGAAATTTTCTTATGGAAGGAGAAATTTCAGGAAAGGGAAATATGTTACAGAGAATACCTCCCTCGCTAAGAGGGAGAGTTTTTTTGTGTGTAGCTTCAGGTAGACCCCAAGTGTCAAATCGATCCCATAAATGAATGGGTGTGACCCTATAATTACAAATTTGCATGCTCAGATTGTTTGAAAAAATGGTTGCCCAATCCATAATGTGTCCATCAAAAGCAGCTTCAATCAATGGCATCCATTCTTCTGAAAATTTTTGAGTATTGGTTAAACCAAAAATATGACACATCATAGCAACAACTTGGGAGAAAGGGCCTACAAGAGAAGCTAGTGAATACATACCCCTGTCCTCGTGCTTGTGCTTGTTAGGATCTTTCCTCCATTCTTTAATAAGTTCAGCAGGGTTTGAATTCTCCTACATGAATTTCTGGACAAATTAATCATTATATCTCTTTTGGGGGGCTGTTAATTTATACATTCTCCTTATGTCCTTGGCTCTGAATGAACTAATCACAATTTTCTTGGAAGTTATGAATTGCGTGTCTGTTATATCTACATGATCAATAACCCATCTCACCATATCAGTATATGGGAGGACCTTAGGATGAGAAACAATTATGTGAAGGAAATAATTGGCTACTTCCAACCATGGATCTGTGTGATTTTTCTGTCCACAATAACTCCTCTCCTTTCAACTATTCTTGGATTTTAATTTTCGAATAATTGGGACATTGCCTCCCAACTAGATGAGCCTGCATCTGATGTGCATGTGGTATCTAAAATCAATGGAGCCATTTAGTGAATTTACTCAGGCGGCAAGACTAATTCTGGTGGGGTGGCAGACTTTCTTCTTGCTTTGATTAGCTAAGACATGCCTTTATCCTGTTAAAAAAACAAGTGAAGATAAGCAAAAATTACTCGAATGTTGGAAATGTCATATGAAATAAATGCATGCGTAGTGGATTAAGTTGAAATTATTGCAAATCAATTGAAAACCTCAAGATTAGAAAACACAGAAAGGATCATTAAATTTTCAAACATATGTTCACATGGTGCTAAGAGATGGCATTATATCGGAAGTGAATAGGTCAGCGATTTGACAGTGGGTAGTTTTTCGTATGCTTTTAGCGAAATGCGAAATGACAAGTTTGGTGACTTGGCGATTGTTGACAAAATGCGATATCGGCATCTGTCATCTGACAGAATGTGATGATGGAAATGTTAATTGACAGACTGTGATATTGATGTTTCAGCATTTCGGTGAAATTAGAGTTTTTGGAATTTCAGGGAAATCAATTTTCGACATTTCGGCGAAATCAATTTTCGACGTTTTGACATTCGAAACTTTGGCATTTCCTATAGCACGTTTTTCGACATATCCATATGTTTATCCTTTTAGTGTTTTTTTCCTTTGTTTGTCAATTTTTTATTCTTTCAAGGAAAAGTATTTTACTTCCTTAACTTTCTAATTTTATTTTCGAGAATTAAAAGGAAATAAACCTAACTTAAGATATTTTATGCAAAAGGATACTATCCTAATTTTTTTTTAAAGGGTCCCCGTTATTCCTTCTATGATTTCTAAGGGAAATGGGGCGTTGTTGAATACTACAACAATTGGAGACACATTGGACGAACCAGTTAATCTTTGTTATAAAATAAAATGTTAATACTTGTAAAGTTTTTTTGAAAGTTTATGAGTAATTGAAATCTAAACTGATATAGATAACTTTGAAATTATATAACCTATTTTACTCAAAAAGGGTTCTTTGAGGTTTTTTATAGATGAAATATCTTTTGAATGGATCATAATTTAATAGGTTGAAAAGATAAGTAGGAATTATTTGAAGTTCGACATATTGAATAAACTTATTAGTCATTAGTAATGCCTCTACAGCTAGTAGGCATATATAGCCTCAATAGGGTTACTATTTAATAAAAAATGAACCAGTATCCTATTCAAATTATAATAAAAATGTTTAGAGGTAACAATAATGCTTTCTTTTATGATTTCATTTTTTATTTACTTTAAAGTCATAATATTGGTTTAGTGGCCAGAAATTGATAATGCCATTCACAAGTTATAATAAATTTGAACAAGCCGACTCGTAATGAGATCTCCTGTCTCAAGGTCTTTTGACTATGAGCCATTATCTTGGTGTGGTTGCCAATAATGATAATGTTAGGTTTATTAGTTTCCTATGATCATGGTAATTTGGCTTGTGATGAGACCTCTTAACTTTAAAGTTTTTTATATTTTTGAATTACACTTTGAAAAAATTTGAAATAAATGAATGGGGAGGTTGCATCCGCTCTTTATGAGCTTCGGATGACCATTTGAGTAAAATATGATAAAACTTCAGAATAATTTGCTGCTTTTTATAAAAATAACTTTTCGAATTTGACTCACAACAACTTAATTTTTCAAACTAACAACGAGCCAAAAATATCTTTTATTTCGAATGGTTATTCCAAGTCAAAATTTTATAAAGTAAATTAAAGTAGATTTCAATTTATAGTTTTAATTTCTTTATTATCTCTTAAATAATTAACATATACATGATTGAGAGAATTAACAATGTGCTACCAGAAAGTGTAATTTCTAAAACACAATTTATTTGAGACTAAAATATTTACATATTATACAAGAGAACTGATATTCTTTTAAGAAAAATATTTTTTGACTATAAGCCCATTGACAGGAAGAGTTTCCTTCTTCCTCTATAAATCTTGCAAGATAAAATTTGATGGACCTATTTTCTCAGCAATTTGAAAAGGACCAAGCTAGAGTTTTTAAAATTTTGTATGTTTTCCTTTGTCCTCATGCACTTTATCCCATTTCAAAACTAAGTCACCAATTTCAAAATGTTTTGTATTCACTAAGTTTCTATCAAATGAAGATTTGACCAATTGTTGATGATGAGTGTGAACTACCTTAGCCTTATTTATTTCTTCTTCCAACTTAATCATTTGAGACATTTGCAATTATAACGAGGAAGAATGTTTTTCATTGATAAATTGAACTAGGGCTGCAGAAGGGATAGTTATATTCAAAGGTAAAATAACTTCTTTTCCATATACCAAATGAAAAGGAGATGTTCCTATTGAAGCTTTTTTAGTTACCCTATTTTCCCATAAAGAAAATGTTAAGGCTTTGTGGAAGTTCTTCTGATTTTGGTCAATAGTTCGTTTGATTATTCTTATAAGGTTTTTATTGGTTGATTCTGCTAAGCCATTTCCTTGAGGATAATAATTTGTAGAATATTTCAATTTAAATCCTCTTTTTAAAGAAAATTAATTCATTGCATTTCCAGAAAAATAAGAAGCATTACAAAAAGAGAGTGTTAGGAACTCCAAACCTGGTAATGATGAATTGATCAATAAATTTGATAATATTTCCAAAGTTGGCTAACTTCAATGGTATTTCTTCTACCCATTTCATGAAATAATTTGTAGCAGTCAAAATATATTTATGTTGTTCGGAAGAATGAGGAACAATCTCACCTATTATGTCAAGTCCCCATTGTTCAAAAGTTTCGTCTATATTCACTGGTTGTAGTGGAATAGATGGTTTCCTTTATCTTCACAAAGCAATTTGACAGATTTTGCAATTTCTGATGTATGTATGTTCATCCTTGAATAAGGTCGGCTAGTAGTGCCAAGCATGTATAATTTTGTGAGCTGTAGTATATCCACTGTAATGTCCACTTGCTGGCCCATCATGGAGTTCCTCGATAACATTTTCTACTTTAGTTTTCTCCAAGCATCTCAACAAAAGAGAACCATAATTTTTTCTTAATAATACATCATTAACAAGCTGATATTGATTGGATTTCAACCTTAATTCTCTCTTTTTCTTAAAATCAAGCTCAAGTGGAGCATAACCATTCTTGAAGTAAAAAATAAAATCAGCATATTGAGAGTGAGAATCGACAGGGAATACTTTTGTAACTTCTTCAATGTTACCATTACCTCATCTGGTGATGTATCATTCATTCTTGTGATTAACATACAAAAAGCTTGACCTTTGACAATCTTAGCGGGTTTAATTTCCAGATCATATTCTTGCATTGTTGTTACCCAAGTAGCCCTTTTTTCTCTTAGCTCCTTTTGAATGAGTAATTGTCTATATTGAAAAAAGAACGATTACCTTAACATGAGCTTTCAGAAGAAAAGGTCTAAAGTATTTAACAACTTTGTAGACTGTGAAGGCTTGTTTTTCGGCTCCTGTATAATTTAATTCAACTCCTTGAAAATTTGAACTATAAAAAGAAATTGGAGATTCCATTTTTTGTTCATTTGGTTGGGTTAAAACTGTTGCATAAGATAGATCAAAAGAAAAAGTGTAAAAAATAAAATGATTGCAAAAATTGGGAGTTGATAGAGAAGTAGCATTAATTATATCTTGTTTGATGGTTTGAAATTCTTATTTTTCATCCCTCACCATTTGAACAATGAATCTTTCTTGATCAGTTTTTGAAGAGGTAGAACGATGTGTGAAAATTCTGGAACAAATCTTTTGACAAAATTAATTTTCCCTAAAAAAGATTGCATTGGTTTTTTATTATGTGGAAATTGAATTTATGAAAGTGTTTGAATTTTATCCTGATCAATACAAAATCCATGTTTTGAAACAATGAATCCTAAGAGCTTACCTTCATTAAGAGAAAAAAATGATTTCTTAGGGTTAAGAGAAATTCCATATTTTTGGCATCTTTCAAACATTTGTTTTAAATCATGTAGATGATTACTTCTGTTTTTCGAATATATGGTAATATCATCAAGATATACAACTACAGTTTTATTAATTAACCCCTTGAAAGAAATATCCATAGCTCTTTGGAATGTAGCTCCTGTGTCCATTAATCCAAAAGGCATTTTCTGATAGGCATATGTTCCCCATTTTGTTAGAATGTGGTTTTCAACCGGTATTCTCAATGAACTAAGATCTGATTATACCCTAAAAATCCATCTAAGAAAGGCATTAATTCATAGCCTACTACTGATTGTAAGACTTTCTCCATTGATGGTAAGGGAAATTTATCCTTTTGACATGCTCTATTCAGATTTCTAAAATCGATGCAAATTCAAATATCACCACTTTTCTTCCTAACTGGTACCAGATTTGAAACCCATTGTGAATGTCTGACAGGAAAAATAATCTTGGCTTTTAAAACATTATTGAACTTATTTTTTATTTGGGTTTCCAAATTTAGATGAATTTTCCTAAGCTTTTGTTGGGTAGGTTTGACTTCTAGTACTATCGTGATAGTATGTTAGATAATAGAGGCATTGTATGTTTTGTGATCTTGATAATTCTAGGCAAAGATATCTTTATATTTCTTTAACAAATTAATGAATACATTTCTTTCCTCGGATGAGAGGCCAAACCCTAAATTAATATTTTGAGTTTTTTGATCAGATACTATGTTAACTAATTCAAACATTAAAGTAGAACTTTGGAGTTTGCAATTGTTGACCTTTTTGAATCTATCCTTCAAATCATATAGATCTTCAAGCTTGACTATAGATTTAAGTAATGGATTTTTTTCAATTTTTTGTTTTGTTTGATTATAATGCTCATCTTCATCTACAATCTGGTCATCATATGATCCTTCGATGTCAAAAAAGTTATGATATCTTGATCATCATTGAATACTTGCCAATTGGTGATGTTATCTAGGAACGATGGTCAAAAAATCAACTCAATAGAAAATAGATATGGACTATAATATTTTGATGGTATGAACTTTGAAGCTACATTGGCTAAAATATGAGCACTTGCGTTTTGGCATCTAGGTATAGGGGAAATATTGAATGCTAAAAAATGAGAAGTAAGGTCTTGAACTAAAGATTGATAATGTTTCAGATGTATAGAGAGATAGTGAATAGTATTCCTGACTTGTCTTATAACAATCTTTGAATCTCCAAATACCTGAATATATTTAATATCAAGAATAATTTCTTTGTAGAGCCCTTGAACCAATGTCTCATACTCAACAATATTATTCATGCATTCAAATTCTAACCTACCAGATAGCATTGTCCTTTCACCTTCTGGATTAATTAGTATGCATCCTATTCCTTTACCATCGTTGGATCTAGATCCATGAAAATAAAGCTTCCAAAAAAATAATTAACTAATGGTTTATCTACAAAATTCAAACGTCTAATAAAATCTGTCTGAGAGAAATTTTCTACTTGTGAATGAACATAATTGATCGAAAAAGGTGAATTTTGTGCATAAATATTTCCCAAAAATGATTCAGCCGAATAATTTCCAAGAATATTATTATTAAAATCTATCGGCTCATTTTCTTCTTCGAAATCTGTTACTGAATATTTCATATGCTTTTCACGATCAACTCTTACTTTATTAGGCTTTCCCTTATATGGAAGCCACATGTGGGACAAATCTATTGCAAAGTAACCATGAAGTTTTTCAGACCAACCTCTGCTAAGAATTAGAGGATAAAATTATGGAATATAAACAATTAATATATCAATGATTTGAGAAACTTTGTTATGCAACCAGCTCACAAAAAGATAGAAAAGAGAGATAAACGCCTTAGAATTCAACCTCTTTGAGGGGGAAACTTCCTTTACATTACACAAATGAACAATTCTTGGATGATACATGTTGGGTGAAAATATTATCGTTTAATTTTGTTGTAGTACTTGCCCAACTATTTAATTTGTCAATCCGACGTTCGTAGGCTTACGAGGCACATGCACTATATATGCAGGACCGAAGTGGAACTAATTTAATCTAAATTATTGAAATTGAATTAATCTAGGAAGGCATTGAAATACTAACTAGGAAAGCAGGAAATTGCCTAAGGGGAAAGCAATACAACATGTGAAGAATTGAATGACAAACAACATATGTGAGATCACAAAAATAAAACTATCTCAAATTATATTACAAGAATCAAATTACAAATCATGAAAGCATAACAATAAAAGATGAAAAACTAAGAATTCCCTTCTCATAATTACAAAACTATTTCTTAAAGCTAATCTCCATTCTTTCCATTATTCATTATTATCAAAATGAAGAGAAAGCACTCTCTTATATACATGAGGAAGATAACTATCTCATAATTACATATCCAATATTCTCTCAAGCACTCTCAACTAATTTCCCATTATTACAAGATATGATCCCTTTGAATCCTCCACAAATATCTCAAGCATTTTCAACTACTTTCCCATTATTACAAACTATGATCCTTTTGAATCCTCCACAAATCTCTCACATATCTTGGATAAGATATGCTAACCAAATACTCCATGATTTTCTCCTTAGGAATAGGCTTGCATAATTATCTCCTTAATATGTTGGAGCAGATATGGATAAGATATGCCAACCAAATCCTCCATGATTTTCTCCTTAGGAATAGGCTTGCATAATTATCTCCTTAATATGGTGGAGGAGATATTTGAGAAGTCTCTTGGAATTAATTCTTCACATATTTCCTACACATCACAAAACTCACATATTCTTGAGATATATATAAAAATATGTATATTTTCTAATATATAATCATAAATTCACTTGTAATACAAAAATGAATAAAATGGAAAATAAGGTGAAACCCAAATGTATTTATGAAAATGATATGATAAAAGGTTAATGGGATGATGAAATGTAAGGAATAGTGAAGAAAAAGGTGGATGAAAATATGACATTTCTGTGTCCCAACATCCTCCCCAACTAAACTTGTTGCATGTCCTCATGCAACCATGCATGGGTCTCCTTAAGAACATTTGGAATCTTGAACTTTGGCTTTTACATGATGATGTCTTTTAATAATGAATGTTTCCAGGATATGTGAAAGACATGAATAACAACTTACATTTTCTTATGGTTGGTTCTTGTGTGACAACCATGAATACAAAGAATGTTGGTTCTTGTGTTAACAACATTCATTTTGTTTTCTATTCTCTTTTCTTCAATAATAATGTAAACACTCACTGGAAATCATAATGTGCATAAGAAAGCCCTTTTGTAATGAAACATGCCAATATTGTGTATGAAGCAAAGTGCAACAAAGTATCATAGGAAAATAAATGTTGGTGAATGGTAAATGAGAGAAAAAAAATGGAGTGATAGTGGTGAAGAAATGGAATCATGGTAGTGAATATGTAGTGAATATAGTCCCCCCCCCCCCCCCCCCCCCCCACAACTGAATTGGTTGCATGTCCTCATGCAACTTGACATGGCTCATGAAAGGAAATGTAGCATGGTGAGAGAATTTTCCAAAATATTCAAGTTAGCATATAAGGAATTGCATGATTAAAGATTGGAAAACAACTTACCTCTACTTACCCAAGAATGATGAACTATGTAATAGGAATGCAGCCACTGCTGCTGCTCGATCAGGAAAATGTGACTGATGTTGTTGTAACTGGATCCTGGGAAATGAAGGAATCTAAACTGCTGATGCTGAATCATGGAAAAGATAAACGTTGAAAGTGGAACTATGCTACTCTCATAAATCAGAATTCATGCTGCTGTAACTGCTGAGGGAGTCATGAAAAAGTGTATAGTCTTCGTCTACTACAAAACTGATGGTACAATTCTAATCATGCAAAAGAATGTGTTGATGTAGAGCATGAAAAGAAATCATTGGATTACCGGCCATTGACGCATGCCGTTAACCAATGCAAGGCAACTCACCATTGATGTTAATGAGTGCCAAAGTACTCGAGTACATCTTGCGAAATGTGAATAAAGGGGTTGACGTCGAGCCATTTGCAAGATCTAAAGATCAAGGGACATTGATGTATTTCCATGATCGTCAGCGAGAGAACTTGCCATTAAGGCATGCAAGCCTCTAGGTACTCAAAAGGAACTCTAGTCTATTTCCCAGATAAGGTGCTGACGCCGATGGGGCAAGACTTGTTGAAAGGTGGGCCTTAAGGAATCCCACATCAGTCAACACGAGTTTTTACAAAAAGATTTGGTAGGACTATAAATGGAAAGAACTCACAGACAAGCAGTGTGGATCAGCATGGCGAGGAAAACAAGGCAATGTAATCATGGAAAGGGAATGAGTTTTATTCAAAAGGAAAACTAGAAGGCAAAAATAAACTGAAAAGGATAAAGGAATGTATGTGATTAAGAAAAATAGGCATGCATGAAATCGTGAAGGATAAGGCAATGAAAAAATGGGCTTCAACACCAGGATGGTTGATCAGCTTTGAAGGAGAAATGTAACAGTGTCACAGCATGGATAATGGAAAAAGTGGAAATGTTGGTGTATCAACATGGTTGCTATGTAACAACAAACATCAAGAAGCACAAATAGTTTCCGGATAACAGAAAACATCATGATGTTTATCACAAGTTACAACTCCTTCAAGTTGTTTATCAAAGCATGTTTCTCAAAAAGTTCTGTGATCTTTGAAAATCACTTCAGCAACAAAATGCTATCATTTCTGAAACCTGTCACCCGCGTTGGTTTCATCATCGACGACTGTCAAAGTGACTTCAAGAAAATAAATTATTGTTAAGCGTAAAAACATGCATTCATATTGTTTTCAGGAATTTATTAAAAAGTCCATTTGCAATTTTCATGGTTTCTTTTATGTTGATAATACATAGCGAAAGAAAAGGCAAAAAGAAAACAAAACAGGAAAAATCAAAGTCAAATCTTCATTCCTCGGCATGCTTTGAAAAGTATAGGAATACTATCTCGTGCTAGCAACTCTTCAGTTTCTTGCTGATTCATGTCACTAAAGTTTTCTCTGCAAGATTGGACCTGTACATCATCAGATATAGTGGAATATTCAAAGCATTCAATTGTAGAGCAGACGATCCTGGCATCATGAACATTAGTGTAATGAAGCAGTGTGTAAAATGGAGATAGTGAGCATGAGAAAACAATCAGCGTCCGACATAAAATCCAACATAAGCATAAGAATCGACATGAAGCTCGTGGGCCAATTTCCAGTTTCATTTTGATGCAGAATCCTTTGTGAGTTAAAAATCTCCTCTGAGTGGCTAGTGTCAACAAAAATCCTGAAAGCAAAATGTTATAAAATGGTATATATCAAAATAAAATGTAACTCATGGCTCAGCATAGTACATTTAGGGCTCGGACTGAGTTTTTCATATATCTGCCAATTGGTTCTCTCTCTATGGATAGAATGCCCATACCATGGGTTATATTAGATCTTTTTGATTGCCCAAGGAGTGAGAAAGAACGCATTCCAGGAAATATTAATTGCAAAATTTTGATAATCTCTCCGGGAGCGACAGTAGGCATGGCAGGCCATGCATGTAAAACATGTAGCAACATCTTGGGTTGAAAGAAGAGACCAATAAAATCATGATTCTTCTGGGATCGACGCAGCCTCAACCTAGGAAAAAGGCACTTGCTCTAATTATACGATGCAACCTCAAACGCATCGCCTGAAACAAAATTATCGTTATTATTAGTGCGTTGAAGCTCCCGTTGAAAAGATAGTAGAGGTGCACCTGCTGTGTGTTTGATACAGACGCCTTCTATCTCTAATCACCGAGACTTTCTTCCCAAAATCATCACTTGCTTCTCGCAACTCATTTATGGACCTAGACTCATCATTCACCAAAATATTTCCGAGTAAATACCAGTGTTGGCTGGACCTGAAGCTGAAGTGCAACCACAAATGGTGTGTGCTGCATTCTCAGAAGATTCAATGACTGAATCGTTTGGGACTCCAAACCAATATCATGTAAACCAGAGCCACGTGATGTAAAATTTGTGAAGGATTCATGCCCGGGTGTGTCAATAACAAGCAATCCCGACATTCTTAAATTAGCATCAGCATTTAGCTCTTTGGTTCTCTCCCTTATATTTTTCATAGAAAATATGTTGCTGCAATCTATTGAGTGATCCCTCCTACCTTGCCTTCCTGCACATTTGTCAGGCAGGTGAGCGTAAATCATCTGAACTCCTTTTTTTTTATATCGCCTTTGCCTTCCTTGCTTCTTGCTTCATTCCCAATGATCTGCTTACACACTTCTTCATTCAGTTCATATCAGGCTACGATGATGATCACAAATTTCCAGAGGGAACTCGGTTTAGGTAGATTACCAAAATTCCCTGCGAAAGGTAGTAAGAGTTGTTAAAATAATATCATGGTACGGTGGTTTCATTACCTCTTTTAACTGGATTTGTTTATATCTCATGATAAGAATGCTTGCTCCAATAGAAGCGATGGAGAAAAACTCGTAGCCAGTAAGGAATGGATCTTTCTAATAAGCAACAACATAATCATTTAATCTCAATTTAGGAAGGCGAATCCATAAAAATAGTGATACTGATGGGATTTCGTTCCTACTATCTTGAGATGCCAAAGATAATGTAACAACCCGTGGATTTTGGCCGATATTTTTTAATCAACATCGGCATAGTATCCCAAATTAGGTGTGAGAATTAATGACGGAAGAGAATCCCAACTTTCAAAATATGTAAACAAAGAAATAAGAATTATGTTTTAGTTTATTGCGCTTTCCTTTGTTTGTTGCTCATCGTTTTGGTTTGTTGTTGCTAGTTGCAGATTTATGGCATCGCTATGCTACGGCTCAGTGATAAATGAATAGATGGAGACAAGAGATGGCATCGCTATGACTTAGCGATAAATGAATAGACGGAGACAGAACGTTACAAGTTCGTGGACAGTCCAATGAAACTCACAGTTTTTTTTTATTATTGGCCCCAAGCGAAACAATGAACCTAGGAAATTTCAGATTTAATTGTTTTTGCAGGTTTTATCATCTAATTGCTTGTTGTAGGTTTTAGTATGGCTAGAAAAAGCAATCAATTCCAAGCGAGACACAGTTTTAACTAAAAATTATTTGCAAATTAACAATAAAATCGATTAGGCAAAACATGAATTTATTTATTCCTTAAATTAGTCTAAATCATCCCTATTTTCTGATCCTCACGATCACACTAACCGTGGAGGAAAGCATACTTATTCTAGGTAGAAGCAAAACTGAAAATGAAAGAAAACATTGAAAATGAAAGCCTAGCTACTCTATACTAATTAGAATTTACAAATTAGTTACGTGTAGTTAAACTTCCAATGAAGCCACTCACATAGCAGTAACAACAATATATTCAGTGGCAATTTTTTAAATAATGGATGAAAATATTCGAGAGTGAATGAGTCTAGTTGCTGTAACTGCAAATCAACTAAAAAATAAAAAGATGAATCTAATCTAGTACTTACTTGGAACCATTGTTCGATAAAGCTTTGATAGGCACAATTTCTCTGACTTAGATCATGTTGTAACTCCTATTGTTCTTCCTCGATCTCCTGTTCGAATGATTGTTCGCCATCAGATATGCAGGATTCTTCAGATGTTGAATCTTCATTTGTTTCTTCGGGAGTAGTTGAACCTTTAATTCTTGTCAAGATCTCCTCTTCCAAGGAAGAACAGATCTGGATTTCTGCTAGGATCTGAGTGAGAAGTTCCAAGCCGAAACTCATTGTTAAACCATGTTGGAAAAGGAATTCTTACATACTAAAAAAAGAGTGTTAATAATTGTCTGAGATTTTAATCCTTTTACAAGGTTTTAGTTCACAAAAACTCTTCCAAATCAGCACACTAAAAATTGAATATATTAAAAAAAAGACCACAGAGATAATCTTGAATTCAATACTCAATTAAACCCTCTTACAAGGACTTCTCATTAATTTAGTAATTGAATTCTTCAATTACAACCATGAACCATGAATTCATCAAACACTCTTCATAGTTGCGAAAATCAAACACACTTGCAGAAATTGAAATTCACACTTGCATAAATGTAAACACACCCTACATGCCCTGATCCATAAGAGGTCGAGCCCATTATGGTATCTCGAATGCGATGCGTAGGCTATTCCCCACGTCTTACCGCCTTAACACCTCGGAGTTAGGAACATGTCTATACACACTTGCATGAAAAATTAAACTAAACTTCAATCCATCGTGCCTCCTTGACAACGACACCAAAATGTTGGGTGAAAATATTATCGTTTAATTCTGTTGTAGTACTTTCCCAACTATTTAATTTGTCAATCCGAGGTTCGTAGGCTTACGAGGCACATGCAATATATATGCAAGACCGAAGTGGAACTAATTTAATCTAAATTACTGAAATCGAATTAATCTAGGAAGGCATTGAAATACTAACTAGGAAAGCAGGAAATTGTATAAGGGGAAAGCAATACAACATGTGAAGAATTGAATGAAAAACAACATATGTGAGCTCACAACAATAAAACTATCTCAAATTATATTACAAGAATCAAATTACAAATCATGAAAGCATAACAATAAAAGATGAAAAACTAAGAATTCCCTTCTCATAATTACAAAACTATTTCTTAAAACTAATCTCCATTCTTTCCATTATTCATTATTATCAGAATGAACAGAGAGAACTCTCTTATATACATGAGGAAGATAACCATCTCATAATTACATATCCAATATTCTCTCAAGCACTCTCAACTAATTTCCCATTATTACAAGATATGATCCCTTTGAATCCTCCACAAATCTCTCAAGCATTTTCAACTACTTTCCCATTATTACAAAATATGATCCCTTTTGAATCCTCCACAAATCTCTCACATATCTTGGATAAGATATGCTAACCAAATCCTCCATGATTTTCTCCTTAGGAATAGGCTTGCATAATTATCTCCTTAATATGGTGGAGGAGATATGGATAAGTTATGCCAACCAAATCCTCCATGATTTTCTCCTTAGGAATAGGCTTGCATAATTATCTCCTTAATATGGTGGAGGAGATATTTTAGAAGTCTCTTGGAATTAAATCTTCACATATTTCCTACACATCACAAAACTCACATATTCTTGAGATATATATAAAAATATGTATATTTTCTAATATTTAATCATAAATTCACTTGTAACAAAAAAATGAATAAAATGGAAACTAAGAAGGTGAAACCCAAATGTATTTATGAAAATGATATGATAAAAGGCTAATGGGATGACGAAATGTAAGGAATAGTGAAGAAAAAGGTGGATGAAAATATGACATTTCTGAGTCCCAACAATACAAATGAAAAGACCTCCTTTCTATATATAGGAGTCTAAGGGGTCATAATATAATCAGAACCAACATAACAGTAATAATGTAAGGGCACAATAATAACAATAGTGGGCTTCTATGGGGTAAAGTAATAACAATATTGGTACTACATGGACACAACAATATAATAAGGGGCTTGCAATAATAACAATAAGGGGTTGCAATTGTAGTATAGGGACCTAACATGCCCCTCTCCTTCAAAAAGTGTTGTCCTCAATGCTTGAGTAGTTCTAGATGCTTCTATATAAAATGATCATCCTTCCATGTGGAATCTTCAGTAGGTAAGTTCTTCCACTTGATGAGATACTCTGAAATTGATCGATTTCGTAGTTGTCGATTCCTCTGTTTTGTGACTGTTTTAGGCTCCAATATGATTTTTCCTTCCTTGTCAAGTTCTAGAAATATTGTTTGAACTGGGATCTTCTACAACTTTTAAATGAGTTCCCACCCTGCTTCGTCATTATTCCATTCATCCCTTGCTTCATTTATCAAATTTGGTTGGATAATTATACCAACCTCTAGCATTTTGACAACCATACATTTAATTTCACTCTTTTGGGAATATGGATATATGTAAGGCTTGATGTTTGGAGGAACACTTCATGGAATCAAATGAATAGCATGATCGTGATCACAAATAGGTAGTAAACCTTTGGGAGTCTCAAATACCTTAGAATGATTGTCCAAGACTTTTTGGAGATCTAGAGGAATAGATGATTTCAATGTGGGAACCTCTAGCGAACATAATTATGCAATTATACCTCTCTGTTTTTTCTTTAGAAGCTTTGCCATTCCGTTAGAGCTGATTATCTTTCTTCGTTTCCCTGTGATACCCCTTAATTCAACTTCCATTCCTTCTGAACAAAATTTCATGAAAAGTTCTTGAAAATTAAAAGTTATTGTACCCAAGGATTGTAGCCATTGGACTCCTAGTACAACATCAGCACCACCCATTGAAATGGAAAGCATTGGGCTATTCAATACATATTCTCCCATGGATATCTTGATATTATGCACTTTCCAGAGCAATTTATGGTTCCTACACTTGCAACCATCACTTGACACTATGGTGCTTGATATAGGAAGCAATTCAATTCCTTGGCTATCTTACAATGAATAAAATTATGGGTACTCCCCGAATCAATCAACACTATTACCTTTTTCTTCTTGATATGTCCTTCTATCTTGATAGTTTGAGGAGTGGTAATTCCGGCCAATGCATTACAAGATATGGTCAGATTCATTTCTTCTTTCTCTCGGGTTGGCTCCTGGTGTATGTCGTCTTCTTTTGATGTTTCTTGATCCTTTTCTTCCTCCTCTTCACAATCTATGTAAAATAATTTCTTCTCAACACACTTATGACCTTTAGTGTATTCGCTATTACAATTGTAACAACGCCTCTTTTCTCCTTTTTCTTCCAATTGTTGTGGTGTAAACCTTGTAGGTTGTGGAAGGGTACGAGCAAAAACACTTCCATATTTATAGTTGTGGGTTGTGGGATTCCTTGTTTCCATAATTCTGCTTTCAATTTTTCTTGCCAGCTTAAATGCCTTCTCCAATAAATCAGGTTCCCAAAGACGAACCTCATGTTGAATGTTATCCTTTAAAGTCCCTATGAAGACATCAATCCTTTTCTTATCTGGAATATAATTTACCCTTGTATTCAATTTTTGAAAGTCCTCAATGTTCTCTGCCATTGAACCCTTTTGTTTGAGATTTATCAATTGGCTAAAGAAGGTGTTTCTCTTTGTATCCTCATAATGTGCTATCATTTCCTCCATTAAAATTGACCACGTGACAAGTGGTTTATGAGAAAAAAGCCCTTCATACCATAAAAATTGATGTGGTTCCAAATATAAAGATGCAATGCGTACCTTTTGTAACAGTTGCACCTCATGTACATCGAAATATTTTTCCTTTTGTAGTATCCATGTTACGAGATCCTTGCCATCAAAATTCCTCATATCTATCTTTGGAATATGCTGGATCTTCAATCCAATGTTATATTCTATTAAATCATGATTAACATTAAGTTTTTTCTCATCTTGAGTTTCCTCTACTACCTTTTCGCCATTAGGAGGCCTTTCTTGTAGCAGTTTTGTCCCACCTTCCTTCTAACCTTCCACATCTTTGTTCAAATCTTCCATGCCTTTCTTCCAATATTCTTTCATACCATCAATATCAACTTCCATGGCATAGATAAAACTATTTATCTTAGCATCGCTCGCATTCTTCAAATCATCCATCAAATTTTGATTACTAGGTGTTTCTATTTTCTTGATTTGAGTCATTCTTTTTCTTACTTTCAAGATCTCGATCTTCAATCTGTTGTATCTCTGAAAGTTTAGATCTCCAAGGTATGTAATGGTGACCTGCAGTATCCCTCTACATCCTCCTTCCAATGCCACAAGTCTAATCGAAATTGGATTCTCTAAGAAAAATTTATGCCCAATCTCCCAAGATGACCTGATTATATACTTTTTCAGCAATGAAAACTTGTACAAATTTCCACATGTCACTGTTTTGACCTTTGGACCTGCAAATGATACACAGAGAAGTATTTTGTGTCCTTTTTCTACAACTTCTTACGCAATTTTAATCTAATTCTCAGAGAGAAAGTTATGATGATTTTCCCAAGGTCACCTATTTGGGATGAAATTCGATATCCTGCAAAAACCCTAAATGTCTTTGACGATATCTCCGAAAATATAGCGCAACAAGATCTAAAATTTAGGCCGATCTTCCCTAAGTTTTTGGATCAAATAGGTTTTAATTTTAGAGTTTGAAACTTTGTAGAAAAACAATTGTAGTGAAAATTCCATGATGACCTGTTTGAGATGGAATTCTGGAGCTTGTAAAAACCCTAACTTCATCAGATCATATCTCCAAAAATGTAGCGAGACGAGATCTGAAATTCGAACCTAAGGTTCCTCGTGATTTCGTCTCAAATAGGTGTTTGTTTTAGCTTCTGAAATGTTGCAGAAAAAACGTTATAGCGAAAATTCCATGATGACCTGTTTGGAGCAGCGAAACCCTAGAATCCAAAGCTCTCTTATCAAATGTTATGAAACTAGCTCACAAAATGATAGAAAAGAGAGATAAACACCTTAGAATTCAGCCTCTTCGAGGGGGCAACCTCCTTTACATTACACAAATGAATAATTCTTGGATGATACAAATGACAAGACCTCCTTTCTATATATAGGAGTCTAAGGGGTCATAATATAATGAAAGTCGACATAACAATAATAATGTAAGGGCACAACAATAACAATAGCAGGCTTCCATGGGGTACAATAATAACATTATTGGTACTACATGGACACAACAATATAATAATGGGGTTGCACTATTAACAATAAGGGGTTACAATAGTAGTATAGGGACCTAACAAACTTTGGGGTTGGATGATAGTCTAATACTAACTGAATTAATCTCTCCTAAAACCTTGAAATTTGTTTTATCTAATTGTACAATATGAACTGCTGATTTTTGGGGTGCGATATTTAATTTCTCACAAATTGAGTATGCCATTATATTCGAAGATGCCCTAGAATCTATCAAGGAATTATGTACATTCCTATTGTAAATTTCGTAAGTCAAGAGAAAAGGAGGAGTATGAGAACTAGATATATCACCGATCAAAATTGCATCAGATGCATTAAATTTATTGAAAGAATCTATAGGGGTTTTTCCCATTGCATTAGCAGCTTTGGCTACAACAGGTGCATGAAGAGGAGAAGTAGTAACTGCATTCAACTCTTTCAATAAAAATGTTTGATGTTGTTTTAGTTTGCTAAGTTCATGGAGAGAAATATTGACCTTGATCTTGTTCATGTCTTCAATTATGTTATACTCAATGGTGTCATAGACTACTAAGGTTTTAGACGAAGGTTGAGGGTTACATGAAGGTGGATTTGATTGAGAAGGTTTATAAGGAGGTTTTTTATTGACAACTTTTTCTTTAGCAATAGGAGTTGAAGTTTTTTACTTTTGGATTATTTGTGAAGAATCAACAGGACCTATACTTCTAGTGCTAACTAGTAAGGCTTCTTGTTCATTTTCCTCATCGGATGTAGGCAGGACAAAATCCCACAACCCATGTAATTTAGCCACGTCTTATTCTTGTGATTCTTCAACTGACATTTTTTATTCTTCTTCATCTTCTTCGCAATTAGATTCTACAATGGATATTATATTAACAGGTTGAGAATTTGATGATTGATTTCTCTTGAAAGTTCTAAAATATTTTTTGGAAGAAGATTCTGCAACCTGCTTCTTAATTTCAACCATTTCATTAGACATAGTTTTAAGAACTTTTTGCAATCCTTCAAGATCAAAAGGGTATTTTGGGGTTTTCTTCTCAGAATCATCTTTGAAAGTTATCTTCTTAGCCTTCCTATCTTCTAGATCTGTTTTCTTCTCTAAAGAAAATATTCTTTTCTCACAAGACAAGGCTTCTTTCATGTTTTCCACTAATATAACCTTATTAGATCTATCTACAAAAATTTCTATATTTGAAGGAACAGAGGATATGCATCATTCAATCTGTACATCTAAACTGGGCTTTGAAGTAGTTGGGATTTTATTCAACAATTTGTTAAACCTGGAATTAAAATATTTGATCTTTTCTCCTAAATTAACTTTCAAATTAGAAAGATCATTTATTAAAGATGAAATTATTCGATCATCACCAAATTTAGCTAAAAATTGTTCTTCAAAGATATCCCAACTAGTAATTGATCCTTCTCGTAGTGAAAAGTACCAGGATCCTGTAGATCCTTAAAAAGTATAAGGAAACAATATTACTACACAGTCTTCGTGTTCAACACCATTAAGATTCATGGTTAGCATAAAATTATTGAGATGTTCTTCAGTAGGAAGACCATCATGTGGATTGTATTTGGGTAACCATTTTTCTGGATGACTTGGTAGAGGATGAAGTGCTCCTGCTAATTGAATAGCTCCAAGATTAGTCAATGGTCTAACAACCATCGTTTGTCTTATTATTTAAGAAGATGATGTAGAATTTCCAGAGGTGGATGTTGTGGCAGAAGAAACAACCACTGGACTAGTACTACTTATGGTAGCACTAATTGTCTGAGTAGAAGAAATAGGAATGGATGAGGAAATTGGTTGTGAGGGGATGAATGAGGGAGTTTGTGACGGAGATGAATGCATAATATCATTAGAAGATGACTGAGATGCTAATGTAGTAGATCTTTTTCGATGAGAGGGAAGTGGAAACTCAAATTGTGTAATGCCAATTTTTTCACTATGTGGACGAGTTAATACACCAGTGTGGAGAAATAAGGAAGTCACACTTCCTTTGGAAGCTTCAGATGTTACAGATTTTTTTGCAAAAATAGAGATATCCTCCAATTTATTTATCCAAGATTGTACTTCCAGAGATTCTGGATTGTAATCTGAAGGAGGTACTTCTGGAAATGTGCTAGGAAGTTTTGAGGATTTTTCTACAACTTGTAATTTATGACTTGGATATTTAGAATGAGATCTCGAAGTTGTAGGAGTTTTGGAGGGTGATTGACTCTTGTGGTGGCTTATTGGTTTTGGATTGGGTTTATATGCCATCCATAGTATGTTGGCCTTCCTTCTAGCGCCAAAAATGTTGAAGGTTCGAAAGAGACTGCCTCAACAACGGGGAACTTCACCTGAACCAAAGCTTAAAGAAACTCCTTTTCCACTGAAGATGGTGGGTCCAACTGGGGATATAGGGACCAATTTCCCATTTAAAAATATTTAATAATAACAAAAGGAATGAAATCAACACAATTGAATGATTTAATAACAAATGATAAAACTTTAATACCTATTTTAACTATCTCCTGGGATAAATCTCTTTTATGTGATATAATAGAAAGATTTCATAAAGCATGTAACAATATAGATCATTTCATACTTTAATGAAAAGAAAGCATACATAAGAAACTAAATTAATTAAATAGTTAATTACTTTAGTTGATGAAAAAATCAATCACACAAAAGATCTCGTTATCTCATATATAATTACAAATCATTCAATATTTCACATCAATAGTGACAATGATATATCTCATTTCATAGCAAACTATAATGAAATATTCAGAAATAAATAAGTTAACTATCTAATTCAGTAACATAAAACAACAACACAAATATAATGGTACCCGATGGATCAAAGCTTTATATCTGAAAAAGATAGCTTCTAAGCTCAGCCTTTCAATTAGATAACTTTTGTTCAAACAATAGTGCGAGTTCAAAAGCCACCTTCTCAAAATTCTAGACCCCTTTATAGATGCATGAAAGGGTTTTAAATAGGCTATTAATATTACAAAAATACAAAACTTGTAAACAAAGCTTCTAAATAATATTTCAAAACTATTAAACTAAAATCTCAGACAACAAAATGGTGATCAGTTATAACAGTCCTCATGACTATTTGTCAGACTCCTTTTCTATTCGTTCTTTGAGATTGCATGTGTTCACCATTGGCTCGAGCTGGGGGGAGATGTATCAGCTGCATATGCATCTATCCGGCGAAGACTACATCATTGAGTTCTAGAAGAAATTGAGTAGCAACATTTGAGAGACACCTCAGCATAAGCCATTGGCTATGCGGTTTCACTAGGAAATTCCAATAACTCTCCATGTTAGGTCTAGATAGGCTTTGAATATCTAGAGCTTTCTTCATAAACACTTATTGCCATGATTTTTTTAAGATCTTGACATCTGGAAAAGTGTCCTTCGGGCATTCCTGTATCAGACTCACTTGTAATAGAGTGTCCTTAATGTATTCAATGAGATTAGAAGCAAGATTTCTAGCCCTCATAATGGCTATTTAAGAACTTTTCATCTTCATATCCCAATCATCAAATACAATGTCCTTTATCGACTCTTCAATTCTAGGGAAATTGGCCGCTCTCCCCTCTACAATGTTCTACCAATCTATGTAGTTCGATACATTTTCATCAATCCCTTCTTAATATGCCCTCAGATTGGACAGTTGAGTAACCAAGTAATCACTATTTTTGGCTAAATCATGAATCTGAGATTATTTATGACAAAAAATTAACTGTTGTTTTGTCAGCAAGGTGTCCAATTCATATGCCTCCTTCTACACCTCATTGATTTCAGGGCTTTCCTGTAGCTGTTCAATCCTTGCTGTAGGTGTTGACTCTGTTGGTATTTGTCTTTGCTCTCTATTTCAAATTGAAGCCTTAAATTATCGAAACCTCTTTGTAGATTAGTAACATTTTATTTCCATTGTTGCTCTATGGTTTTCTTTTCCTGTTGGAAAAGTTGTTCCATTTGAGAAAATATTTGATCCTTTTCTTTTATTAATAACTAAATTTTTGCGGATTTATCGATGGTGGCACTGGCATAAGCTCTTGCATTCTGGGATAGCTTGTTCAATTCTTCCTCAAGGCCAGACTGATCTTCTTTCCAAAGTATTTGGATTGGAGTCTCGCTAGGGAGTAAGTCTGGAGATTGTTCCAATTTCGTTTTCTTCCGTGATCTGCTCATAACTACTTTATTCTTTGGACTGTAAAACATGTCCAATGGTGAGGACTATCTCAGTGGTAGGGAATGCATGGATTATTTCCATATCCTCTGGTGTAGTAGATTTTTTCTCTACTTTTACACTGATGTTCCTCTCACTTTCTTCAGTATTAACAATAATTTGGGGATCCTCAACAGTGAATGAGGTCTCCCCTTTATCACCTTAGAGGCTTATTTATTACCTATACATAACTCTGTGTCTGGATCAATAGTGATTGCTACTAACTGTGTAGTAACTAACATTGGCTCTATTGCTTGCTGAATGGAATTTTTTGTGGGAGGGACTTCTTCAGTAGATAGTGCATGGTTGAATTCTTCCCAAAATTTATTGAATTGTCTCTCTTGATCAAAAATATCAATTTTTGTTTCTATAACTGGTATTAGGGAAGAAGAGTTTGATGCTTCTTCTTTTCCTAATTCCTGTTGCATATGTTTTACCAGTATTTCTAGTAAATGGGCATCTCTCCTCTAACAATATTGTTTAAAGCTCAACAATTCTACAGAACTTAATCTTTCCATGGCTATCTCCTCAACGTTAGAGTATTTTGGAATCATCTCAAATAAGTCATCGAACATATCAGACTCACTTGAAAAAGGCCTGAGTTTCACCTAAGTCGTTACTTGTTTGTCAATTCCGTTAGGATCATAGTGTCATTTTGGAAAAACTGGAAAACATAAAGGTTTAAATTGCTCAATTTCAAGCAAACATGCTTAAAATTGTCAAGGGCATATGAACCACAAGAAATAGGAAAGGGAGGCCAAACGATTTTCTTGGCATCTTTAAGCTCTGTAGTCAAACCATAATCAACTATTTGATAGGTAATTTCCTTGGCTAGAAATTTATCGAGAACAAAGAGTGGCAAGGCTTGAGGATGGGCTTAGCTACCAAAAATATGAATATAAGTAAAATTCTCTTCCCTGAACCATTTTCCTATAGGCTTTAGGTCTCTATTGGCTTCAACAGTAACCCTAGGGGGTTTACTTCGAAAGACTTCTTGGTGAATGGGGACTGTGACTTCGAGGCAAATTTTGTAAAAATTAGGGTGGTACTTAGATTCCCACATGATGTCAAAGTAAATATGAATTGGGGTAGAATATTGATCAGTCATTTTCCATCCTAAAGACAAAAAAAATAAGAGAAACATATAGAATCCATAATATAGGCACTCATGTAAAAGGGAGGAATTTTCCCTACTAGTACATTGCGCTTTTGCCTATAATTACAAATTTGCATGCTCAGATTATTTGACAAAATGGTTTCCCAATCCATAGTGTAGTTGTCAAAAGTAGCCTCAATCAAGGGAACCATTCTTCTGAAAACTTTTGATTATTGGCTAAACCAAAAATATGATACATCATAGCAGGAACCTGGGAGAAAGAGCCTACAAGAGAAGCTAGTGAATACATGCCCCTGTCCTCGCGCTTGTGCTTGTTAGGATATTCCCTCCATTCTTTAATAAGTTTAACAGGGTTTAAATTATCCTGCATGAATTTCTAGACAAATTGAGCATCATATCTCTTTTGGTGCGCTTGAAAATTATACATTCTCCTTAAGTCCTCGGGTCTTAATGATCCAATGAAAGTTTTCTTGGAAGTTATGAACATTCTATCTATTATATCTAAATGATCAATAAACCATCTCACCATATCAGTATATGGGAGGATCTTAAGACGAGAAGAAATTTTGTGAAGGAAATAAATGGCTACTTCCAACCATGGATCTGCGTGATTCATTTGAGAATCATCCACAATAGCTCCTCTACGTTCACCTATTCTCAAATTTTCATTTTCAAATAATTGGGACATTGCCTCCCAACAAGATGAGCCTGCATTTGATGTGCATGTGGTATCTGAACTCAATGGAGCGATTCATGAATTTCCTCAGGCGCCAAGACTAACTCTGGTGGGATGGTAGACTTTCTTCTTGCTTTGATTAGTCAAGACATGTCTTTATCCTGTTAAAAAACCAAGTGAAAATAAGAAAAAAATACTATAACGCTAGTAAAGTCATATCAAATAAGTGCATCCATAATGGAGAATCCCTCGGTATTAAGTCGAAATTATTTCAAATTGATTGAAAACCTCAATATTAGAAAACACATAAAGGATAATTAAATTTTTAAACATCCGTTCATGTGGTGTTGAGAGATGGCGTTATATTGGAAGTGAATAGGTCGATGATTTGAGAGTGGGTAGTTTTCCATATGCTTTTAGCGAAATGTGAAATGCAAAATGGCGAGTTTAGAGACTTGGCGAATTCCTGACAGAATGTGATAACGTCATCTGTCATCTAACAGAATGTGATTATAGAAATTTTAATTGACAGATTGTGATATCGGATGTTTCGGTGTTTTAGCGAAATCATAGTTTTCAACATTTTGACGAAATCGGTTTTAAGGAATTTTGATGAAATCGGTTTTTGGCATTTCGACATTCGAAGCTTCAACATTTGCTATAACATGTTTTGTGACATATCCATATGTTTGTCCTTTTTATTGTTTTTTTGCTTTGTTTCTCATTTTTTTATTCTTTCAAGGAAAAGTAATTTTCTTCCTTAACTTTCTAATTTTATTTTTGAGAAATAAAAGGAAATAAACCTAACTTAGGAAATTTTATGCAAAAGGATACTATCCTAAAAACAATTTAAAGGGTCCCCATTATTCCTTCTATGATTTCTAAGGAAAATGGGGTGTTGTTGAATACTACAACACAACTGTGATAATTTAGGGGCTAAATTATTTATGTTATATAGATCGCAAAAATAGGCCTGTTTAGGAACAAGAGGTGAAAATTGGGCCTGTTCTAACAACAAAAGGAAGGCCAAATTTTGATGAATTTCTAGGCCAAATTATTAAGGGCTTGTTTATGCATTTTTTCAAGGGAATTTTGAGGACTTATTGTGATGCATTTGAAGGTTAGTTAAAGGGTTGATTAAGGGTTGTTTCATGGCACCTCAAAGGGAAGAACTTAAGAGCCAAGGAAGTATTCTAAGGTGGAAAGTTTGACAAGCATGATTAGACTTCCCACAAATAAATTTGAGTTGTTAGGTACAAGGACACACCTTCATTTGACATGGATTCAAACCCTTGTTTATTGTCCAAATTAGATGTGGTCAACTTGATTATTTGAAATTTGTACTTAAGGGAGGTCGTTTATTTGACTAGGTACACCTCTCTTATTTGTTTACTAATGAAGTTACTCCAAAGCTAGAGGGAGCTGAGGAGAAAGGCTCCTTCACCTACTTTTATAAAGCAAGAAAAGAACCTATCATAACACCTGTACTAAATCCTCTTGCCATCCTCTTGCCTTTTAATTTTTTATGACCTTGATATTTATTTCTTACTTCCATTATGAGACTTTTTTTTCCATGGAGTCTTGAATTAGGTTTAAAGGAAAACAATTCCATTAAGAAGACTTCCTTTACATAGGTGGAAACATCAGGAAGTACAAGGCAAGGTTGTGACAAGAGGGTTCTCCCAACAAGAGGGAGTCGACTATGAGAATATTTTTGATCCTATCATAGATTGTTAAAAAAATTTCGTGTTCAAAAGGAAGAAATTGTACAGATTGACATTTAGGATCATTTCCAATGATAGGAAGAGATTCCAATTCCATGGGAGCCGAAAATCAAGAAAAGTTGAAGGAGAAACCTTCCAAGAAGATTGACATTGTCAAACTAGATTCTTAGAGACAGATGGTCTCTAGGAGTAGCGTGCCTTCCCTAAGAAGAACATAGTAGAAGGACTTTCTTACATGACATAGGGATAAGCTACAACAGAAGGAATTACTTGCATGACAAATAGAAAAATAGGAGGAGGAGGATTTGCTTCAATGACTGGAAGGACTACCATCGGAATACCTACCTTAGTGTCAGAGGGGTTTAGCCTTGAAGACAAAAATGAAGAATTATGGAACATACACTATTTCTTGTGATTGGAAATTCAAATTTGGTGAATCCCACCATTTACAATAAGTTGATTAGATTTTTGAAGTACTTGGTTAACACCATACCAAATGTTTGCCTTGCATTGAACACCCTAAGAAATTTATGGTTGAGCTGAGGCATATACAATGGATAAAAAGAAATCATGTGGTACCTATGTTGTATAATTGGATGTGGTTTGAGGTGAAGTGAGTCTTTGTAGGAATATCATAAGTGATGAAGCAATGAGGCTTCAGAATCCAACATGACATGGTCAGGTGACTTCATCTGAGGGATGAGTAGTAGAGCTCTAATACATATCCGCAAATGAGTAGATTATATACAAAGACGAGCTTAATATGATGTTGAATGCATCCCTCATCGGAAGGTAATGGTGAGGTATTTATAGGATTAGGCTGACAATCTACTAAAGTCATAAAGGACTGTAGTTGAGACATAAAAAAATTGACCAAGAGGAGATGAATACATTCACCTTTGAAGCTAGAAGGAATTGGTTAGGTCATAAAGGAATTTGACCATAAAGGTGAATGGTCTAAGGGAATTATAGGGAAAAATTATAAGATACATTAACCTTTGAAGCCATAAGGACTTGACTGCCAACAGAACTTGGCTAGGTCGACTTGAGGTGAATGACCCAAGAAAATTATAGTATTAAATAGATCTTCTCCTTAGAAGCTATAAGGACTTGGAAAGGTCAACTAAAGGAGATAGACATAATTCACCTTTGAATCTAGAAGGACTTGGGTATGTCATAAAGGAATTTGACCAAAAAGGTGGATGATTCAAAGGAAAATTATCTCCTAAGAAGCTAGAAGAACTTAGATACCATAAGGACTTTGCTAGGTCATGACCAAAGAAGATTGATATGTTTTCCTAATGAGCCATATGGGACTTTCACCAAAATCCCTCGATACTCATGTACATATGAAGAGTTACATTTCCATCTCTCAAATGGATTTATCTTATAGACATGCATCAACATGGCAAGCTAATGAAATTTTCTTAAGGAAGGAGACATTTCAGGAAAGGGAAATATGTTATAGAGAATACCTCCCTCGCTAAGAGGGAGAGTTGATTTTTGTGTAGCATCGGGAGGTATTCCCACATACTAAAATGCCTCCCAAATGATCCAAGGAAAATTATGAAAATGAAAAAAGAAAAATATTATTTTTTAGGCTTTAGGTAAACCTCAAGTGTCAATTCGATCCCATAAATGAATGGGTGTGACCCTTAGTGAAAGTCCACCCCATTTGACTTGGATAAATACACAATAGACTCCTCTATTTGACCAATTTGGAAATCACATTCTATCTTCCATTCTAATCCACACATGTGAGAAAAACAGAAATAAATATGAAGTGAATGACTGAGTATAGAAGCTTCCATTTGACCAAGGTTGACCTTCCTCATTTGATTGAGTTTCATCTACTTCGTTTGATTGAGATTCTGTCTATGTTTGATCAAGAATTTTTCATATTTTAACCATAAGAAAAATGATGAAATTTACCACAAAGAGAGACTATTTGACCATAGGTTTGATGACATGAAGTCAATTACAAGGGTTAACCATAGGTATGAATTTGACTACAGGGTACAAATTAACCAAGAAAAAAGGTTGACCAAAATTGACTATTTGAAAGCTTAAACAATGTTGATTAAGCTGGAATTTGACCAAGTTTGACTAGTGAATTGACTTTGATTTTAGCACAAAATTCTAATTTTTTTTTGGAATTATAAATATTATTGAAGAAAAAATTTCTCCTAGAAGAAAATTTGTTGGTTTTTTTCCAAGATTGGTTTTTCCCAGGTTATTTTTGTTGTCTCTATTGTTCTTTCCTATCTCTTTACGATCCTAGTATTTTCATTGCATTGCTATTGATATTTTTAATGTGTAATTGCTTAATGATATATGTGACACAAGATAACTTTATTGGAAATCATTGGAAAGTAATTATCATATGAGAAGATCAATTTCTACAATGCATTATTGTAGAAAATCGAACCAAAAGGGGTGTGCAAAAACTCATTTTACTCTATTTCTCCAACTCAGGCTTCCACTCTTTTGTACTCTCTAGAATCGACCCAAGTATATCCTACTCTCTTGAAGTAGGATGCTTCTCCAGTTACAACTCAGTTGGAAGCAAGCATATGTGGAGTCTTAGATTGCTATCTCTTCTCCTATTCTCGAACCAACTATAACTTCAGAGTCCTCTCTCAGATAAACTCCATTAGTGAAATATGTAACAAAAAACCCTTCGGAGGGCCACCTCCTTAGGTGATGTGATTTTTACCATATTTTCTCCCCATTTCTGATTGTTATTTAGATGGTTCCAATCCTACTAGTTTAGTTCCTTGTACCAAGTTTGGGACAGTAGTTACTGGTATTCTTAAACATCTAGTTGGCCTCTCTTCACTTCTTCCCCTTCCCGTCTTCTCCCTTTATCCCTCCTCCCCATCCCTTTCATATTCCTTTTTCCTATCTTACCTCTCCCTTTGCTCCTCCCTATCCCACATTCTATAACCCTACCCACCCCCCTTTATCGCATTACAATTTATGCTCTTTTGGGCATTCTACTCCACCCCTCTCTCAACTTCCTCTAACTTATCATCTTTAGATATTGGTGGGGGCTTGGGGTTTCTAGTAGAAAAACCTCCCATCCAAATTGTTGAAGAGGATGGAAATATTTTCTCTCCAAGGCTCAGAGCCAAGCCTCTCTCAAAGTTCAACTTGGAAAGAAATATTCAATTCAAAGGGTGCTTAGAGCATCAATCCCACTCTTTGTTGTAAAATTCATCTCCTTTCACTAAATTGAAAGGGTATTACCAACCCCCTAATAAGACTAGAAATCAAAAGACTCATATAAATACACTCTCCTTACATTTTTCTTCTCTAAGAAATGATGCAGGAAGGGGATAAGGCCCTAAGCATAATTAAATATCTCCTTTTGGATTATGATTTTTTGGAAACAGATGTAGTTGGAAGATCGAGAGGTATTATCTCTAGTTGGAATGCCCCTCTGATGTGAATCTCCTCTGATTGGTCTATCAATTCGGGTTTAGTTTTGGACCTCCATTCTTTTGAATTGGACATGTCATTTTTTTGTGTTATTCTATATGGTCCTTATATTGAGAGGAAGGAATTTTGGACCTCCTTTTCTTCTCTTCCTATTTTCAACTTTGGAAAGGTTCTTATAGGAAGGGATTTAAATTCCATGTTTGGAAACTCTAGATTCTAAGGTACCTCTGCCAAACCAGATCCTCTCTCAGATTTCCTCCCAAAATTCTTCCAAATTGGACAAATAACATATATGTTGCAACAAAAATTTCCAAACACTTGGACTATTTCATTATCTTAGATTCCCTTCTTGACATCGACCTCAAGATTAGATAGTGGACTTCGATGGGTGATGACTCAAATCATTCCCCTGTTTTTCTAGAATTGGATCCCTTTCCTGTTAATCGTCCTAGTCCTTTCAAATCAAATCCCTCTCAACTCAAAGAACCCTTCCTTATAGATCCACTGAAATCAAATTGGTCGTACTTCTCCTCATACATAAAAGAATCCCAAACTATACAATTCCAACATAATCTCAAGTGATCAAGGGTATGATTATCGAGTGGGGGAAAAATTAGGGAGGTTGACTCTAAGGCCCTCTCTGGCATCAAATTGAATATTTAATCCATTTTTTATCTGTAAACCTCCTTAGAGGTGCCTAAGAACTTGAAGGATAGAATTTACGAAATTGAAAAATCTAGAAGGAAGATCCTTTTAGATAGCGAGAAGGAATGGAAAATGAAAATTATTCCCTTTTATGACAAGAGATTGATGATAATATAAAATTATTTCATTGGGTGATTAATCATAGAAAAGCTATCAACAAAATCATGGGCATTAGAAACTCTAAGGGTTGCTTAGCTACCTCCTTCGTGGACATTGTTGCAAAGGGTTGCTCATAATTCAAAGTTATCTTCTACCATCAAAACACAACCATCATTGAACAGATCTTGGTTGTAGCAAGGATGTTCCCAAATCTCATTGATGAAGAAGGAAATGATGCCATAATGGTTGAGGTCACAAGACAAGAACTTGAAAGAGTCCTACACAATTTTAATAAAGGAAAAAGCCATGTTTTAGATGGAATTTCGATTGATTTTGACCTTAACCACCTTGATTTCATTAGTTATGATCTCCTCTCAATCATTAAATACTCAAGGACCATTGGGAAGATATCTCCCCTTTCAACTCAAAATTTATTGTCCTCATCCCTAAAGCTAACTCTGTTGACTCTTTTGACTTATTCAGACCCATTTCATTTTACAATTCCATCTACAAAACCATGTCCAAGACCATTTATGTCAGAATAAAGGAGGTCCTTTTTGCAAACATTTCCCTTGAACAATTTGGTTTTCTATTAGATAGAAAAATCCATGATGATATTGGAATTATCCACAAAGGTCTCCATTCCATTCATATAAAGTAACAAAAAGCCTTACTATTCAAAGTTGACTTCTTAAATGTCTTTCATAGGGTGAGTTGGTTATACCTCAGACCTTTGTTAATCCATCTACGCTTTTGTCATTATTTTGTCTCTTGAGTCATGAACTATATCAGCACATACTCCTTCACCCTCGTGATCAATGGGGTGGCCTCCCCGTTCTTTCATGATGAGAGAGGGCTATGACATGGTTATCCACTCTCCTATTTTTATTGGTGGTAGAAGACTTAATTAGGCTCATTTTAGAAGTAATTCAAAGGGATAGGTTTAAGGGGATTATCATTACCCCAACTTATCTTTCACACACCTCCTTTTTCTGGATGACGTCCTCATTTTTTCCGTTGGTATCTACACACGCCTTCATGCTTTAAATAAAATCATGGATTTGTTCTATCACGCCACAAGAATGCAAATAAACGCTAGGAATAATTCTATTATTTGGTGGGGATTTTCAGGAAGAGAGAAGAGCAATATTGAAACAATTTTCTCTTCCTTTGTTCTGAAATAAGCCATGGCATAAATTTATTTTAAAGCTTTTCAACTATTAAAAGTCAGGCTAGTCCTAGTTATTGGAAAATTTGAGAAAATAATTAAATTTGTGACCAACACATAGTTGTCAAGAGCAGTGAGTATAAGAACGTTTGTGTCTAAACAAAAAACTTGGATTTTAAGACTTATAAGTTTTAATAATAATTAATTCAACCAACTAGAAATTATTTTGCCCATTTTATTATTTGGAAAGTCTAATTATTAACCACATAATAATTATTAGTATATCCCATTACATATTTACTTTTCATAATTGACTTACATCCTTCAAACATTTATTTATTTCTTTCCGTTTACCAAAATTACTTGAAATTCTAAATATGAACCTTATCCATTACTTCTCATCCCTTAATCATGCAAAAAAACCCTTACCTAAAAATGTGAAGTAGTTATCGTGATTTGAATTAAAATTATTATTACTATTATTATCTAAACACCTATTGATATCAAGATGATTGGACATACACATTTAATAAATCTATACATACACCTTCAGTAGATGGTAGCATCCCTTTTGTCTCCTTAATCCACTCTTATTAACACAATAATTAAAGTAAGAATAATAACATTTGTTATATTTTAAGCAAATATGTTGATGAAATTTTTATGATATTATATCATCAAATATATTTTTCTATCAATATTTTGATATTCATAAAATGTTATAATTAAAAAAGGAAAAAAAGCTATAATAAAACAACCTATTATTCAAAAGTTAATTACAAGTTAATTTTTGTGTCAAGAGGTGCTATGGAAGTCAATATGGAAGAGATGTGAAGGTGTTAGATGTAATGTATTACACATTACATATGTCAAAGATACATTGAAAAATATATACAGAAAAATAAAGATAACTAAAGACAATTAAATGTTCACTAAAAGAGGTTTGTAGAAGAGATGTGATTCCTGTATAGTGGATTTGTGCTTAAGATGGATACATTTTCATCTTAAACTATTAAAACTTTTTTGTTATGATATTTTGTGAGAACTGAACCATACTCATTTTTAATATAAAACTCATACAAATATATTTTAATTTTAATAATGTTAATTTTATTTTTTTTATTAATCAAAACAAAAAAATATTTACATCTCTAGAGCTATTGAAATTCTCCAATAAATATATAATTTAATATCATTTTAATAAATTAAAATAAATATTAAAAAAAATCTTAAAAACAAAACAAAATAACAATAATTTAGGATCATCCAAACTGGTAAGCAAATGTAAGTGTTATCCTGATCATTTTTATAGAGCAAACACTAAGTTTTACATCTGAAATCGAAATGAAAAGGAAGTCAACTAAAAGTCTTATCCCGATCATTGCGATATGTCAAAACCTAACACATGAAAAGAGAATCCACTCAAAGTATTGAAAGTTTTATCCGGATCATTGCGATATAGCAAAACCTATCACATGCATGACTTTCATTTACTATGAAATGAAAATATGAAAGTCATAATAATATAGGATTTGCCTTACCATTTATTATATTTATTTATTTAGCTAGCCCTGGTTGTCTGCCTGCTCCATACAGACTCTACAGTCGATTCTCTTCATTATGGAGCTTTTTCAGTGACTTTCTTCCACGTAGGGCGAGATGAGATGTCTTTCCACCAGGCCTTCACATGTTTTCTCGACGATATCAGATCTCCCTTTCCGCAAACTGTGACCAGGTAGTGGGTAGTCGCCAGATGTTGCAGGTCGGCCAAGCTGAAGAAATCACCCGCCAAGTACTTGCTTTTTGACAACCTCTCCTCGTAAATATCCAACAATTTTCCCACCTTCTCCACATTCAGTTCCACTACTGCTTCGTCTGTGGTGCCTCCCTTCTTTGGGACGAACACGATTTGAGACAATATGGTCAAAGCAGGGTTATTGTAAGACTGTCCTTCTACCTCACACCACTGCTCAACCAGGGCTTCTTCCGACAGACTGTTTCCATACAGCTCAGTGCCCTGGCCCTTGTACTTTTTGGCCAAATATTTGAGGATGCCTCTCGATTCTGTTACTCATCACCAACGAAATTCATCTGTTTATCAGATCTCGAAATATAAACGTGAAAGAAACCTATGCTTAGATTATGGGGATGTGTAGAAATTTACCGAATAAGGTGAGATCCCCATCTTGGATAGTGGGCACAACTGCAAACGGCTGCAGCACAACAAGAAAACGGCGGAGGGAAAATGTTGATTAAGAACAAAATAGTTTATTTTTTTTCGATTTAACTTTTAGAGTAGTTCTCAAGTATATATAACATCAAAACAATCACATGTTACTAAACCATTATAACATTAAAACAATCACATGTTACTAGGAATCTAAATAAAAATAAATAAATTTTTCTTACATTGAGAGCGAGATATCGGGGAGAGCGAGATATCGGGGTTGCAGGTGATCACCAGCAGCGGGGTCGACGACGACCAACTCGTAATCAACTCGCTTCTCCTTCAAACAGCAAAGAACCGTTCTGGTGGTTATGGATCCGCTATAGCCGAGTACCTTGATCGTCGCCATGAAATAATATGATGCTCTCTGAAACTGCTAAGGTATGCAAAATGGATTGATGGGTGGTTCACAGAAGAAAAGCGATCTTTTAAATAAAGCAGAAGAGATGTCGAGCACGTGGGATTTGAAAATATATCTATATTCGTAGTAGAAGTCCATTCCAAGCCTATGGATATATATTTATATTCGTAGTGGGGATGGCCCAGAAGTCCATTCCATTAATCCTAAACGTAATCGATATGTATGACCTTGTCTTTTATTTCAAAATATATGGCGTACCGAGCACGCAATCAATTATTAATTCAAAAAATAATAGGCCACCCTACGTATCATAGAAAACTATGCTACCTCCACAATTGGTGACTGGTGCAGTGACTACAATTTCTTCGTCCCCGCTTAAAAGAATTTTGTCAGTCGCAGTTTCAGTCAGAGTTACCCAATTTGATTTCTCTCATGAAAAATTTAATGTGTATAATTTAATACATAAAAAAATTCCAAAATATACATTTTATAAAAATTAGTATATTATTATTATTATTAGTTTTTAAAATTTAAAAAATTGAATAAGAGGCGTAAGGAATGAGGAGGCCAGGGGTGGGGAATGGGTAGGAATTAGTAAAGTAGAGGGTTGCACGTCATAAACCCTAATTCGCTCAAATCTGTTTAATCGACACCTCTAGAGTTCATTTTCACATTCAATCTTGGAGCCCTAGCATTCCCGAGGTGATCAAGGAACCTTCGGTGTTGTTGTAGCTCCTAGAGACAACCTTTGGGTTGAAAGGAGACTAGTGCCTAGGACAACTTAATGAGTGATTTAAGGATTTACTGATATTTTCTACTACACTTCAGTATTTAACTCACAGAAGCATTAATATCTAGCTCTAATGGCCAACATCATATGCACATGCAATTTCATATGCCATTTGTAGTATATCGGATAAAATAATAAAGGAAGAAATAAAACCAATGCACATGGCTTAAAATTAAGAATATTTTTCATTGAATTTTAGTGTGAAACATATGAGAAATATGTTTAAATGAAGTGCTAAGATACATGGAGCGCATTTTAAGGATAACAATTCATATCAGTTATAGGCATCTTTAATCAACATTAGACCTAGATGAATCCATAAATCCATGAAAACATATCCAGCAGCTGCTATTACATGTATACTTAGAAGAAGAGTGAGAACATATGGAACAAACATAAGAAGGAATACATACTGCACATTTATATGAGCTAGAATCGCCAAAAACTTTCATTAATATTCCACAGAGCATACATTTCATTGACAACTTGTAGAGTTTCTCTCTTGGGAAACCAAAATTTTGAACCTCTCTTTTTGTATCATGAACTATTTTAATAGGGCCTCAGAGGGAGAGCCCATTACAAAATATTCTTTCTTGATTTTGGATTGCATCATCATAACAAAATATCAGCTTGCTCACTGGCACAATTGTACTAATAGATTATAACTAACTGACATTATTTCTTCTAAAATAAAATAGTTACATAAAATAGAGTTGGGTTAATGATCTAGAGCACAGGAGGATTGACAAACTATTCACACATTTTCCATAGTGTTGGAGCTGGTAGAGGAGCATGAAAGAATTGTTGATATGCAATTTTGAGATTCGAGACCCTTGTATAGTTCAACCTAGGGTGGAACAAGGTATTTACCAACCGTAACAATTGAAGTTCCTTTCTGAGATAGTTAACCATTGTTTTACCTTTAAGGGTGGTAGTCTTCTCATGACAGGAATCTGCCTTTCTCTTGGCCTCCACTAACATATTATTATATTGTGTCCATGGGATTAGAATTCCCACAAGATCCCAACACCTAAGAAACCCTACCCCACCTCTCTAATCAAACTCAACATTGAGAGTAGCCACATCTTTCAGTACCACCTCTACACATTCCTCAGCTTTGACTCTGGCATCCTCCTTCTAGACAAATTTAGAGATATCCATGATAACAGACACTCTATCCACAACATCAACAGACACTCTATCCACAACATCTATTGGCCTCAACCCACTGAGTGGCCTTTCATTTACAAACTAAATGAACTTCTTTGCAATTTGGGAGTTCTTTTCACCATCTTCTTTAGCAGCTAGTATGAAAAACTCATAATAATTGATTAAAATATTTTGTTCATCCATCAGAGTTATGTACTCCCAATTTCTTTTCATTTCCGCTATGATTTCATCTCATAAAAGTTGCTTGGCCTACAGGAGAGACATGTTTCCTTTTAGCGTGCATTTTAGCTCAGAAATTTCTTGGTTTGTTACCTATAGGTTCTTACTAATCAGGTCAGCTTTTGTCCTGGCTATCTCAAGTTGTTTTTATTTCTGTTTTAGGTTTCTTTGGGCAATGTCCAAATCCTTCTACACCTTCTTAAGCTCCACTTCCGAAAGCTCAATTTTGGTGAGGGTCTTGGTGAGTTGTTCTGTGGGATTTTAGGAGTTTTCAGGCACAAGCACTACACAAATGTGTGCGTCTATCCTCAACTAAAGTTTTGTTGCATATTTATTAAGGGCTACTATCTCATTGTTTCTTTTTATCAATTATTTTGCCAATATTTCTTTCTGTTCTTCCACTTATTCCAGTTCCTTAGATTTCACATGCTCACTAGCTGGCATCTTTAGTTTTTGTCTTAAGTCTTGTATTTTTTCTTGTGAACTTTGGAAAAGGGCTTCGAATGTAGCTTTGTCTTCTGGATATACTCCCAACTTCACAATGAGCTCTTTGAAGCTCTCATTCTACATGTGTAGAGATCTGGATTTATCTCTCTCTTGTTTTAACCTTGTTGTAGCCTTCTCTAGCAGCTTCTCATCCTTGCTAACGGTCATTGCATTTCTATTCAGCTCACTGTACAACATGTCTCCCACTTTCCTATGGAAGTTGATCTTATATGGTAGAGGGACACTTGTCAAGTCTAATGAAATGTCTAGGGCCTTAAATTGAGAGCGTGAAGTTAGACTGTGCTAGTGGGTGTTGTAGTGAGAACTTCATTTGATTTCTCTCTAAGTCCAAAGCAGCCAGAAGTCTAGTATGATATGGGACTGAATGAGATGCCATTTTTTTCTACATCTCTTCCCTTACCTTCTTGTTTATTTCTTCAATGAACTTTCCAATAGGCCATCTTGGCTCAGTAGTAGTTGCACTTCCTTTTGAACTTAAAATAATTACCTCTGAAGAGGATAAGGCAATAGTCTGTAATGGGTCTCCCAAAGTAACCTAGAAGCCTAGTTGATCTGGTCTTGTCTCTACTAACATGGCCACAATTTATTCTTCCTCTATCTCTTGGGTCTTTTCCTTTCTACTAGGGTGTACATCCTCCATATTGACATTTCCATTTAGTCAATGGTCCTTGTATGTGCCTTGTGCTTCATTGTTGGAGTCTCGATCTCCATCTCTGTGTTAATAGGCCACGAAACAAAGTTAGCCTTCCATTCAATCTCAGGCCTATCCTCATGCCATAAGTTGAAGCCTTTATTCTCTCTCTTCTGTTGGAAATGACATATGAGGATCATAATTCCAGACATCCCTTAGATGAAAATTCATTTGTTTGAGTAAGTCCTCAGTTTCCCTGTGGGATTGCCTGGAATTGCTAATAAAAGGTCCCATAGACTTGCCTAACTTAAACATATATTTCTACTTAGCAGGGACAAAGTGAACTTGGTCTACATTAAGGCTCTATTTGATGAATTCAAGAGTGAAAATCCTCATGGGAATAAACACATACAAGCGGTAAGGAGGAAGCTCACACCCATAGACCCTAATTTCTGTGAAATCCTTAAATAGGTACCATTCCCCCACCCTCGTATCCTTGCTAAATTGGAGGATTTCTTTTTGCTGAGGGAGAACTATGAGATGGGAAACAACATGAATTATTTTGTAGGAAATGGCCATGTAGGAGGATAAAAACTAGGAATAGCCATCAACATCTTGTATCTTCCTAACAAAAATGTCCCAGTCAAAAACACACTTCCTTTGTTCATTGGAAGCCACCAAACTAAGACCTAGACACTCGAACTCATCCACATTAGTGTACATAAACAAGAAGAACGATAAGGAATAATATCTGAAATAGGAGGTGGTGGGGAAATGGTGCAGCTGGAATCTTATGGCCTCGGTTAGATCATCATCCCCAAACAAATGATCGATTAGGGATAGGATGAACTAAATAGACTATGCAAATAGGGTTATAGGGAAATTGTCAGCAATAGGCAGACAATGTAGGCCACGGGCCAAGACTAGTTGCAGAAAGGATTGCTGCTCATCATCTAGAAGGGTAGTGTAATGGTAGACCAATGTAGTTTCTATAAACTGTTGGGGTTCAGGGGAGCTTTGGTAAATCAGGTCTTTTTGAATTAGGATTTTGACCCTGATTGAGGAGACGAAATAGTTCTTCTCGTCTATGTAAGTGGTTGTCAACCAAGAGACAAAATCAGGGAAATAGTGTACTGAGGGTACAATTTCATAGTATAGGTCTGAATCGGCCACCCGAAATGGGTCTTCTCCTCTGACGTGGTTACCATATAAGTTGAATCGAAGGTCCGTGAGGTGGTAGGCACTAGAGGGGTCAGTAATTTGTGCCTCTGTGTCCATGAGATGCTCGACACTGGAGGAGGGTTTAACCTCATGGGCTTTAGAGGTCTTAGGGGCTGCTTTCTTCATGTTCCAATGAATATTCAAATAATTTACAGGTGAAAAGGACCGACCGATTACCTAGTTATCCTAGAGATAGCTGAAAACTACATTGGAGGGAGGTTCTGGACCGGATGAGTGATTAGATGACTTTATAAAACATATGGATGGCGGGAGGCATTTACATTGAGAAGTAATATGAAACTTTTAAATATTTGAGGCAGGGAGGGATTTTATAGGCGGAGAGGGGGCAATGGTCATGTGATGTAGGATGACGTCACGAGAAGACACATGGCAGAAGGGGATTGGGTGGTGACAGAAGATAGGTGGATGGAAGCATGGGGTGTAGAGGTTACCATTTAAATTTTGAATCCATCGCTCACTTTAATTGGTGCCAATGGAATGTCCATCATGGCAGGTAGGAGAGTGAGAGGTCGGATCCATTGATTACCCCTGGGAATCAATCTAGGTTTTTAGATTGGTAGGCTTGCCAGTTTGACTTGTAAACTCCAGGGGGTAGCATCGGCTTATTGCCCGCACAAGTTAACCCCCCCGAAATGCTTCCAGGGGGGTTTTTCAGGCAGAGATCGATGGTGATCCACCTCTAAACTGATCAGAATTTAATCAAAAGGGCACACCTATTCAAAACTCCTCCTTTAACCTATCATGTTTACCTAATAGGGGCTCCATGAGTGCGGGTTTTAACCTTATATTTTCTGCCATGGCACTAGGGCTTGGTAATTTATTTTTTAGCTAGGATTATTGAATTTGACCTCTCATCTCTCTCTACATAAGTGATAAAGGGAAACAAAATTAGCTCCAATTGGGGAGAGTGTATTGTATACAATGCATTGAGAACCTGCAAATTAGTGTCGTACTCCCTGGGTATGGAGTCATTTTATTTAAACCTCCATAAAATAAAAGGTGGTAATAAAGCCATAAAATAGTGTTGGTATTTACAATGGCTCACTGGTATTTACAGTGGATGAGAGTGGATTTCTTCAGTGATGAAATTAAGGCTTGATAAACTTCCCATTCATTGGCAGCTCAAGCACGTCACCATCTAAATTTTCTAGCAAGAAGGTATTGTTCCCTTTGGTTTCGTGGACCTTGAAAGGTCCAAACCATAGAGGGTCAAACTTGCCATGTTTTCCTTTATATTCCCTTTTGACATCCCATCTATGTACTAAATCTCTTGGCTGCAGATACCTATCTTTTGCCATTTTTTCAAATAGGGACTTCATTTTTTCCTGATAATTGATCAAATTTTGATTCACCTGTTCTCTTCTCTCTTGAAGTTCTACAAACTAATTTATCCTTTTGTTCAAAGCATTTGGCTCCTCCCAAACATATTGTAAGATTTAGCTACTAGCATAGCTAATTGCATGGGGAAGATTGCATCCTTCCCATAAACCAACTCAAAAGGGGACTTCCTAGTGGACCTCTTGGTGGTAACCCTATTGGCCCATAGGAAAAATTCAGCTGTGAATCCCAGTTCTTCTGATTTTCTGATATTGTCTGCTTTAGAATCTTTGCCAAGGTTTTATTTGAATATTTAGCCAATCCATTTCCTTGTGGATAATAGGTGGTAGAATGGTCTACTATCATGTTGTATTTTTGGAAAAAATCAATCAACTTGGTTGACTTGAACACCTGAGCATTGCCAATGACAATCTTCTTAGGGCAACCAAACCCGACAAGGATGTTTTCCTCCATGAACTTAATCACTGCAACATTTGTTTCATTTTTGGCTAGGGTCGCTTCTACCCATTTAGTGAAGTAATCAGTAGCTATGAGTATCCACTTGTTCTAACCGCTGGAAGGTGGGTGTATTTCCCCAATGAAGTCCAACCCCCACTACTGAAGAAATCACCTGCCAAGTACTTGCTCTTTGATAACCTCTCCTCGTAAATATCCAACACTTTTACCACCTTCTCAACATTCATTTCCACCACCGCTTCGTCTGTGGTGCCTCCCTTGATTGGGATGACGAAGGTTTGAAACAATACGGTCGAAGCAGGGGGATTGAAAGACTTTCCTTCAACCTCGCACCATTGATCAACCAGGGCTTGTTTCGACACATTGTTTCCAAGCAGGTCAGTACCCTCAGCCTTGTACTTTTTGGCCAAATATTTGATGATGGCTCTCGATTCTGTTATTCATGGCCGAAGAAATGCATCTGTCTATCAGGTCTCCCTCTAGGAAACGAAATATAAAATAAGGCAAACCTATGCTTAGATTATGTGGGTGGGTAGGCATTTACCGAATAACTCCAAATGGCTACAGCACAACAAGAAAATGATGGAGGGACAAAGTAGTTTATTTTTCTTTCACTTTAAAGTAGCTCTCAAGTATATACAATTTTACTCAAAATTAAATTTGAATATTTATGAAGATTAAATTTTCATATTTAACTATAGTCTTACTCAAAATTAAATAGCCATAAGACCAAACCTCCACACTTAACTATTACACCATCAAAATAATTATATGTTATTTGAAATCACTAGAAATAAATGAAAGTGAATAGATTTTTCTTACATCGAGAGCGAGATATTGGGGTTGCTTGCGAGCACCAACAGAGTGGTCCACGAGGACGAGCTCATAATCAACTTGTTTCTCCTCCAAACAGCAAAGAAAGATATAAATTACATAAGCCTAAATTTGAATAACTAGTATATTATTATTATTTTTCAAAATTTTAAAAATTGAAATGTTTTTTTGGATAACCTTCTTTACTTATTTCCAAAATTAAAATAATAAAAAACAAAACGCATCAAATTTATTTTTTTTGACAAAAACGGTTATTTTTTATTTGGAAATCGGCAAAACAGCTGCCGTGGACTTAAACACTGATACACTGTAGATCCTTGTTACAGTCAGCAGGGACAGTAGAATTGGAATTTGAAAGGCCCGCTGAAAGAATTACATTGTAGTTGCAGAAAGAGGATTGAAGGAGGACTTGATTTGATCCAGAATGGCGCATTGTAGTTCCACTGCTTTTGCATTTGCAGAGAGGAGACCCACCACGCCGGAGTGCCGTTTAGTCCGTGAATCACTGCATTTTCTTTTTGAATTGACTGGTAGATTGCTATGAAGTGATCAAGAATTCAACGATCGGAAAACAAAGAATAGCGGATCTGAAACTCCATCAAAGCGGATAGATAAATGATATAGGGTCCGGATGCAACTCAGAAATCGCAATCGGAGAAAGGTGGGGGGTAGGCCCATCGCAAAGGGATGCGATGGGGGTTGGAAGTGAAATGCCAATAGACTGCAATGAATGTATGGTCAGGTCTGGGCTCTCGTCGTGCATCACATATCGCGATCGCGAAAGGGATTGCTGAATTGCGATGGGGCGGATGTGAAATGGCAATATACTGGAATAAATGAATGGTCAGGTCCGAGCACACATCGCGCATCGCATATCGCAGTGGCGAATGGTTAATGCTTTGGAGATTTGCGATGGCCGGATGCGAAATGACATGAAATATAATATATAAAAGAGGCCCGCGCCGCTTAACAGAAGGCAGCTCAAGAGGAACGATCCCGAAGCTTTGGACAGCGAAATACAGAGGCCCAGACATCTCCAGAATTAAGGAATGCTACAGTTCGATTCAACCTCATTGACTAACAGGGATCTCCTGCTCCAGATAGAGGCTAGGTTGGCTGCCAAATCCGCCTGTGAGTTTAACTTTCTCAGCACATGATAGAAGGAGATTTTTTGAAACTTGGGCAACATTAGTCTAATTTTTTTGAGGATGGGGGCTAACTGCACCTGAGAAGGGATCTTTTGAGAGTTCATAGCTTGAATAATTAGCCCGGAGTCTCCAAAGACTGAGATGGAGAGGATATTCTTCTTAAGAGCCAGATTTAGACCTTGCCATAGAGCAAGAGCCTCCGCTTTGTTGTTTGTTTCATTCCCTAGACCCCAAGCAAAGCACAACTTAGTTGAGCCATCTGGGCTTAAGATAATTCCACCTCCACCCGCCTTTCCTGGGTTGCCTTTAGAAGCCCCATCAAAGAAAATGCAGTGCTCATCCAAAGCAGATCTCCATTTGATGAATTCCTATTCCTCTAGACATATTTCCCAATGAGAAGAGGCTTTAGCAGGAGGAATGGGTCTATTCTGATGATTAGGAACAAGCTCTTTTAACCATTGATCTTCCTCGCTGTCCAGAGTCGTGCCATTTATTATGGTGGGTTTGGTTTCTAAAGCCTCTCCCAACAAGGCTTTGATTTTAGTGATAATTCGGGTTGCAACTCTCCTCCCTAAAAATTCTGTTGTTCCTCTCCAGCCACAGTTTCCAACATGTGAATTTGGGAATCCACATCCAACCAGTCTTGAGGAGATTTTTTTTGGAGAGATAGAAGGGGGATAACTTGGCCCAGTTTCGAAGAAGGTCCTAAATATTTCCTGGAAGCTCTATATTTTCAGGTCCTAACATCAGGACACCCCTCCAAACTTCTTGAGAAAAGGGGCACAATAAGAACAGGTGATTAGCCGTTTCTTCATCCGAAACACAAAGAGGGCATCTGGAGGGACCTGCCATTCCATGCTTCCTCAAGTTATCTCCAGTGAGGATACTTTTATACGCCATAGTCCAACAAAAGAAATCAATTTTGGGGAGAGCAGGAAAAGACCAGATAAATTTCAATTGAGTTGGCTCTGGGGGGACGTTAGGGATATCCATCAAACTTTTGTAACCTTCTGCTGCTGAGTAAGATCCTGAAAGAGAACCCCACCCTATTTTGTCCTTAGAAGAGGCCTTTAGGGGAAATTTTCCTTGGAGCAGATCCAACAATAACTTGGCTTCACCATCTAGCCAATGAGGGACCTCCCCCAAATTCCAACCACCCCATAGACTTTCTACATCATTTGTCCAATTGGAGATGTCCCAAACGGTTTCCAGATTGCTGGCCTGAAGCCAAACTCTGATATTTTCCAGATCTGCCATCTGATTCAAGGGCTGATCTGCAAGAATCGAGTCTTCCCAAATTTTTATTTTTTTCCCATTACCTGGGATCCAATAAAGCTTATGACTGAACTGTTTCATAGTTGTGAGACAGAGTTTGAAAACTGGAGATCCTTTGGATATTCTAGGAGGCTGGTCCAAACACCTCAGACGCTGCCCATGAAAATATTTTTTCCACGGAACTCTCTTGCTCCAACTAGGGTTCTCGGAGACAATGTTCCAAAGGAGCTTGGAGCCTAGAGCAAGATTTTGGGCTACCAGATCCCGCATTTGTAGACCTCCTTCGAAGAATGGCTTCTTAATAGTGTCCCAATTTAATAAATGAAGCTTTCTTTCATTATTTTTCCCTCCCTCCCACAAAAATCTTCTAAGGAGACCATCCACTTTATTGATAAAGGTTTTAGGAACTAGTAGAATGGAATTCTGATAAACTGGGAGACTTATGAGAACATATTTAATTAGGATTACCTTCCCATCATTATTCAACCATGAGGCTCCCCATGCTTGTATTCTGAGTTTTAGCTTGTCTAGTAGGGGCATCCAGTGAGCTACTTTAGGATTTGATTTGAAGATTGGGATCCCAAGATACTTAAATGACTCCCAGGTCAGGTTTCTTTCCATTTCTAAAAGCCTTGCTATGTCTGTCAAATCCTTGATCGAGCAGTTCTAGTGGAAGATCATGCTTTTTAGATAGTTAATCTTACTGCTCGAGACCTCTTTATAAATGTCCAGCTCTTTCTTGAAGCTTCTAGCAGAATTTATGCTAGCTCCTCCTAGTAATAAAGTATCATCAGCAAACTGGGCATGATTTATGTCTTTAACATTTTGAGCCATTCTCAGGCCTAGCAAAGTATGGATCTGTTGACAGTAGTCTAGCTGGAAGCTGAGCACCGAAGCTTGAATGGCATAAAGAAGCGGGGAAAAATGGCAACCTTGTCTTAGCCCCCTCAAGGCCTGGAAGAATTCAGTTGGGCGACCATTAACCAGAGGCGCTATCCAAGGGGAGGCAATGCAGGCTTTCACCCAAGTTATGAGAACTTTTGAGAAGCCAAATTTCCCCATCACAGAGAACAGGAAATCATGTCTCACCATGTCAAAGGCATTTGTCAAATCTATCTTAATTACCGTGCCTTTCTCTTTTCGGAGACAACTTGAATGAATTACTTCTTGCACCAGCACAATATTGTCAAGAATCTTTCTCACTTTTATGAATCCTCCTTGGTTTTCATGGATGATGAGCGGCAGAATTTTCTTAAGAAGGTTGGCTATTATTTTTGTAATCAGCTTATAACTTGTATTACACAAAGAGATGGGCCTGAATCTGCTAAAATCGGTGGCGCCTTTGTCTTTCGGAATCAAAGCAAGGAAGGCCGAGTTGGTGCTGCCTCCAATCTTGGTACAGGTCTGAGATTTACGGATCATTCTCAGAAGGTCTTTTTTTATTATGGCCCAGCAAGTCAGATAGAACCTTGTTGTAAACCCATCAGGGCCCGGGGCTTTATCCGGGTCCATGCAATCTAGAGCATTTTTAATCTCATTCATACTGATCGGAGCAGTCAACATGATATTGTCGGAATCTTGAACACAGTGAGGAATAAGATCAATCGGATAGGCGTGAGAATCGATAGGAGGGTCTTCCGGGGCAGAATAAAGATCTTTGAAGAAGGAGTGGGCTGCTTGCTTTATGCCTTCAGAATCTTTAACCACTCTGTTTTGATAGTGAATTTCATTTAATGTTTTGAAGTGCTTGCGTGCTTCAGCTTGCTTATGGAAGTAGCCTGTACTTTTGTCTCCGACCTGTAACCAAAGATTTCTGGACTTCTGTCTCCAGAACTCTTCTTCATCCCTACTTGCTCTATGGAGATCTTTTTGCAGCTCTATTTCTTTTTGAAGAAGGGTTTGCGTTACATCAGAATTCTCCATTGTTAATTGGTGGCCTGCTAAACTGTCATGCATCTCCTTTCTTTTGGCGGTGGGTGTTTTCAACCTTTTAGCCCACACCTTGAGCTCCCTTTTGAGTCTCCTCATTTTTTCTTCCCACACAAAGGAAGGGGATCCTTGAACTTTCCGGTTCCAGGCCTCGGAGACCACCTCTTGGAATCCTTCTTGATGAATCCACAACAAACTGAATCTAAAGGGAATGGGGCCAAGATTTCCATCCAAGGAGAGCTCAAGCAGAATGGGTTTATGGTCAGAGGTGTAGTTCGGCAGAATTTTAGAGGTGGCCATTAGACCACAAGTCAAGAAGGAGGATTGGACCAGAAATCTGTCCAGACGAGCAGCAATGTGGCCTGGGCCTAACCTTTTGTTTGACCAGGTGAATTTCCCAGTTGTGGGCTTGATATCCTCCAAACCCCAATGTAGAATGAGGTCTTCAACCCATTCTCTAGCTGGGTCCCTAACCAGTGAGCCCCCCTTTTTCTCTTCTGTAGCTAGTTTAACATTCAGATCACCTACAATAATAATATTTTCTGGATTGTGCAAGAAAATATAGGACTGGAGCAAGTCCCAAAACATTTTTTTCTCAGAGGGTAAAACCGAAGCATAAAGATTGAGAATAATTACTTGGTGGCCAGATTCTTTATGGAGGAGCTTAGTGAGTGGCCAATGGGGGCAACATTCTTCGTGAATCAGATCATATTTGGAGCTATCCCAAAAGGAGGCAATCCCTCCAGAGGCGTCTCTGGCACTGACTACTCTCCCTTGGCCTTTATGCCAGAAAACTTTGCTTGCTTGGAGGAGTAGAAGGTCCTCCAGTTTTGTATCCTGGATGAAAAGGATTTTGGGCGAGTACATCCTCAAAATTTCTTTCAGAGCTTCTTCTTTCAACTTGCTGCCTAATCCTCTGCAATTCTAGGAGATGTATTTCATTATTTACTAGCTTGGGAGGTTGTGGCTCCTTTTGGAGCCTTACCATGCTTGCACCTAGATCTGGTATTCATCATTCCTTTGAGAGTTTTCTGAGAGCCTTGGAGGACATCCAGATAAGTTTTCTCCTCTCTCTGTTTCTTCTTCGACTTTCAGCCCCTGGCTGACTTGATAGGAGTGACTTGCGAACTGTCTGAATCTAAGATTCCATCTTCTGAGTCTCCCTCGAAATCGGAGCCCAGATTGATGTGCTCGTCATTTTCTTCTTTTTCCCCTTGTTCATCCTCTGTTGGAGGAAGAGATGACTTTACTTCAGCTTCTTTCACTTTCTTCGATGGGTCTTCTGGATCCTCTTGGATCCCAATGGCATCTATCTTCTCCCCAGAGGAAGAACCCTCTTTAGGAACTTTTTTGGCTTTTGGTTTGAGCTGGGGCTTCACCAATGGCCCTGAATTTTTCTTCTCAGTTAGTTTTGGGACTGCTTTGCCCTTTTTGATTTCTTTCCATCCTTCTTCGTCAACTTTGTCCCCGGTTGGAGCTTTTGGGTAGTTTCTTTGGAAGTGTCCATGTTCGTGACAGGTTCTGCATTTGAATGGCAACTTCTCGTAATCCAGTTTTTGATAGTGATGCCATTCTCCGACTGTAAGTTTTACTGCTTCGGGCAGTCCAGCTTCCAGATCGACTTCCACATAGATTCTTGTGCAGGTATATTGGCCCTTGTTGTCTGCTTTGTCAATGAAACAGCTGAGACCATTTCCAATCTTCTACAAGGTGTGATAGCTCCAGCAATGGATCAGAAGATTGGGAAGCTGGACCCAGACTGCGACCTCTTTAGGGGAATCGATTGAGGGATCGAAGTTGGGGGTCCACTTATTAAGACACAGACCCTGATTTCCCAAAAAAAAGGACCATTTCTGAAAACCAGATCTTGGTCTTCTTTGGAGGTGAAATCGAAAATGAAATACCCTTTACCGACAGCATAGCAGATCACATTGTTTTCCAATTGGGGCCTCCAGTTGCATTGGATCCAGTCATCTGTTTTTTCTCTTGATGACCAGCGTCCCATAAATTTTCCTACCAACCCACTGTCAGCCAAGGCTAAGGCAATTTTTATCGGTTGGTCTTCTGGCAGGGCGATCTCAGGAATTTCCTCCCGCTTTTGGATGAATTTCGGGACTTCTGGAGTCAAACGTTTCTTCCCTTTCTTCGAAAGCAACCTTCTGAAAGCTTCATCTAAAGAGATAGGCAGGGTGGGAGAGGGCTCCCCACCCCCTGGCACACTCATGGCAACGACACGCTCTGTGCCAGCAGAAGCACAGGTCGGAGGAGGAGGGGGGCAAAGCCCAATTGCAGGGATACCGAGAGTGAAGGTTGAGAGCCCAGCAGCAGGGGCTATCGGGCAGGAGGCCTGCGGAGGACCGCAGGAGCCGAGGAAGCAGGGGCGCAGGAGCTCCAAATCAGAACGCGCGCGTCTTCATTATCAAATTTATTACTATGTAAATTGAGAATACATATAAATAAAATAGTATGCAAATTGAAAAAACATATAAATAAAATTTAATAATATGAATAAAAAAAACTCAAAGTTGAAATTGAATATAAAATAATGAAATATTAAATATTAAAAATAAGTTTTAACTAATCTCCACTTACAAACAAATTTATATTTTAATCACTATTTTTTTGGATTCAGTGTGCAAGTTAATCTTTAAAGTGAACCACATAAAATGAATCTCTTTAATTGGATTCCAAAGAATCATCTTAGTTTTGTAGTGCAAGTTAATCTTTAAAGTGAACCACATAAAATGAATCTCTTTAATTGGATTCCAAACAACCATCCTAGTTTTGTAGTGGAAATAGTGCCCATAGCTATGTCCAACATGCTAATGACTGTCATCCAATAGAATTATGAGAGTGAGAAAATTATATTTTAAAGTTTTTGCAAGTTTTTAAATATAAACCTTATACTACTTGATAATTATTTAATACCAAACTTACATTTTTTTAATGAGAAAATTATTATTTCTTATAAATACAATTTTTTAAATATAAAATTTCTATAACATTTTTTAACATATAAATTAATCTTATTTTATTTTTATTTTAAATACAGAACTTACCCTTCTTTATAATTCTTTAATATCAAATTTATATTTTTTTAATGAGAAACTTAATATTTTTTATTATAACTAAAAAGTTTTAAGTATATAATTTCTATAATACTTTTTAATATATAAATTAATGTTTTTTCATACTTTCTAATATAAAGTTTTTGATAAATAAAAAATTGCAAATCTTCCTTAAACATTCTAAATTGAACTTGTGAATGACCAGGTGGGATGGATGTTTCTATGGATATATTCTATCCTCATTGCTTGTTCATTGATAAGAGGAGATTTACAAACTATTCTCGAGCATAGCGCCCTTTGTTGAGCCTCGTTGCTCAGAATCACAAAGGGTGATTCAAAGTCCTGCTGCATAAATAATTGGAACTTGAGAACCAGATGCAGTGTCAACTTGAATTGATTTGATAAAGCAATGTTTTTGTAACATTTTAAAACTAGCATTTGCACCAAAAAGGTGCAAAGACACGTTGATAGAAGTGTAGATGAATGTAGAGTGGTGTAGAGGTATAGTTGAAGGAAACAAGGATGTGGATGTAGAAGGCGTGAGGAATCAGGAGGCTAGGGGTGGGGGGAATGAGAAAGAATTAGTAAAGTAGAGGGTTGTGTGTGGAACATGATTGTGTTATCGAAATAGGGGGAACTGTGAGGCTGATCAGATGCCCTTATAAAAGCACCTAGGAGATTGAGATAGTCGTAAACTAATAGGGAAGTGTTGTAGTAGCTACAACCACCCTCCAAAATTTTTCCTATGCTTTGATTTTAGAGCCTTCCTTCCTATTTACAAGAGTTTATCTTGTATTGTTTTCAAGTACTCGTGATTTGATTGAGACTTATCTAAATTTTCATTTGTGCTTACATTTTCTCGTTTTATGCTTACATTATCTCCCTGAGTCATAAGCTAACGTCCTGACTTGGTCACGCAACAGTTTTGGACTTGCCTCTAGAAACTGCACAATCCTCCAGGGCAAGAAGCCTCGATGATTGGAATTTCACACTTCAAACTGGCAGTCTACCTTGATCTCAGAAACTATGTAGTCATGGAAGGAATCCTAACACTGAGCCCAGAGACTACGCAATCCCTCCCCGAGCTCAGAAACTGCGTAGTGCACTAAGTCGGAAAGTTGTGCAGTACCCCAAAATTTCCCAATCTTTCCTGGGAACATGCATGGCAAGTTTCCCTGGAAAACCATATAAAGCAAAAAAGGTAAAAAGACAAAAACATGCCTCAAAAATATGGATCCATTATTAGTATGCTAAAGGAGGCACATTAGTTATTTTTAGAAACTTCTGCCAAGTGTCGCTTTTTCCTTGATTTTAGGCATATGCGTCATAAACTCTAATTCACTCAAATCTGTTTAATTGACACCTCTAGAGCTCATTTTCACATTCAATATTGGAGCTCTATCATTCTTGAGGAGATCAAGGAACCTTCGGTGTTGTTGTAGCTCCTAGAGATAGCCTTTGAGTTGAAAGGAGACTAGCGACTAGGACATCTTGATGAGTGCTTTAAGGATTTGTTGATATTTTCTATTACACTTCGGTATTTAACATATTTCATATGAAATTGATTTGGAACCATCCTTAAGAGGATAAATACAAAGTTGGATTCCAAATATAACTCACATAAGCATTAATATCTAGATCTAGCGGCCAACATCATATGCACATGCATTTTTATAGGTCATTTGTAGTATATCAAATAGAATAATAAAGGAAGAAAGAAAACCAATACGCAAGGTTTAGACTTAATAATCATGTTCAATGAAGTTCAACTTGAACATATGAGAAGGATGTTGAAATGAAGTGATAACATACATGGAGCGCATTTTAAGGATAACAATTCATATAAGTTATATGCATATTTAATCAACATTACGCCTACATGAATCCATAAATCCATGAAAACATATCCAACAACTGCTATTACATGTAATCTGAGAATAAGAATGAGAACATATGGAACAAACACAAGAAGGAATACACACTGCACATTTATATGAGCTAGAATCGCCAAAAAATTTCATTAATATTCCACAAAATATACATTTCATTGACAACTTGTAGAGCTTCTCTCTTGGAAAACCAAAATTACGAAACTTTGGTTCTGTATCATGAACTTCTTTTATAGGGCCTCAGAGGGAGAACCATTACAAATTATTCTTTCTTGATTTGGCAATGAATCATCATAACAAAATCAGTGTGTTCAATGGCACAATTGTAGTAACCAAATTCTAACTAATTGACATTGTTTCTTCTAAAATAAAATATTTACATAAAATAAAAAATACAAGTGTCACTAGAGACACGATCAATGGTATCCTTAGTCATGATAAATAGGTTCTGGAGACAACGTTGTTGGGTTGATGATCTAGAGCACAGGAGGATTTACAAATTGTTCACACATTTTCCATAGTGCTGGGGTTGGGAGAGGAGCGTGAAAGAATCACTAATATGTAATGTTGAGAATCATGATCCTTGTATAGTTCAGCCCAGAGTGGAACAAGGTATTTACCAACCCTAGCAGCTGAAATTCCTTTCTGAGACAGTTAACCATTATTTTACCTTTAAGGGTGGCAGTCTTCACATGAGAGGAATCTGCCTTTCTCTTGGCCTCCACTAACATCTGATTATATTGTGTCCACGGGATTAGCATTCCCATAATATCCAAGCAATTAGAAAATCCTTCCCTAACTCTCTCATAAAAATCAACATTGAAAGTGATTACATCTTTTTGTGCCACCCCTAGGCATTCCTCAACTTTGACTCTGGCCTCCTCCTTGTGGATAACTTTAGAGATCTCCATGATCGCAGACACTCTATCCGCTACATCTATTGGCCTCAACTCACTGAGTGGAATTTTATTTACAAATTGAATGAACTTCTTGGCAATCTAGGATTTATTTTCACCATATTCTTCGGTAGCTAGGATTAAAAACTCATAATCCTTGATTACAATCTTTTGTTCATTCATCAAAGTTATGTACTCCCGATTTCTTTTCATTTCTGCTATGATTTCATCCCAGACAAGTTTCTTGGTCTGCAGGAGAGGCATATTTCATTTCAACTTTCCTTTTAGCTTAGAAGTTTCCTGGTTTGCTGCCTATAGGTTCTTACTGATCAGGTCAGTGTTGCTATTGGTTGTTTCATGAAGTTGTTTTTCTTTATGTGGTAGGTTTCTCTGGGCAGTGTCCAAATCCTTCTTCACCTTCTTAAGCCCCCCTTTTGAAAGGTAGAGTTCAGTGAGGGTCTTGGTGACATGTTCTGTGTAATTTTGGATGTTTTCAGGCACAAGCACTATACAAATGTGTGTGTCTATCCTCAGCTAAAGTTCCACTATTTGCTACTTGAGGGATATTATCTCATTTTTTCTTTCTATCAGTTCTTTAGCTAGGATTTATTTCTCTTCTTCCACCTATGCCAATTCCTTAGATTACACATGATCATTAGCTGGCATATTTAGTTTATATTTTATCTCTTATATTTCTACTTGTGAACTTTGGAGAAGGGCTTCGAATGTAGCTTTTTCTTGTCGATTTACTCCCAACTTCACAATAATATCTTTGAATCTCTCATTTTTCATGTGTAGAGCCCTGTGTTGGCATTATGATACAAGTGTTGTCCTTGATGGCAACTCACACAGATGAAATATCATAGTGCAGCAGGTCAGTAGCAAAGAATTGATGATCAGAATACAAAGAATGAAGAAAGAGAAGTATATACGCAAGTTCACTATATACCAAGTCGTGTACACACATAGGTTCACTATATACCAAGTCGTGTACACACATAGGTTCACTATATACCAAGTCGTGTACACACACAGGTTCGCTATATACCAAGTAGTGTATACATGCAGGTTCACTATATACAAAGGCGTGTACAGCGTACACATGCACTTTCACGCAAGTAAAGGCGCGTACATGTCGGAAAACTAAGTTTCAGGTCCGTGGTATTTGGTCCATGGTATTTGGTTCAAGGTATTGACTCCAGGTATTTGGTCCAAGGTATTGGCTCTAAGTGGTTTTGCACCATGGTATTGAGTAAGGCCTAATACTATAAAAGGAGAAGGAGATCATTAGGCAAGGGCATTCAGAAAGTCTTGAATATCTGATGATGTATGAGATCTAGTATGTAGGTTATAGGTTCATGATGCTTTGCTTGATCTGAGCCAAGGAAGAATCTCAGCGGTTGATGGAGAACAAGATCTAAGGATAGATTAGGATCTAATGGCTTGGAATGAATCATCTCTATACGGTTTGATCATGCTTATTCTAGATTTGTATACTAACGCATGTAATGTTCTGTAAATATTATGATCTGGGTATAACTCAAGTTTGGAATAGCTGCAAATCATAAATGAATATTTACAGATGTATACACTGGTTGACTTTGATAAAAGCGCGTATGTACGCAGGTTAGATACATCTAAGTAGCGTATACAATATGAACTATGATGTTTGAAGTTACAGGTGGTTCTAGTTATTGATGCAAAGTCTGAGTTCTGGTGTCTGTTTACTGGTGTCAGTATTCTGCATATTTAGATTGGTTGATTATGTTTAGCTTTAGTTTTGATGGATGAGATCTATAATGGATCAGGATCATAATGACTTATATTTATGTGATCTGATGGACTAGATCTAGTTTCTCACATACGTATTATGCTTGTATATGTAATGATCTGGGTATGTCTGAAGTTAGGAAGTGCAGCGAAGTTATAAGTAAGTAATTGATGACATATACGCTGGTTCGCTTTGGTGAAGTTGCATATACACGCTGGTTTGGCTCTTTCAAGTAGCGTATGCACTCTGATGCATGATTTTTGATGATACAGTTGGTTCTGAAAATAGTTGCAGAGTTCTGTGTTCTGCTCTGTGTACTGGTGACTACATTTTGTTGAGAGGGTTTCAGTGATTTAGTATTGGGTAATTCAGAGATTGATGATGCAAGTGATGATTGATTTTGTGCTTCAATGTTATTAATGGGTCCAGTATGAAAATTGGATGAAACGTGGCCTTCAGATTATGATGTTGTGTTCCATGAGTATCTAGTCTGAAAATTTATGAAAAGTGGTCCTTGGAAGAAAAGAGAAGGTTGTAGCCTTCTGTAGGTCAGCACCTACGTACTAGTACATCAACTAGTACAAGAGCTAACGGGGTTGTAGCTCCCTTCCAGGAGAAGCTGGAGAACGAGAGAAGGCTGTAGCTTTCTATAGGTAGAAGCTTGCATACTGGTATAAGACGACACCAGTACAGAAATATTGTAAAAAGAAGTTTCTTATTAAAAGAAGATAGAGACAAATTGTAGTAGGTGGTTTTCACCCACATTCTGTTTCCACCTTACATCTCGGTGTTCATGTGTTTTGCTTATGTGTGATGATCTATTCTATTTTATTGCTCTTGTTTACTATTCATATGGTTAATAATTTTTTGATGCACTCATTAAGGATCAACTAACTGTATCATAAGTTTACTGGATATACACTTGTTGCATTAAACATAGTTTTGTATACGCACGGTTTGCCTTAACAAAAGCAGCGTATATGAATCTGAATATGGAAATGAAAAAGTTATATTGATTTGATAATACTGATTCACCCCCCCCCCCCTCAGTATTATTTCCAACAATTGGTATCAAAGCAGGTCCTTTGGTAGAAGCTTGATCGCTTGAAGGAGATCCATAGAACAATGGGAAAGAAGCTTAATAAGAAAGCGCCTAGGAAGAAGAAGACATCTCAGAAGAACTATGACAGTGGGATAATCGATTGGGGAATATGTGAAAGAAGCACTTCAGATTCAGAGTCACTTCAGAATGAAGATGAACAAGAAAAATAACTATCAAGTATGAATTTGTTATCCTCTGGTGATACATTTCTCCATCCATTTGAAGATGATGAAAATGATAGTGAAACAACTGAATTTTCTCTTATGGGTGAGAAAGAAAGATATCAACTAGAGGCAGAATTTAAAAGTCTTACAGACAAAATTAGAGATCAACAAGATCTATTGCACAGAATGGAACGTATCTCCAAAGAAGAAGATACCAAACTAAAAGCTCAACTAGAGGAAGGAAACACGGTAAGAAAACTATTCAAGGAAAAGGAAGATCAATGTCAAAAGTTGCAGGATGAAGTGACATCATTAAGAAATGAAGTAAATGAAAGGAGCACAATGATCAAGAAACTCAGAGAAAGATCCAGTTACTATGAAAGTCTTGAAGCTACGATCCTCTTGCTAAAAGAATATCTTGAAGAATCAAATAAGCAGAATAAAGAACTACTCCAAGCTCTTGAAAAACAAGAAAACAAAGCTCTTGAATTAAGACATCAGCGGGAAGAAGGAAGAAAAACTGAAGAAAACATGAAGAAGTAGTATCATGAAAATGAAGAGCAACATCAGGTTGAGGTAAATATTCCAAAAGAAAACTTAGAAGAAAAGGATAAGCTCTTACGATTTCAAGATAGTAATAAGATCTTGGATGATATTCTTAGTAGTTAAAGGTCTCCTGCTATCAAAATTGGTCTTGGTTTTCATGAATCTGTTGAAGGTGAATCTAGTTCACAAAATAAGACAATTAACTCTAATGCAAAATCTGAAATACTCAACAAGGAGATGAGAGGTCAATCCCATCAACAACCAAGGAAAGAAATTCTTCAAAGAAAATCTTTTACTCCTCCGATGAATAATTTTGAATGTTATGTATGTCATAATCTTGGACATGTTGCAACTAGATGCATAAGTAGAATGGTTCAAGACCATCACACAGAAAGATCATCATGCTCCAGGTACTTTAAGGGATATTGTTTTTCTTGCAATATGTTTGGTCACAAAGCTGTTGATTGCTACAGAAGGAATATGAAACATGTAAGATGTTATGCATGTAACAAGCTAGAACATATAGCAAAGGAATGTAGGAACAAAGTAAGGGCACCATACCAAAAGGAGAAAACATCATCACACTTGAAGATATGGAAGAAGAAGGAAGTACAGTCATAAATATGTGGCACAACACAATGTACATACATAACAGACTCAGAGGAAGCTGAAAGCGTAAAACTTCAGTGTTCTCAATATCATACACAAGTTTCATAAAGAGAAGTCACGTATATACGCGAGTTAGACAGTGCACAGTCACGTATATTTCAGTCTGAGAAAAGTAGTGGGATAGGCTCAGGAAAAGGGTCTGATATGATTCAGTCCATTATTTGCTCTGTTTCATAATGGTTACAATCTGCTGATGATGTGTGGAAATGTCTTGATACTTCTTGCTGATATATGCATGATCAGATCTAACAGTAAACAAGATGGCACAGGTTCGGGGGAGCATATACTTTTAGTAATACATTGTTGGCATTATGGTTAGTAGTCCTTGGTGATGATGCTTATATGGCTAAATAATACATCTTGCTATGATATGGTTATGAGTTGTCCATGATAAAATATCATGTGATTCTTGGGGTTACATAGTTGGTGTTCAGATCAGATTTGTGGTTGATTCTATGATGATGCATATATGGTGCTTACATGGTGATCTTCATAAGGATAAGGAGAAGTACAATGCTTGAATACACAATTTCATTATTTGATGATGAGTCACACATTTCTTTTATGCTACTATCATCATGCCTTCAAAGATGCATAAAGTTCATATGGTGCAGTTATGATACAGGATTCCTATAGTTCTTGGCTCTCACATGGATGAGGAGTGTTGTTGTTGATGATATCAAGAAACCTTGACAAATGATCATGAGCTCATGGTTTTCTAGATACATATTGCTATGATGGATACATGGATGTTTACTTAAGTTACATATTGACAAATTTTGTTGGTTGACCAAGAGAATGGTGCTATTGCAGGTCTCATGAAGATATAGCTATTTGAAGACATGGATATTCGAAGACATGGCTTACTTAGTCACATAATGATGATGAGTTCTTACCTTATGATGATAAGTTGATACTCACATATGTTGATTATCATGGTTGATGCTTATCAGATGTGGGATGTTCCCTAGTGATGATACATGATTGATATATTGAAGGTTCTTGTGGAAAGATCATGCAGTTCTTGATGATGATGTTATGATCATAGATAATGACTATGGTGTTTTCACATACATATGATATGATGTGAATGATTTTGTTACTGCTTGGTGATATGACATATGCTAAGTTGATTCATGGAAGGAAACGAAGCAAGTTGATCTTGATGAGATCAAGAGGATGAGTTGATATCTGTATGCAGACATACTTTTTCACAAGACATATACAGGTTGCTGGTCTAGATGTTGTTGACAGATGCTTATGGAGTAGATCATACATTGTGTATGATAGTTGCTGATGACTATCATGGTCTTGTTTAGATATTTGGTCTCGGTTATAAATATCATGTATATAATTCGATGAAAAGGTCATATCAAGACCCATGATGTAATAGTTTGTCTTTGTCTATTGTAGTCGTTTTATGAATCCCTTTTGGTCATATGATGTAATTTGTTACCCCACTATGCATGGGATGGATGATGTAATGTTTCTTGTTTCAGTCATGTTTAAACATTTGGTATATCCCCACTTGGTTGGTGGATGAGTCAAAATGGTGTATCCCCACATGGTTGGGAGACTGATGTATGTATGAGTCATTGGTGATAGGAAGGTCATACTCACTTAGTTGAGTTGTAGAGTCATGATTCCTTTAAAAAATTTTGTTGCAGACTCTGCATGTGCTTAGGGGGAGCATGGACGGATTGGTACATCTTGGCATGTACAAAGGGGGAGTTCAATCAGAGAACTCAACATGTGCTTAAGGGGAGGATGGATGGCTTGGTACACCTCAGCATGTAGAGATTTCAGCAGTACTCAGGGGGAGCATGGATAGCATAATGTATATCAAAGGGAGAGAATATCTTGGTCTGCCCTTTGCCCTTGATGTCAAAGGGGGAGAGTGACTTGGTGTGGTTGTTGCCATCAAGTCCAAAGGGGGAGATTTTTGGCATTATGATATAAGTGTTGTCCTTGATGGAAACTCACACAGATGACAGATCATAGTGCAGCAGGTCAGTAGCAAATAATTGATGATCAGACTACAAAGAATGAAGAAAGAGAAGTATATACGTAGGTTCACTATATACCAAGTCATGTACACACGCAGGTTCACTATATACCAAGTCGTGTACACACGCTGGTTCACTATATACCAAGTCGTGTACACACACAGGTTAGCTATATACTAAGTAGTGTATAAACATAGGTTCACTATATACAAAGGCGTGTATAGCGTACACGCACTTTCATGCAAGTAAAGGCGCGTACATGTCGAAAACTAAGTTTCGAGTCCGTGGTATTTTGGTATTTGGTCCGAGGTATTGACCCCAGGTATTTGGTCCAAGGTATTGGTTCTAAGTGGTTTTAGACCATGGTATCGAGTAAGGCCTAAGACTATAAAAGGAGAAGGAGATCATTAGGCAAGGCCACTCAGAAAGTCTTGAATATCTGATGATGTATGAGATCCAATATGCAGGTTATGGGTTCATGATGCTTTGCTTGATCTGAGCCAAGGAAGAATCTCAGCGGTTTATGGAGAACAAGATCTAAGGATATATCAGGATCTAATGGCTTGGAATGAATCATCTCTATACGGTTTGATCATGCTTATTATAGATCTATATATTGACGCATGTAATGTTCTGTAAATATTATGATCTGGGTATAACTCAAGTTTGGAATAGCTGCAAATCATAAATGAATATTTACAGATGTATACGCTGGTTGACTTTGATAAAAGCGCGTATATATGCAGGTTAGATACATCTAAGTAGCGTATACAATATGAACTATGATGTTTGAAGTTACAGGTGGTTCTGGTTGTTGATGCAAAGTCTGAGTTCTGGTGACTGTTTACTGGTGTCAGTATTCTTCATATTTAGATTGGTTGATTATGTTTAGCTTCAGTTTTGATGGATGAGATCTATAATGGATCAGGATCATAATGACTTATCTTTATGTGATCTGATGGACTAGATCTGGTTGCTAACATACATATTATCCTTGTATATTTAATGATTTGGGTATGTCTGAAGTCAGGAAGTGCAGTGGAGTTATAAGTAAGTAATTAATGACATATATGCTGGTTCGCTTTGGTGAAGTTGCGTATACACACTGGTTCGGCTCTTTCAAGTAGCGTATGCACTCTGATGCATGATTTCTGATGATACAGTTGGTTTTGAAAATTGTTGCAGAGTTCTGTGTTCTGCTCTGTGTACTGGTGACTTCATTTTGTTGACAGGGTTTTAGTGATTCAGTATTGGGTAATTTAGAGATTGATGAGGCAAGTGATGATTGATTTTGTGCTTCAATGTTATTGATGGGTCCAATATGAAAATTGGATGAAACGTGGCCTTCAGATTATGATGTTGTGTTCCATGAGTATCCAGTCTGAAAATTTATGAAACGTGGTCCTTGGAAGAAAAGAGAAGATTGTAGCCTTCTATAGGTTAGCACCTACGTACTACTACATCAGCTAGTACAAGAGCTAAGGGGTTGTAGTTCCCTTCCAAGAGAAGTCGGAGAATGAGAGAAGGTTGTAGCTTTCTGTAGGTAGAAGCCTAGGTACTGGTATAAGACTGCACTAGTACATAAATATTGTAAAAAGAAGTTTATTATTAAAAGAAGATAGAGACGAATTGCAGTAGGTGGCTTTCACCCACATTGGGTTTCCACCTTACATCTCGGTGTTCATGTGTGTTGCTTATGTGTGATGATCTGTTCTGTTTTACTGCTCTTGTTTACTGTTCATATGGTTAATAATGTTCTGATGCACTCATTAAGGATCAACTAACTGAATCATAAGTTTACTGGATATACGCTTGTTGCATTAAACACAGTTGCGTATACACGTGGTTTGCCTTAACTAAAGCAGCGTATATGAATCTAAATATGGAAATGAAAAAGTTATATTGATTTGATAATACTGATTCAGCCCCCCTCTCAGTATTATTTCCAACACTCTGGAGTTATCTCTCTCTTGTTTTAATCTTGTTGCGGGCTTCTCAAGAATCTTCTCAGCCATGTTGATGGTCATTGCATTTCTATTGAGCTCATTGTACAACATTTATCCCACTTGTCTGTGGAATTTGTTCTTATCTGATAGAGGGATGCTTGTCAAGTCTAATGAAACGTCATGGGCCTTGAATTGAGATCCTGAAGGTAATGATTCTGCTAGTGGGTACTACAACGAGGATTTCATTTGATTTCTTTTTAAGTCCATAGTAGCTAGAAGTATGGTCTAATATGGGATTCAATGAGATGCCATTTGTTGTTGCATCTCTTCCCTTACCTTCTTGTTTCTTTCTTCAATAGCCTTTCCAATAGACCATCTTGGCTTAGCAACATTTTCACTTCCTTTTGAACTTAAAATAGCTACCTCTAAAGAGGATGAGGCAATAATCTGTAATGGGTCTTCTAAAGTCATCTAGAAGCTTGGTTGATCTTGTATTTTCTCTACTAACCTGGTCTCAATTTCTTCTTCCCCTATATCTAGGGTCTTTTCATTTCTACTAGGGTGTACATCCTCCATCTCAACATCTTCAATTCGGTCAATGGTCCTTTTATGTGCCTTGTCCTTCATTGTTGGAGTGTCAATCTCCATATTTGTGTTAATAGGCCATGAACCAAAGTTAGACTTCCATACGATCTCAGGCATATCATCATGCTCATAAGTTGAAGCCTTTATTCTCTCTCTTATCTTGGAAATGTCACCATGAGGATCATAATGCCATACACCCCCTAGATCAAAATTCATTTTCTTGAGTAACTCCTTAGTTGCCTTATGGACCTGCCTATAATTGACAATAAAAGGTGCCATGGGCTTGCCCAACTTAAACATATATACCTTCTTAGAAGGGACAAAGTGAAATTGGTCTACATTAAGGCTCTGTATGACGTATTCCAGAGAGAAAATCATCATGGGCATAAACATAGACAATCGTAAGGAGGAAGCTCACATCCATAGACCCTAATTTCTGTAAAATCCTCAAATATGTACCAGTCCCCCACCCTAGTATCCTTGCTAAGTTGGAGGATTGTTTCTGTTGAGGGAGAACTCCAAGAGGGAAAACATCATGAAATTTTTTGATAGTCAATGGCCATATAGGAGGATATAATTTGGGAATAACCATTAACATCTTATCTCTTCCTAACAATAATGTCCCAGTAAAAAACATATAACAAAATATTTCCAGTTAGTTTGAAACCATTGCCAAATATATAACAAAATCTTGCCAATTAGTTTGAAACCCTTCAAAAAAGTTTGAATACTGATACTAAGAGAAGTATTTTAAACTTCTATCATAATAAATCACATATGATAATGTTATCAAACTTGGCCGAGCGATGTTCTCTCAGCTGAGTTAGACCAGTTTTTGACTTGTTATACAGTAATTCGTTTCATTCCCTATCTCATACCCTAAGTTGTCGAACTTTTCCCAAAGTTTGGCAAAGCGACAAAAGTTGTCAATGAATTCACCATGAAAAACATTGATCAAAACATCCCTGAAGAAATGCCTTGAAGTAATTCTGGAAGAGCTTGTCAAAAAACTCTATTTGTAAGCCCGACACTACTTTTAGTAGGCAAACTCGTGCTGGTACCCTTTGGTCTAACTAGTGACTAGTGCTAGAAGCACGCATTTGGATAGGAAAATCCATGCTAATCCTCTTTAGGTAGTTTCTCCAAAAATGGAGCAAAACCTTCTCTTACTAGAAGCCTCAAGAACGACGAGCTGGTTATTGTTGAGTAAGGATATGGTCGAGTTCTCCCATTTTGAGTCCTTGATCCTACCTTTAGGGATCTTCCCCTTAATATGTGGACCTTCTTCCCCCTTTTGTGGATCCCTAACTCCCTCTCCTTCCCTATAAATACATTCCCTTATACCCTCAAATGGTTAGTCAAACTAGATTGGTCATGTTGCTGCTAAATTGTGCCTAATTGCTGCCAATTTTTGAAGGAGAAAGGAGAGATTGAGAAATATTGGCTTGGACTTAGAAACCCATCTCGAAGGAGGCTTCCAACATCAAGGCAGTGGTTGTATGCTTCCCTCTTGTGTTTATTATTAATACAATGCATGTTTACTTTCCATAAGCGTGTAAATGACTACTTGCTTAGTATGATGCTCCTTGATCTGTCATATGGTTTACATTAGAATGCATATGATATGTTTTTCCTTTTTTGTCTTTCTTTGATCTCTCTTGCAGGTATGCATTTGCAACATAATAGCGAGGATCGAGCTTAGAAGTGAGGAGATCGAGATCAACATCGAAAAGCTACCACATAGGAGTGCAGTAGGCCATCTTTCCTCTGTCATGTCATTCTGATTTAAACTAGATTTTTTTACATGTATTTGTTTCGGTTGTTACAATATCCACTCATTGGACTAGAGGGATCACTTCTATCTGTAGAAGAGATTGCCTAGTTAACAAATTAGCAAGTCCACCTAGAGGAACAAGTGGTATAAAAAGATAGCAACTCGATCCGGTTATGATGGAAATGCTCAAAACATGTAAAGGTCAAGAGGCTGGCTAATACGACCACTCATCGCAGATGTTCCTAAGGTAAAGGTAAAACAACCAAGTGAAAGCATATGATCAGCCAAAGAGATGATGATGATGGAATGAAAAAACTAAGGCTCATCTAGAAAAAGCAGGTTGATAAAGATGGAAATCATGAGAGGTAAAGTGGGAATGGTTTCATTTTTACACAAGCTTGAAACATGGGAAACTATGCTTCAGTATACTTGTGTCAAGGAGCAGATTTCCTTTACTTGTGTCAAGATTGGTAAAAAAATGAAACAAGGTGTCATGAGCATGGTTCTTTTCCTGTGTCAATCTCATTAAAAAATGAAATAAATCCCCTTCCAATTCGAGTCTTTGATCAGATCTCATAAAATCCTAGTCGAGTGTTTCGCTTGATCTCGTAAGTGAACCTTCATTCCAACTACCTGTTAGTAAACAATAGTCTTCTTCAGTGAATGAAATGAATCTTGGGGGGAATGTACCTTGAATCGAGTCATTGTGTTGGGGGCATGCAAACTCATCTCAAGCATAGTTTATCTCTTTTTCAAGCGTGTTTAAAAATGAAACCAAATCCAAGCATTATTTGTTTCCGTTTCAAGCTTGTGTAAAAGTGAACCCAAACCCAAGCATAGTTTTTTCTCATGTTCCAAGCTTGTGAAAAATGAAAGCATCTTCAAGTATACTCAAACATAGTTTCCCATGTTTCAATCTTGTGTAAAAATGAAACCATTCCCACTATACGTCTCGTGATTTCCATCTTTATTAGTTTGTTTTTGCTAGATGAGCCTTGGTTTTTTCATTCCATCATCACCATCTATTTGGTAGATCATACACTTTCACTTGGTTGTTTTACCTTTTCTTGAGGAACATCTACAATGAATAGTCTTATTAGCGAGCCTCTTGACCTTTACATGTTTTGAGTAGTTCCATCATAACCGAAACCAGTTGCTATCCTTTTATACCACTCATTCCTCTAGGTGGAGTCATATTTTATCTCTTCTTAGACTCCAAAAATATGAAAATATTGTAGAGTACTTGTCGTTTCAAACTCATTAAAGTAAATGAAAAGATGTCTACTCAGTATAAGTTTAGCACTTTTCCAGACTGAGATAGACTATTGTATGAAAATTGAATACCTTGGTCACATGTGGCTAAGAGGTTCTCTTGAATATATTTTTCTACCTCTTCATATTCGAGAGACTATCTATGAAAAGGGACCTTTGGAGTTTCCTTTTTGCCTCTTTTTCAAACACTCCAAACATGAAAAAGATGTCAAGTTACTCCTCCATCGGACTTGTAAAACTTAAACAATGTGGGACTTGTCGGCATGACAAGATCGAGCTACTCCTTTCTAGGACTCATTAAAATTACTAAGATAGATTCATCCAAAGGATGAACTTATACGACAAGAATAAGTATCCTCTTCAAGCTTGGGATTAAAAATAAAAAGGTACTCACTCAAAATAGTGGGGAAAAATGGAAGTAAACGTGTCTTGTATTATGTATGAAAGGCAACATGTTGCTCTTGAACATGACACTCATCTACATTTTGTGTTGGGTTTGGGATATCCTCGCTTAGTCACTTGCTTTCCTAGGTTTGAGAAATCCATTTTCTTCTCATTTGATTGTTACCTATCGTCATCATGACGATTGATCCCGTTTTGAGTCAAATGCTGCCAAACTCCAGAGTCATGTCGCCGATATGTTTAAGATAAGTTTCGTCTACAAATTCATACTCTTATACCTCATTTGAACTTCTCTGTTGCAATCCTGAATCACTCTCACCAAATTTACAAAGTCTTTTATTTCATGTCGATGATGTGGGAAAAATTATGGCCCTCCTTCAATGGATCACTTCCTATCGACTCCAGCTCATCATCTAGGAGGATGATCTAGAAACTCCTTTTGAGTACCTTGGAGCTTACATGCCTCAATGGAAGGTTCTTCACATTCGATGATAGGTTCACATCATTGGCCTTTGATCAAATGATTCTATGGGTGTTCAACTTCCACTTCATTGTTCACACTTGTGGATTGTGCTAGTGTACATTGAGAACCATTGTCAATATTGGTTGTTTCTATCGTACCTGTTAATGGTTCACATCATTGACTGGTAATTGGGTGGTTTTTACTATGTTCAAATTAAACACGTCTATTCGCATGGTTAGATTCGTACTTTGGTTGGATCGGGACATAGATGAAGACCCTGGATTTCATTTTGTAGATCTAGGTTGCGTGGAGTTATTTAGTATTCATGATCCATACATATGATCCTTTCTAGTTAGATGGTTGCGTCCATTCCATGGATCCATATACATGATCTTTTCTAGTAAGATGGATGTGTCCATGCCGTGGATCCATATATATGATCCTTTCTAGTCGGATGGCTACGTCCATGCCATGGATCCATACATATGATCCTTTCTAGTCAGATGGTTGCGTCCATGTCATAGATCCATACACATGAACCTTTTGAGTTAGATGGTTGCACCCATGTTGTGGATTCGTGTATTGTTAAATACATACTCAAAGCTTTCATATATGTTGTATTATATTTGTTTTGCAAGTCTCCTTATGGTAGTTCTCCAACATCCTTTCATGGACTTGTAAAGCACTTCAGCCATCACTTCCTGTTATGACTTCATGCTTTAGGGGGAATCTCTTATACAGTAATTTGTTGCAATCCCTATCTCTTACCTTGTGCTATCAAAATTTTCCCAAAATGTTGCAAAGCAAAAAAGGTTGTCATTGAATTCACCATGAAAAAAATTGATCAGGGCATCTCTGAATAAAAGAAGAAGAAAATCCTTTAAGTAATTCTATAATATCTTATAAAAAAACCCTATTTTTAAGCCCAACACTAATTTTAGTAAGAAAACCCTTGCTGGTACACTTTGGTCTAACTAGTGACTAGTGCTAGCAGCATGACTTTGGATAGGAAAATCCGTGCTGATCCTCTTTAGGCAGTTTCTCCAAAAATGGAGTAGAAGCTTCTCTTACTAGAAGCCTCGAGAACGATGAGCTGGTTATTTTGTATAATGGCATATGTCATAACATTATAGTCACAATGGAGGTAAATTTATTAGCTTCAGAAGCCAACTTCTTCCATTGAAGGGACTCCTAAAATTGGTTAAAATCAAAATATTCGACCTTTGCATTCATTCAGGTTGAGTTATGGAGATATACTTTAATATTGATTCATTTAGAAATACTACAAGACCAAATTAAAGATAGAACCATGTTTTCTATGTGACTTCTAGTCACTGAAATTGGAACAAATTATAAAATGAAAAGAAAGAACATTGATATCTATCATGATAAATCAAGTATATTGTCTTGCATAAAAATGTTACCCAAATTTTAGAATGTTCAAAAAGGAAAAGGAGGGAAGCCCTCACACCCATGCCTTTGCCCTTATTTGTGGTGTTCCTAACCTAAAATGTTGATAGGAGATAGAATGTCAAACGTCCAAAAAACGCTTCCCTTGATTATCCTGTCGACCTTAAGAGACAACTAAGTCTTGAATTACAACCAATGTAACAAGACTTAAGCCAAAGACAAGCTATGAATTGACAAGCTGTGAATTCAGATAGTCTCTCCATGAACCAAATCTCTTCAATGCTTGGAATTAAAAAATAAAAAATTAAAATCAACTCCATAGACCATGTGGGCCCTCACATGAGTGCTACGTGCCTTAACACATCATCTTTGTCTCCATGACATATCATAACATGAATTTGAACCAATCCCTTAACATTGCATCATGTCAATATGGGGTAGAGATGGTTGCATCATGCTTAGTAACTGTGTCAAATTGGACTATTGGAAGCCACAATCTACTGAGTTCAGCCCATATCGCTACAACTGGAACCTTCCAGACATCTCGAACTCATGAGTTGTGATGCTTGTATTATTCCAAAAGTTTTAGGGATTTTGAATAATGCATATGGTTCTTATAAACAAGGTCCATACCTATGATGGAGTGAATACTACAGGAGCATACATAGTTCGAGGCCTAAGTAGGAGTCCAATAGAGGGGCTTTTGGAAAAATCGTTGCTACTACTCATGCGGATTAGAGGCTTATTCCTCCTGCCTTTGAGGAGCGAGCTCTAGAGGTGAACTCTCCCACCTTAAGGAGTGGGCTCATTATTAGTGGCAGGTGTTGTTCCTACTAGTGTTCCAACAAAGGCTAATAATTATGGCAATGATCCAAAATCAAAACTAGTACTAGTAGCAATAGTTTTAGTGGCATAACCCATTACAATAGTAGAGTCCCTCCCATATAATATCCCCTAGTCGTAGGAGATATTCGGCCAAAGCCTGCTAACCGACATCCATATCAAGGCTTGATGGGGCGGGTGTAGAAAAAGCGAAGCTAACCAATTCCAGTAGAAAAAGCAATTAACCAGGGTTTAATAGGTGACCACCTCTTCTAGTCTTAGTTGATTCAGTCATGTTGGGGTTTGGAATTGTGATGCTCCCTAAATAAAAAATAGAGATTCGAGAAATGATTTTCGTGACACAAATAGGTGAAAATCACACCAACCTCTTTCACCTCCATACTAGGGAGGGGTGGGCTCTTTTTGGAAACAGAACTACCAATGCATCGTAATTCCAATATAGTTCTCAGTAACTCCAATACAATTCTTTGTTGTGATTGATCACTCACCTTCTTGAGGTCAGGTGAATAGAATACATTGTTAATTAGACATCGCTAGTTAAGAGAAATTCTAAGAAGAGAAACATACATGAGGAGACTTCCAGAGAAACACAACTAACAACACGGCTTCTATTCGGCTAAAACTCCTAGGCTTGGTGCTTCTTCAGGTTTACATATCTCATTCATGTAAAGAGTAGGCTAACATAATTGTATTTATCCATTTCCAATAGATAAGGCTAACATAATTGTATGTATCTGATGCGAGATCAATTTTCCATTTGGATATGTATGTTTCTCTACCTTGTTTCTATCAATGATATTATTGGTAGCCAATTTTTCCTTCTCTGGACCCATTGTTTCTTTAGTAGTAGATAATGTTCCATTTGATTTTTCTTCACCTACTGATCTTATGCCTATCTGTGTTTTTCCTTCACCTTACTATTCACACCACAAGTTGTGTTTGATTCACATGCCTCTGATTGGTGTTCTGCCTTGTCATTTCAAAGTCTCTAGATTCTTAGTCTGCTCAATAGCTTGCAGAAGTAAAGGTAACAAAGGTAGCAAAGAGACTAAAGGTATATCCACAAGGTTGATATGTTGTTGCAATTACAATCCTAGAAGTGGATTTACAAGTAGTTGGGTCTATGATTTCAAATTGAATACAAACCTTTAGGGATGTTTTGTCTTTTGGGTCTATTTTTTTCCTCAAACTAAAAACAAGTTGTGGTTGTTGTAGGCGATCATACCTCTTGGGTCTATCTTTTTCCTCAAACTAAAAACAAACTATGGTTGTTGCAGCTGACCATACCCCTCAAAAGGCCAAAGCAAGCCAAGAGAGCCAACAGAGGTTAGGCTAAAGCAAGCTAGGAGAGCCAATTGAGGTTATTGTGAAGGGTTGTAGTTGTAGTGTTATTATGACTCATCTCCAGACAACTCATCAAAAAGTCATCCTTCTCACTCAAGACCTTAGAGGATGTTGCAAGCAAGGAAATCTGCAACACCGAGAGCCCTTGAAGCATCCATTGCAACCCTCTGCCAAGGGGCTCCGTGAGGAGTCCTAAAAATACCAAATATAAGTTAAATATATGCATGATATAATCCTACAATCTTATATGAGGTGTCTATGTGGAAGGAGGTCTCTATGGAAGGGCATTGGAGTTGTGCCAAGTAGAACATGCAAGAGCTTGGCTGGAAAATCCCAGAGACCCAGATGTCAAGGTGGGAAAGTTTATACTAAATATAAAAACAAGAAAAAGTTCACATTAAACATTAAATGTTGAAGAACTATTATCAACATTAAACATAGTTACTGATCAAACGAGAAAATGACCTAGTACCCATTTTTTTGAGGTAGGAAAAAGTCACTCGATTTTGAAAAATGGTTATTTAGAATACACATTTCTTTTAGCATATTTTTGCCACTTTAATTTTTTTTATGTATCAAGTACGAACAATTTTTTTAAATGTTAGTGATTTTCGTGTTGATTTTTAAAAGTGTTGATGCATCATTAACACATCTTTTTAGAGGGTTTATTTTTGAGACTTTAATTTTTTTGATGTATCAAGTGTGAACATTTTCTTTTTTAAGTGATTTTCATCTTGATTTTGAAAAGTGCTGATGAGCATCAACCCTTTTTGTTTAAAGGGCTTAGTTTTTACACTCTAAATTTTCTAATGAATTAAGTATGGATAGTTTTTTTTAAATGTTGATGATTTTCATGCTAGTAATAAAGCATAAAATCAAAAATAAAAAACATGACAAAAAAATCAAATACAAATATATATATATATATATATATATATATATATATATATATAAATATATATATATATATATATATATATATATATGTGGAAAAAGGCCTACGAAATCGTAAAAAAAGAAACAAAATTAACTCATAAAAATAAAAAATTGAATTAAAAATTAATGGAAAAAAACCAAAGAAAAATAAAAATTTGATTTTTTTCAACAAAATATATAATTTAAAGAAAAACAAATAAAAAAAAAATCTAAAAACATTTTTTAAGTTAAAAATCAAATAAAAATAAAAACCTCATTTAAAAAAAATTAAAAATAATTACCCAAAAAAAAATAAAAATAAAAATAAAAAGTTAATAAAAAAAATTAAATTTAAAATAAAAAAAAAATATTTAAATTAAATCATTTAAATAAACAAAATAAAAAATAAAATAAAATAAAATAAAAATTTAAGGATTATTTTTTTTTAAATAAAATTATAAAAATAAAGAAATAACATAAAATTAAATAAAAAAAAATGTTGTAAAATTAAATTATAAAAATTTAAAACAAAATAAAAATAAATGAATTCAAAACAATTAAAAAAATAAAATAAATTATAAAAACTAAAAAAAAAAAAATAACATATTAAAAAAAATTCAAAACACAGCAAAAAAAATAGTTAAAATAAAATAAAATTCAATATATATA